>JARHVA010000146.1:4345000-4945000 GCA_037957365.1 Torreya grandis
TATTGACCATCCACCATCTCTTCAAGGCTATCTACAGGCCTATGTAAGCCTAAATATGCACTTAAGATTTTTTTAAGGGTTTAGAACAGGGTATATTAGACTTTATACACTTCTTGTTGAGTATGATAGATCCTATAGAGTGAATTTATCACCATTTAAATAACCTTAAATGACCCTTAGACTTCCTCACAAATATCAATACCTTTAAAAAAAACACAAACCTTGAGAAAGTATGCAGACTGTGTGTGTGACTATCTTTGTGACCAATCTTTGATCATTACCTCTACTTTAAAGTATAGATTTATTTTGATCTTTTAAAACTTTGGGACCCTGATCTCATTTACATCTTTTAAACACTCACACAAATATCAATCTTAGGTTTGAGAGTCTTTAGTCACTTAGACAAACCTAGAGGTGACTGTGTATATGCAACATGATTGTGTGACCCTCTTATTTAGTCTTATTATATGTTCCTCTATTTAGGTATCTAATGACTTGATATCCTAAATTACTTTATTTATAAATCACACATTCAAACCATTATCTTCAATTCTTGAGAGACCTTAAACATGACAGAACAAACCTATAGGAGACTAGTTTGTATGCATTTTGGAATTAGTTTGTAGTCTTATTGTTTGAATAACCCTATTGAGACATTGAAGCTTTCAAACTTAGTCATACTATTGGTGGATTGAGAACCCTTATTAAAATCCCTATGTTTTTATCAATATTCCACTATCCAAGACAAAACCTTCAATAGGTTGGTTTTAGGTGTTGATGTTGAAGGAATTTCACTATAATTTTAATCCTCCTAGACCTTAAAAATAATACCTAAACCTTTTAAAAGGCTTTTCCATCATGTTGCATGAGAGTGTGAGACTCTCTAACTATCTTGAGACTCCAAGTTCATGAACATATCTATTAAGGAGAAATAATAATTGATTAGTTGTCTTTAAATCTTGAATTAGGCCTTTTTAAGCCACCCCATGATATCTATAGAGTTCAAACTTCATCAATAAATGTTTCTCCCTACCTCTAAAACCACATATAAAAAATTTAAAGCATCTTCAACTCTATGTTCACTATCATTCCACATGCAGTCTGTAGATGAGTGAAGGTGACCATTTTACTAAGTTTGATTGTGTCTTAGTTTTGAAATTAGGCTTCCTCAACACACCATGATATTATAATAGTAGACAAACCTATTACATAGTATCTCCTCAATTCATTCCAAGTTTATTAACCTCTTATAGAAATATTTAAATCATTTCATTCATTGTTTCTCTTACAATCCTATAGGATGCATCCTTTAAGCTCATCAACTTGTCATCAACTCAATTTTGACCTCAGGTTCTTGTAAATACCTATTTTTCCATTCCACATTCAAACCTGAAACATCATAATGTTTCATATGGCTATACAACATGTTTTGTCATTTACACCATGGATATTCTTTGAATTTGTAGACCTATAGGCCTGTAGAAGATATTTAACATACTTGTGTGTTTGGAGTCTTGAGAAGTGCAACATGGTTGTTAGGCTCAAAATCCATTATTTTCATTGAATAAACATATCAAAAATGAATTCCCAAATTCAATCTCTCCAAAAAACATATTCAAACTTCATCAAAATAACTTGCTAAATGCAAACATAAAAAATAGATTCCAAGATAGGGAATGAAGGAAGTGACCACTTGAGACTTGTACAGATTATCTGCCAAGTCAAAAATAAATTGAAGGATTTTAAATGTATTATAAAACCTTTAATATTCACTAAAATTCATTATATCACTTTGAAAACTCAGAATCATATAAAATAATGATTGTCACTTCAAACTATGCACAAGAACCATTTTCCATGCCAAAAGGACATCCACACATGCCAAAAAGGTGACTTAATGTGTGTGAGTCATTTATATACACCTTATAACTCACTCCAACTAGTTTCATGTAGCCATTAATTCACATTTTTCACTAGAGTTTCTCCAAATGTAGCCCATGGGGTTTTAAGCTCTTAAAAAGTAGTTTGGGAAAAAAAATTCTAAAATATCATCCCCTAACTCTAATTGTATGGCCTATACCATTTAATTGAAATTTTCCTTCACTATCTTTTGAATGGAGTGATGGAGGAGAGAGAAAATTTTACAACCGTGGAGCTTTAAACTTCTTCCAATTATTTTCCATGACCTTTAGTATCACAAAGGATGTTTTTATTCTATTTTTACTTTCAATTGACTTCAATAGTTTGTACAACTTCCTCTAACTCCTCAAACTAGCATTGAAATATAAGAATCTAACTTTTTTTATTCCTCTAATAGGTATGATAGGTAATTAACTACTTAAATCTCATTTAAATGTGTATGGTACTAATTTGGAGCTTAGGTAACTTTAACATACACTTGAGTTAGCCAAAAATCAAATTTTCATGCATTTTCAACACATTAGATCTAGCAAATGATCTTCAAACTTTCCAAAACTTCATGAAATGTTATGAAAATATGTTTAACACATGAAATTACTTTAATAAACCCCTAATAACCTATGGCATAACTTTACCATGACTTATTTCTCCATGACATACCTAAACCACTATATAACCACAACATGATTTTACCTTAACTTCTCCAAACTAACCAAGACTCTAGAGATCATATAGGGTATGAAATGAAGACATGACAAGACCATGACAATTTTGAATTTGGAGGGGGTGGCCAAATTTGACTTAGGGTCAAATTTGGTCAACAGGAATATCATAATATCTTACACAAACCAATGAAATATGTGCCTTACTCTCTCATTTATGGAATATAAGCTTTACTCTCTTTAGATATATAAATGTATAATTTATGAGTCTCATTAAATATAATTATAAAATATAATGAATATCTATAAAAATACCTACACAAATTGGAAATGCTTGATGATAAATGTATACAAGATCTCAAAATTCTAAAAGTTTATCAAGTAAGCATATGAAAATAAACTTTGGTGATATGGAAATTAAATAAAAATAAAATAAACCAATGCTAACAAAGAAAATAAATGAAAATTTAAACCTAATTGACTGGGTCCATTCACAATCACTAAAAATATTGGTATAGGAGCTTATCAATTGGCCATATTGAAAGGCAAGCCTATCAAAAATACCATGAAAACCATGCACATACATCATTAGTGTACTTAGATAGATGTTTTTTTATTTCCAATTTTTTTTAAAATTCATAAAAAAATAAATGTCATAAAATTCAAAAAAATCCATATATGTCAAATATCCAAAAAAATAAAAGCATTTTCAAAAGTAAAAAAATTAGGACCTCAAAAGCATTTTCCTATGTTTATAATTTGCTTCTTTTCATATTTTATTTATTTCATGTTAATTATATAAGTATATTTCAATTTTCAATACATTATGTTTTTCACAAGGTATGTGAGTGTGGTACATGACATACTTTTACATGGTTTTTTATGTTGGGATTACCTTTTACTTTTACAAGGTTTGTTATGTTGAGGTCATCTCTTCTTTCTCTATGAACATTTAAATAGGTTGTATCTATTCATAATATTTATACTATGTTGAGATATATATAATATAAATGTTTTACTAATCACTCATACTTTACATTTTGATACATGGATACGATATATGTTAACAATAACCTGGATACATATTACCGATGTAGACTAGTCTCATTTTATCTACACTTATTTATTTACCACATGATAAGTCAGGACTTGTTTGATTATTGTGTGTGGCCCTTGGCCATGTATGTGAAATATATACATGTTATTTCTTGTATGGCATCATCAGGCCATTTGCATGTGGATCTTCACCTTGGGTGTTTATTTGACATTCGCATGTCCCTTGTATGTGGCTTTTTAGCTATATGTGTGACATTAAATGTAAATTGCATGACATTAATCATGTTTTCATTGATTGTTACTATGATGTCATGATTCATATAATAAACTTCTTATACTTATTAATTTTATTATTGTGCCATGATACTTATCATGTACATGATACTTATGTGATTCAATTATATATCTATCTAACACATGTTTCATATAAAATTCAATACTATGATGCAATACAATTAAAATGTTCATATGATACTACATGATTACATAGTTCACATATTATACAATTCTATTTTGAGATTAGTCACTTGTAGCGTACATCTCTCGTCTCAAAATGGGGGCATCACAATGGGCTTGTCTTGATAATTCTAGTCCTTGTGATTACAGTGTTCAAAACATTCATAATTTTCAAACTATTGGGGCATGTGACATTAGTTTATACTCATTCCTATGGTTACAATTTTTGTATTACTATAGTTACAAGTTTAATTAAAATTATATATCAATTTAGTATAGATACATGGGGAATGATATTCATTCATGTTCATTTTTCTACATGGAAATTTAAAAATTTACTTTTTCAAAAGATCAAAGTTTTGAAGGTACAAAAGTTTCAAATATAATATAGATACATTTGTAGTAGTGTGATTTGTCTTATTTTTCAAGTGGACCATATTAGATTTTAGTGATACTAATATTTAATGTCTATGGTGTAATGTAGCGATCCACATTTGGTGGTTTCACCCTTTCAATTCCTCTATCTACAGGAGTATTATACATATTCAGATGAGATTTTGATCATACATTCTTTCCAACTCAAGTTATTTCATTTGTTTTCAAATTGATACTTGATTAGCCTCAATTCATCATAGGTGTAATATTAATCCAAATGCCTCAACAAGGGGTCACACACTTATCCATTTTCAAGTTACAAGGAAATTATATTTAACACTCTATTAAGTGAATTTTTTCCTTTATCTCTTTTTAAATTTAAAATTTCAAGATTGATATTTTCAACTCTAAAAAAAATATAGTAAAAACTTTAAGTGGCATTATTGCAGGTTTTAAATTGAGGCATCTTGTGTAATCAATCTTCACATCAAAATACAAAGTGTGTATACACAATTAGGTTTGCATATCATTTGCTCTAGTTTTTTCACTTTATTACATCACTAGAGTAAATTGGATGCAAATGTAGACATTCAAATTTAATTTTTAAGTTCTTGAAAATATTTAATCTTGTAATCCTTATCCTACTTTGTTTATTTTCCATTTTGTTAACTTGTGATCTCTATTGGAGTCTTCAATATTCCACTCACTTCCTTAAAAACACTAAAATCATCATTCAAGAATACTTATTATACTTATATTATCCTATCATTCAAACCCCAATAATTTATGTCCTATGAAAATACCATATTAGACAGATAGAGTTGTAACCCGACCCTATCCCCTAGTGTGTTCTTTCCCCTACATTCTAGAGATAATTTTTTAAATTTGATATGTTTCATAGTAACCCTCCTATGATTTTAGCATGGTTGGTTAATGGAAATATTTAAAATATTATGATATGTAATCACATCAATTTCATTCAAAATACATCTAGAAATCACTAAGCAATTATATTGCACATTGAGAAAAAGATCACTAATCCTTCAAATTTAAGTTCTATTTTTTATAACAATCATAGGAAAATTATTTAATCATTTTATTTCAAGTAAAAGGAACTTATTATCAGTCATTTAATTCAATTTGTCTAGTTGGATTCATATATAAAAAATCAAGATTCACACACTCACTATATGAGGGAGAAATACACCGATCTAAGGCCCTTTAAGGCTATGTATGTAACACTCAGATTACATGGGGGTTTCTAAGAATAGTTCAACTATTCCACTCTCCTAATTTACACCTTTATATTCAATCTCAATGGTTTATATTGTGTAAGATATAGGTTTTTACTTTTTCAAGTCTTATTGCATCAAAATACACCTATAGGTTATCAACAAATCCTCTTAGATAAATTTAGGTGCTCATGTATGAAAATAAATCATAGAGTCAACTGAGACATGGCCAAAGTCAAAAAATAGGTACATAGTGTGCCCCTATCCACTTAGCACAGGCTTGTCCTAGTATATTACGCACTTATATTTTTGGCTGAGATAATTCATAAATATTTTTAGCTAATTTCTCATTAGTATTTAACTTACATGGTCAGCACAAAATAAATCCAATCTTTTTATGCACATTTTATTGAAATTTATTATTTATATCCTATTTAAATTTCTTGTATTTTACATTTGGATTCTATATATTATGTAGATCTAAATCAGTATTCAAATTTTTAGTGTTTTATTTAATTTCATTAGTAAATCAAATTAAAACACATATAAACAACATAGTTGACTTCATTATGACCTAATATTATGGTGATATTTTAGAAATCATTAGTGTACTCCTTGAAACTTATTTATTTCTACCTCAATTTTTTAGTCTCTTGTCCAAATTCATCTAAAAATCACTATGAAGTAATTTATCTTTCATATTTGTAGCCATCATATCCCACTAGATTATGTTTTCCTTGTCTATTATCCTTCTGTTGTTTTGAATTTCTTTCCACCATGCAATCATATGACCCTTTAAAAAATTATGCAACCTTCACATGTTGTAAGTCATTGATGTCTTAAGACTTAGATTATTCTAAAATGTTTATGAGCCATTTAATGAGCTCTTCCAAGTTCATATTGATTGATAAACAAGGCACACCTACCTTGGTACATCATCCAATTTTAAAGATAGCTCCCAAGAGTCTACCTTCACCAACATTCATTTTTTTTTCATCCTCTCAATCACATTATACACATTATTCTGGTTTTCCTTTTGTTTAAAACCATGTTGTTTCTCCTCTTAAATATCATTCAAGTGCATTCAAAAAACATATAAGATGTCAAATAATTCATCGAGTCTTCCAGCCATGTTGGTTGGAACGACACCTCTACCACAACTCTTCTTTGTGGCATCTTCCTTATTTTTATCATGTATCATTTTAATGTAAGTCCTATACTAATAATACTATATAGGTGGCCTTTATCCACACTCATAAATTTTCAAAACTTGTTGTAATACCAACCGATACATTCATGCTTGGAGGTCCTAGTGAATGTATTCTTTAGACAATGAAACTGAGTGAACACACTCTCACTTACACTTATGAGATGGATGAAACATAAATTTAGACATACTAACATGAAAAAATGGTACATAAACATTATTCAAGGCATGGAATACAACCTATGCTTTGATTGAGTTAAAGCATGCATGTTTTGTATGACAACAATGGAGTCTCTCATATCTCCATGAAACACTCTCAAGGATATGGCCTTGCTTTATTATCCTTTCTCTCTTAATTAGATAGATTATCCCTTAATAACTTCCCTATGATTTATTCTAATCTAGTCATTCCTCCTTATATATCCATTTAAATCTTATGTGCTTTCCTACTAGATCCATATACATAGTTAGCATTCTAATTTAAGAATGTGCAACATATCTATGTCAAACTTATACCAAATATTATATGTATACCTAGGATGTGTATCCCCTATGAACATTTATGTTTACATGGTTATATAATGACCTATAAAAATCCTTTTTCTCTCAACATACTAGGATACAAACAAAATCATAATAACAAATCTTTCACATATTTGTGAGAGTGGGTAACGACCTAGAATAATTGTAAACCTAGAAGAGGGTAATATGCACTCAAATATAAAGAGGAAATTGTTCCAAATCCTAAGATTATGAAATGGTGTATAGTCCTCACTAGGGATAAATATAAATGGATGTTTATAACATATGGTGTATCAAGGATATAATAAATATATTATGTGCAAGGAACTAAAGAATAAGGGTAACCTATATCAAAGATAGATAAAAGTACTAAACTAGAAATAAGGTAAGTGGTAAACTAGTCAAACAATGGGTGGTCTATGTATCCGAAGGTGATAAATAGAAGGCCTAATAAACCATATATATATACTAGTTAATTTGGTATAAGGAGGATCATAAGTAAGGATAAACAAAAAATATTCCATAATAATAAGCAGAGTAATATTTTTTTCAATAAGTATATAAAGGAAAGAGAGTAGGGATATAGGTAATTAACTTTGGGTGGAATCATAAACACATAAATCTCCCCATTTGGATAAAGTGGAACTTTTAAAGAGATGTTTTAGGTTGAAGACCTAAAATATCAAGAAGACATAGATATACTTAGTTGGGGAATCAAAATACTAGGACACCTACTCGACATAACTCCTTTTATTGAGCTTCAAAGAACATAATAAATAATATAACTCCAATAATAATACTCATACTTATAACTCATCATTTTACTAATTAAGAGAATAAATGTGAATGCAAGTAGAGCCAATGAGTGTGTTATATAGTTTAGGAATCAAATATGAACCCTATGTATGTATGTATGTATGTATGTATGCATTTATGTATATATGTCTCCATTACTGAGAATCAATAAAAATAAGATGATGTTAGTAGCCAATAAAATATAGATATAAATATTTCATCTCACATATTATTATATCAATCATAGTGCAAATGATAGAAGACAGACTCAAGCCAAGTCAATACAATACAAGGAGAGACAAGTATGAAATAGACCATACCATTCATAGTTAATATAATAGTAATATAAGGTGGTTATTAAGACTAAGAAAATTATACATGTAGGTAATATGAAAAGAGACTCAGTTGAATTCATACTAATAGTAATGAAAGTATGAATGAATAGTATGCAAACATCTCTCATAAATACCATAAGTTGATCCCACCCCATTCCTAGTACATCCTTTAAATCATACAATTATAGAGATTTATACATTTATAATATTAGGTGTATACATATTTTAACTATCACTAAAGTGATAAAAGTGAAAATATCAAGTGTATACATAAGCCCCCACATAAATATCATCATGTGTCACAATAGTGTAACATGAGATATAACAACACAAAAATGGCATATATGAAAAGAAACACTAAAATAAATGAAATAAAATAGATGAAATATGTACCTTCACTTACTTTTATTATGGAAGAGGTGACACTACATGTGCTATAGATGAAGGAAGTTGCCAACCTACATCTAAGACAAATAAACCTAAAAAATAAGAGAAAAAACTATTTTTTACAAAAAAAATAATATGTTAGCACTTAAAATTTCCTTACTTCACTAGGATATTGACACTTATTTTAGTTTATGAAAAATTACCTATGGAAACAGATATATGGTTAAGATATGAAATTAGGATATAAATAACTAAACATTTTAAAATGTTAAATATTTACTATAAATGGGTGAAAAGTATTTCATTTATCAATTTTTTATTTTCAAAAAACCATAGCTCTAATTATCTATTTTTAGAATAACAAGATATTGTCTAGATTAAAATAAGGTATACATGCAGGAGGTTGCCTAGGGATAGTCCATAGATCCATTCAAGTATGTGATGAATTATTTACTTTATTTTTTCAAATTTGAGTAGATAGGGTAGATTTTGGAAATCTAGGCACTGGGGAAAATTCATGTAACATAATTTATCCCAACAAGAGTAGAAATTTAGTTAACTTATGATAGGTGAAGGGTAGAAAATTAAACAACAAATTTAGGTCTAGTGGTATATATTATGGCCAAAAGAAGAAATTATTACCATTAGGTAGTTATATTGGTTAGGATCATATAATTATGTAGGATAACCAATGAGAAAGGTTAATACCATTTTGTATGGAAAATGCAATATATTATTATAAAATAAGTGTCTAATACAATACTATCATGGTCGATACTATAATTAGAAAAATGTATGGTTAGTATAATTATTTATTGTCAATACAATAGAAAATATATTATTATGGTTAGTAAAATATGTATGTAATCTATATTGTAGGAATAATTTACATGGTTGATACAATATAGTGATGGATAATGAAGTATAGAAATGGGAGAACATGGATGATATAGTTTGTGGATGATGTCGTATAAAATGGTCAATTTAATAAGCATGGCCAATATAGCAGGAAAAAGAATGCATGGTCAATATAGTGTAAACTACAGTTATCTAATGGAGTAGAGAGATATTGAAAATGGCTACTACAATATAGATAAACACCATTTTTAGTTTTAATGCAATTTTTTTATTAGATTTTAATTTCATTTGAAATTTTTAATTAAATATCTAAGTGGATGAATTTTTTGTATATTTTACAAAGATAAGAACCTCTAGAGGATGGTGAATGTTATTTGGCTACCATATCTATTTTTAATGTTGATGGATGTGGGCATAGCATGTTTGAACAACTTGGAATTTGGGTTGATAATGGAGATTTGCCTAACCTCATTGAGCATAGAGATGATATATATGTTCCTTAGGCACTAATAGAGGATCACAAATGTAGTACAATGGGTGATGGATAGGGACATAGTGTAGGTTTCCATATGTTTACCCCTAAATTTGATATGAATACTAATGGGATATATAGGGTTAAGAATATAGAAATTAATAATCATAAGGGTAATAAATAGATCTATAGTAGGATAATTAATTTTAAAACATAAATAAAATATATAATAAATTTATTATGTTGAGATATACTAAAAATTAAAAAAAAACACCCTTATGTTAGATATGGAAATAACAATGAAACTAATATACATGATTTTGATGCTAATACCTATTCAAATTTGGAACAAGTAGGAAATAGATTGGAATGATATTTTGGGATAGTCACCAAATTCTAGACTAAGTGCCTCTATGGCCTTAGACATGGGTGTAATCCTATGATGTTTGCATTATCTATACTATATAGATCAGGCAAAGGTGTCTAGTTTTTAATACCTAGTAGAACTAGATGTGACCACCTAGATGCTTCTTGGTGTTGTGTCACCTTCACTCCAGTGCATTCAAATCTAGTTTATAGACTATTACTCCTTGTCAAATGATAAAACTATAGATATTCATATTTATATTAGTTTTGGGTAAAATGGGTTAGTTGGCACATGACATTGAGTTATCCTAAAGACCCCTCTATCAATGAGCACTACCTATATAGCTAATACTCTGAAGAGGGCCTCAAAATTATGTAGTTCTCCCCTATGTGTTTGCTTGTGTGTGAATCATGTAATGTGTGATAATCAGGTATAATAATGACCTATTTTTTAAATTGGAAAATATAGCTCTTGAGATTCTCATTTATTAATTTATACCTATATATTTTTTTTCCCTATGACTGATATGAAAATAGGCAAAAATAAGGAATCTTTACTTACTTGAGTGCTTTGTTGAATTCTATTTGGTATGAATGCTTGGTCTCTTTAGGTATTTTCTATGTGAATAATGAATGAGGGTTGATATTATATTTATACCAATATTATTAGATAATATCTCACATTAGATAGCTTAGATTGACCTTTAGGATACATTTCATTTGTAAATTAGTTGACTTTAAGTCATTAGACACTTGTATTAGTTTACGACACTTATGTCAATGCAAGCATCTGACTGAGATGTAAATGTATGGGAAGCTAGAAAATAGGTGTAAGCCTAGAACTTATAGTGACTTTAAGTGATAGAATATAAGCAGGTTTACAACATTTGATGCAAAATATAATGCCTGAGTCATTATAATGGTACTATTTAGACTAAGATAAAATCAATGAGCATAGAGAGATAGCAGATGTGAGACTTGTAGAAGTTGGAGAAGTTTATAACTGAGAGGAACAACCAAGGTCTAAATTTTATAAGTGTACAAGGATAAAGTTCTATATAATTTATAAATATAATATACATTTTTCCCCCTTTTAATATAGTAATGAAATTTATATTTTAAAGTAAAAGCAATGTATACCTATGTGTGTATAACACACCTTGTATTTTTTTGAGTTTGACTTGAGTGATTTGTCAGTGACTAATCAGAAACCAAGAGAATGATATAGTATATAATCAGTTAATATAATCTAAAATTTAAAAGTTTTGAAATGATTTAAATTCAAAGAGATAAAGGTTTGGGAGTACACATGTGTATCTATGTAACCATATTGCCTTTTGGAAATTTCATTTGAAAGATGTATCATTATGAATCACTAAAAATAAGATTAGGATAAATAAATATATATAATGTGCATATATCTAAGGAGATAGAGAGAAAGAGAAGAGGGCACATGCCTCCAGCCTTGGATAAAAATGGACTACCACCTAGTAGTTGAGACTATATCAATTTTTCAACCCCATCACACTTACAACCTGGTGAGTGTGAGTGAACCAAGTCAAGTCACACTACAAAACTAGTGAGGATGGATGATACAATCAAGTCCAATATAAAAACTTGGCAAGATCAAGTGATTTAATCACCTCAACCATACCAAAAAGTGAACCAACTACTATAATTTATTGTCTTAATATAGTCTATAAAAGTCCAACCTAGCAGGTGTTGATATTATGTATAAGTGTTCTAAATCTAAAACTAATTTGTATTTTACAATATTAAGTACACATTACATATCATATTCACCTTAGATATGTTTCATGTTAAAACTATGTATAACAGTGGTGCTAATGTATAAAATTCTACCATAAATGTGTATCTCAATCATATAATTATGAATCTGGCCAATCTAAGAACTATGTAAGTTTGAAGAACATGTTTCCAAAACATGCTCCAATTGTATATCTAAAACTAAAACTGGTGTAAGTTTGGAGAACATGTTTCCATAACATGCCCCCACTATAATTTAAAATTGATAACTGGTGTAAATGTGGAGAACATGTTTCCAAAACATGCTCTAACTATAATTTGAAATTTATAACTAGTGTAAATATGGATAACATGTTCCAAAGCATGCTCCCACTATATATGGATAAATTTTAAAAACTAAAATAAGTGCCAATGTAGAGGACATGTTTCCAAAATATGCCCCCATTGTAATCTAGGTATGTTTCATAGTGAATAAGTATGGATAACATGTTTCCAAAACATACCCCTACTAAATATATAAATGTGAAAATGTAGAATCCATGCCTCTATGACATGTCCCCACTAACATGCCCCCTTTTGAGGTGAGGGAATATATAAACTATTAGTTACCTCATCTCAAAATAGATAACCATATAACTACAAATAAACCATGTAGCATATATAAGGAACAAGTTTGGGTAAATGTAACACCAAATCACCATAATGTGATCCCATCAATGCCTATGATGCATGATAAATATCATGTCAATGTATATATAGTAATAATACATGTTCAATAATTAACCAAGCACACACACAAGATCACTCAAAAAAAAATCAAAAGACAATGGTCCAAGGAGATTGCAAACAAGGTGCATGTTTAAATGTCACATAATTGAATGGACATGACTTAGTCAAATGTATACAAAATCAAGAATGACATATTCAAATATCCACACAATAATCAATGACATATAAAATTTCAAAGAAGCAAACAAAGGTGTGGGGGCCATAAATAATGGAGAATATTTAAATGATCAAATAAATGAGACAATAACAAGGCAAGGCACTCAAGGAAGTGCATAAATTAAAGCATAAATAATAAACATAGGCATAACATACTAGCCCATAGATCATGTGTTAGTAAAAAATTCAAGTACATAGCATATCAATTACATTATGTCAGATGTAAACATGGATAAAGGCATGTGTAAGTACATATATGATCTCAAACATGATAATATAAAGTGACCAGAGAATGATATAATCTAGATGTATCATGATCATGTATATGTAAAATTGATACTATAACCTAAGGTTATCATAAAGGAGATGCCTTTATGGAGGCCCCATATCATGTGTGTCATATGCATATGTTATGTAATTAGTATCATCAGGATCATACAAATATTATCTATTATTAGGATCATAATCATCAATGTAATCATTATTGTAGAATAAATGTAACATCATAGGTTATTCTTGAACATGTGATCCACCATTTGGAGTTTTTATATATCAATAATGAATTGTTCCATACTTTGGTTGTGAACTTTTTATTATGTCATTATTTGTATCCATGTGCACCTCAGATGTTAGCACTTTAAGAACATCCTGAGCTACATGATTTGCCTTGATGTTATTTTTATTTGGATAAGGATTAAACCCATATGTACTAGATCATTTAGGTATAAATAGATCATGTGGTAAGTTATTGAGTGGATAAAAATGAATTTTTGTCAACTATTCATTTGTTATATTGGTATTAGGAATCATATCAGCATTATCATAATCATTTGGAATTGTGACCTTTTATTTTTAGGTATTGATCAATAAATGGATATCATATGGTTTAGTTTTTGGTGGTTTTATGTAATATCCCCTCCAAACAGGAAATATAGAAACACAAAAACTCTGAACAAAGATACAATTTCTATTGAATAAATTCAGAATGATAACAATAATATAGTCTCTCAATAGCAAATCATAGATCTTATCACTTGTCCTTCTAAACTATTACAATTACAGTCCTCTCTTATGCATATAAATATGAAATATAGTCTTGAAAAACCCTGGCTTTGCAAATCTAGAAATTATGTCTCGGCCTGCTGTGTCGAACACACAGTCACTGGTGTCGATCGATATACTACCGACGTCGGTCACTGTAGATCCTTATCTGCCGACGTCGGTCTTTAGTCGGCCGATGTCGGTCACTGGGGATCTCTTTTGCCGAGGTCGGTGTCTGCGTGGATCTGTACGGACCAGTACAGACTTCGTACGGCTGCCAATTAAGCACAACTTGCCTGTTTTCAACCCCTGATCTGAAAATATATGTTTCTAGCATAGAAGATCTCTAGCTGTATAATTTATTGAATCAAAATATAAAGAAATAAATACCTAGAATATCTGTAATAACTTTTGTGTGAAGTTATCTCTCAACCCTGTAAATTCTGTGATAACTTCTGGATGAAGCTATCTCTCAATTTGGCAATAAATCAGCTGATATTCCACAGCCTCTTAATTGCACACACTAAAGAGGGAACGTTCTCCAATGCAAATGGAATCCTAGAACCCTAGGCTCAGTCTTCACAGAAGAAATTCTTCAAAATCAATAATCAATAATCAATGGCTAATCAATAATGGCCTCCATGAGAAACCCTTATACCCTCAAAAAGATGTGCTTGCCCTAATTAGGGTTTTTCTTAAATTAGAATTAGGGTTTCTAATTAAAATTAGGCTAAATAATTAATATTTGATTAAATCAATCAAATATTAATATCTCCCTCAATACATGTCCAATCGAGCCCAAACGAAAGCCAACTAGAAAAACTTTGCTAACCGAAGCCACTCCAATCTCCATCAAGACCCTCTAACCACCCTATCAACCTACGAGGGTCACATAATAGGCTAATCATGAACTCAGAACATGTCAACTGAAAAGGGGACATGACAATCCACCCCTCCTGGAATTGCTTGCCCTCAAGCAATCGCTGAATGACAAATCAATCAATCCACCTGGATCCCAAATGTAGTTATGATCTCCACCACTATCAATTAACACGAACCCCATGCCATGTCCATCCCAACTCTCATGTAATGGTGTCACATCCTGTCTAGTACTAAGATAATCACCCCAACATCCAATCCATAAATGAAAATCAGCAAGCAAACTCCTTACCTGAATAATATCTAAAACTGAATTGTGAAGGCTAGAAATAGTCATATCATCATCAACCTGTGACCCAACTATAACAAAAAGTTGAGTCCCCACCACACGTGACAACTCCTAAACTGAACTCATCTCAAGACTAAGCTCGTCCTCATACCTCTCCTGTGTTGGTGCCAATGTGCACTCGTCATCGCCCTCTATCATGTCATGTGGTATAGGTACCTCCATCCGATGAAAAAACATATATCTGAAGCTGCTGCCCCATATTGCCTTAAGAATATGTGTCTTCCCATCAACATCAAAGAGAACCTCCATGTCCTTGAGATGAAGAGTAACTTCCTCAAATGAATGAAGCCACTTCATACCCAAGACTAAGTCTATGTCCCCCATGTCTACCACATAATAATCAGCCTTGAACTCATAGTTGTTCAAGCGCAATGGGAGGTCTCTAATCATACACTCACACCTAAGAGTGTGACCATCAGCTACCTTAACTCTGATGCCCTCAAAATCTTTAGTAGTGAGTCCACGCTTCTCCATAAATCTAGCATCTATGAAATTATGTGTGGCTCCTGTATCAAGAAGGGTGATAACCTTCTGCCCTGCCAAAACTCCACGGAGTCTGAATGACTCATCCGACTGAATGCTGGATAGGCATGCCTCCTGTATGTGAAGCTCTAACTCTGCCTCTACCTTAGGCCCTGAAGCCTCTGCCTCTACCCCCTCAAAACTATTCTGCTGTTCGGAATCCTCTGAATCCGAATCCTCATAATATGCCCACATCACACGATGTGCCTTGCCCTTAGGCCTCAAAGGGCAATCGTGATGGATATCATATGGACCTTTGCAGTAGAAGCAAAGCTTCTTCCTACATAGATCCTTAAGCACCTCATGATCCAAAGGTGGTGCTATTGGATTGGCCTTTGAATCATTCTTTACACCTGATTTATCTATGTTAAAATCCGGTCTCTCTGTATCTGCATTGGAGCACTTATGGTCTCTAGATGAAGAAGTACCCTTGGAGTTAAAATTATGTGATGGGGCTGCCATCTCCATACTACGTGCCTTCTTCATAGCTACCTGTAATGAAGGAGGATCAAAGGCTTTGATCCAACCTCTCAATGGCTCTGTCAATCCCTCTATGAAGAGAACTACCAATCTACGCTCTGAAATATTGGGCACCATGACTGCCAATCTCTAAAACTCACCAATGAAGGACTCCAAGTTACCTATTTGTCTCAACTGTGCCAGATCTCGAAAATAAACCTCGAGATCTTTCCTGTCAAATCGCTCAACCAATCTGTCCACAAAGTCTTGGTATTCTGTCACCTGGTTATGCTGAAGTGTTACCATACCATGATACCACCAATCATGTGCTACTCCATCCAAGTGCAAAGTGGCGTATTTGATGGCCTCTATCTCTGACATTGGTCTCAATGCCAAAAAGGTGTCAAGCTTATGAACCCAAGCTTGAGTTGTCATCTTGTCGCTGCCATCAAAAGTAGTCAAAGAAAGCTTACGTGTAGCCTTCTTTAGCTCATTGAATTGAACTCTAGGCCTCCTGTCCTGTCTAACCAATCTGTAGTGCTCTCTCCTCAGATTAACAAAATAGTCAAAGAACGTTCTCTCTTGAACATGAGGAGGTAATAAGTCCCACTCATCATTTGTAGCCATGTAAACATCTGCAAATGGGGAATTCCCTGCCTCTTCCTCTGCTGGTGCCTCTGGTTCTTCTTGAACAAATGTAGGACGTGTAGGTCTATCAGTTGTTCTGGAGTGAGTCTATTGTGGTCTCTGATTAACCGTAGCACTCCTGTCATCTCTTTGGTCCCCGTTCTGTCTGTCAGTTGCGTTCATCCCCCTTATCATAGTCATAAGTGTCTATAGTGTCTGATTCATCTATTGTTGGCTTGTCATCATAGTACGGTGAAATTCTCTGGTGTCCTAATCAGCATCATACATGTGGCCCCTGGGTGGGCTGCCCTCACATCTGTCACTCATAATAATCTGTTGTTGTTCTAACAACTGGGTACCTTTAAGCAAGGCTCTACTATGTGTGTTATACCTGTGTGGTCCTAACTCTTGTGGCTGCATAAGATCTATAGACCCTCAGGCTGGCAGGATTCAGGCTCTGATACCACTATAATATCCCCTCCAAATAGGAAATATAGCAACACAAAAACTCTGAACAAAGATACAATTTATGTTGAATAAATTCAGAATGATAACAATAATATAGTCTCTCAATAGCAAATCACAGATCTTATCACTTGTCCTTCTAAACTATTATAATTACAGTCCTCTCTTATGCATATAAATATGAAATACAGTCTTGAAAAACCTTGGCTTTGCAAATCTGGAAATTATGTCTCGGCCTGCTGTGTCGAACACAGTCGCCGGCGTCGGTCGATATACTGCCAACGTCGGTCACTGTAGATCCTTATCTACCGACGTCGGTCTCCAGTTGGCCGATGTTGGTCACTGGGGATCTCTGTCTGTCGAGGTTGGTGTCTGCGTGGATCTGTACAGACCAGTACAGACTTTGTACGGCTGCTAATTAAGCACAACTTGCCTGTTTTCAACCCCTGATCTAAAAATATATGTTTCTAGCACATAAGATCTCTAGCTGTATAATTTATTGAATCAAAATATAAATAAATAAATACCTGGAATATCTGTAATAACTTTTGTGTGCAGTTATCTCTCAACCCTGTAAATTTTGTGATAACTTCTGGATGAAGCTATCTCTTAATTTGGCAATAAATCAGCTGATATTCCACAGCCTCTTAATTGCACACACTAAAGAGGGAACGTTCTCCAATGCAAATGGAATCCTAGAACCCTAGGCTCAGTCTTCACAGAAGAAATTCTTCAAAATCAATAATCAATAATCAATGGCTAATCAATAATGGCCTCCATGAGAAACCCTTATACCCTCAAAAAGATGTGCTTGCCCTAATTAGGGTTTTTCTTAAATTAGAATTAGGGTTTCTAATTAAAATTAGGCTAAATAATTAATGTTTGATTAAATCAATCAAATATTAATATCTCCCTCAATACATGTCCAATCGAGCCCAAACGAAAGCCAACTGGAAAAAATTTGCTAACCGAAGCCACTCCAATCTCCATCAAGACCCTCTAACCACCCTATCAGCCTAGGAGGGTCGCATAATAGGCTAATCATGAACTCAGAACATGTCAACTGAAAAGGGGACATGACATTTTAATATCATTATTTCCATTGGTAATGGTATTTTCTCTATTTCTTTATTCTTTTGACCCTTCTCTTACTTTGTGTTATCCTTTGGTAACCATAATTTTTGTTTTGTTACTTGTGCTTTACGATAGGTACTTATAGTGTGAGTGGTTTCTTGGTTGATGTTTCATTGATATGATCACCACTATATTTATGACTTCATATTTTTTCTATAATGTAAAACAACAATCTATATGATTTTCGTGCATTTTATAATATGCACAATACTATTTGGATCTCCGTATAGGATATGGAGGAGGTAATTTGATCACTTTATTTTGAATCATTTCTCTTAGGATTTTAATTGCTAGACTCTTATTAGCCTTTTGGTCACTTTTTGAATCACTTGTTCTAGATGTATTTTGTTTTAGCTTTTCATATCGATGTGAAACCTTATTTGGCACAACATTGGTAGATGAGGATGCAAACAAATGATTAACAATACCATGTGTTGGAATTTTTAGGAGTGTAATCTGAATTTTTACCTCTTTTATTAACTTATTCATTATAATGATTTGATCTCTTTAGGATTCACAAGAACAAATCCTAAGTACCTTAGGCTAAACATGTATTCATGCACCACCTACCTTACCCATTAAAGGAGTGATAGTGTGGACTTGGTTAGAGGGATGGTATTTATCACCCTCCTTAGGGCTATGAGAAATAGGATCCTTTGTATCCATTTTAAATATTCTAAAATTTGATATGAGAATAGGATAAGAAAGACATACAAATTCTAAGGAGCAATCAACCATGATATAATAGGGATATAATAATTTCAGACTATTGGCTGATTTTTTTGAAAATATGAGATAGGTTTTTCTAGAAAAATAGTAAATGAAATGAACCTATAAAAATAGGGAAATAAAAGTATAGTGTTAGGTCTAAATTTACTAAAAATAGTAAAATGTTAAATTTGAAAACTCAGTACAATATTTTGGAAAAAAATAGATTTTTTTCTATATCAATATAATTATGGAAAACCTTTGAGGAATTTTGAATTTTATCTATTATGAATTATAAAGTGACCAAAAAATGCATAATGCTTCACAGGCAAAACCCTGGAATATTCCTAATAAAGAATCATTTTTTTATAAAACATGAACTTATTTAAGATATATGAGAGAGAGTTTTCAATAAAATATTACATGAACTTATTTAAAATATATGAGAGAGATTTTTGAATAAAATATTATTTTTGATGAAACCCATAAATTAATTTAAAAATAAGTACACCATTCATCTCGCATGCCAATATTTATTAAAAATTATAATTTGAAATTTTTTAAAAATCCATACTTAATTTTGGTGAAAAAATAGGGTTTTTAGTAAACCAACCTTAGTATAAAATACATCTAAAGAATTTTAAAATGTATCTATTTTGAGGATGAAATGTTTCAATCAAGTAAGAATCAACTTGCACGCATATGCACATGAAGCCCTTATAACTAAAGGAAGGTAAAACCCTAGGGTAATTTTTTAAATCTAAGAATCCATCATAATAAGCTGAAACCCTAAGAGGCTTGGAAGCCCTAGATAAAAAAATTCATTCACATGAATCAAGTTCATAAAAAATTTAACCCTAAATTATATATGGATCATAATGAGATATATAGGGTTAAGAATATAGAAATGAATAATCACAAGGGTGATAAATAGATCTATAGTAGGCTAATTACCAAAACTTAGATATAATATATACTAAATTTATTATGCTGAGATATGCTAAAATAGAAAACACATTTATTCCATATATGAAAATAAGATAGTTAGCTAGCTAGTTATTATGTTAATACAAATCTAGATCTAGAATAAGAAGGAAGCAGACTAGAATAATATTCTAAAATAGTCACCAAATTCTAGATTAAGTGCCTTTATTATCTTAGACACATGTCATCCTAAGACAGTTGTGTTGACACTACTATCTGGATTAGATGTAGGTGTCTAATACATAATACCTATTAAAACTATATCTGACCACCTAGATGCTTCTAAGTTCTATGTCATCTTAGCCCTAGTGCAACAACCCCACTAAGTTTTACTAGAATAAGGTAATTTTTGAAAAACATTTAAACTAATTCAATTTATAGATCTCTATCACACTAAAACCATAACATAGTGATCTTTAACTAAATACATTAGTTTTAAACTACCCAAAAATAAGGTCAAGAGCTAATATATTTAGCCAATGATCACAAGATCAGGTATAATGTTGATTATAAAAATGAATATTGTATTTATTTCATAAAATTATATTTAAAAATTCATCCACTATTGATACAATCTTACATCCAACTTATATAATGGTTAAATATAATAAAATAGTATAATTTCAACATAATATAAGGCTTAATAATAATTTATAATGATACAATGCTCCACGAAATATGCAAGTCTCGTCAAAATCAAATCATCCATAAGTAATCATGAGTGTATTCACTATTAAAGTACTATTGATGGGAGGGAGAGCATCATCCAAGTGATTTTTTACACCAACCACGGACCATCAATCCCCCACATAATCTCACAATAAGAGAATGGCCTTCCCTTCATGGATGGGTATATAATGATAATGTGAGAATAAAGAGTGATAACTAGAACTCATGTACTATAAGATAATTATTACAAGTAGTATATCACAAAGAAACCTATTATAACATGATATCATACTAAACATGTAAACTAAATCAAACAGATGAAATGATAATATTTAACCATAAACACTACTTTGACCAAAGTTTTTTTATAGTTATTTGATCTCGATGATCAATCAATTGCATACACACCACTCAATTAGATTACATAATCTCTACGTATTAGTGACACTAATTAAGTAAGTGGAATCCATCTCACTCATTTATTTAGACTCATTAATACTAGATTGGTTCATATATTTAATAATATTAAAACCAATAAATTTCATAATAAGTTTTTCCCTACTAGCAACTACATTATGTGCTAATACTAGAAAGTCTCAAAGACTTGCATTTAATCCATAAAATGCAATAATGTATCTCCAAACATCTAATTTACTTATAGCATGTTTTCAACTATATAAATAGTTTTTGAAATAGTCATACCATTCGAGTAAGAATAAACATCAAGACAATCATATCATTAGGGTAAGATTAAACATCAAACATCAAGTTACTAAAATCCTTATATGTAAATTTTCACTCAATGTCGTTCAACCATTTATCATGAATTGTTAATGCATTTTACAACCAATTTATTTCCATTTTTATATTTGTATCAATCATCTGCCATATAACAATATATGTAAAATGGCTTGATCTAAAATTCTCAAATACTACACAACTAAAGACCCCTAAATTACTTGAATTCACTTCTAAGTTCAACATTATTAAGGAGATTAAACAAAACATTTATACCTTTATAATAATACATATGACATATTCAATCATCAATAAATATATGCATGAGTATATATAGTATACTCTTAATTATAATAGTATTATATCAATAAATTAAGAGTATCACACTCTCTCTCTCTTACTCAGACACACACACACATTAAGAGTTTCTCTCTCTCTCTCTCTCTCTCTCTCTCTCTCTCTCTCTCTCTCTCTCTCTCTCTCTCTCGTCCTCTCTCTCTCTCTCTCTCTCTCTCTCTCTCCTCTCTCTCTCTCTCTCTCTCTCTCACACACACACACACACACACACACACATATGCATATATAAACACAACACTATATTTAATTCTTTTCATATCATATAACATGCATACTCATTCAATAGAATATGCACATTTGAATAGGGTGTGTACTTGATTTAGAATAATAATCTATCAACAATTTACAAGCATCACATATAAATATATGCATATTCGAATACTCAACCATATTACTAAATTTAAATTATTTTCTAATATCAAAAAAATATTAAACTCTAGTTTTATGACTATGTGTAAATTTCAAACAACTTGCAGTCCAGCTAAGTACTCCAATAACTCACATTCATTAAACAAACCCAACCACATATATGTATAAATAGATTTCATAATATGGAAGGAAATATTCATTCATATTTTAACAATTTGCTATAAGCCCTACCATAGTTGTTTATTGCAGTGTAAATATATATTTAATAAGTATACACAATAGTAATATATACACTATGAACTTAACCCTTTTTGCATAACCATACGAAATGGAATTTCATATTATAACTACAGTAAACAACCAATCTAAAATAATTTACCATTTAAAGTTTCCTTATGATTCAACACAATATAACACAATTATATATACAAAATATAAGAACCATAAATCTAAACCTAATTAGACACACACACACACACACACACACACATTGGTGTATGTACATCATAGGTCATCAAATAACTTGCCTAATACATGTATAATATATGTATATACCCCTATATATTTATACAATTTTGTAGGCATTCCTATACACAAGTTTTATAGGAATAATTATTCCATTCTAATATAAATTTGCTCAGAATGTAAATCCTAAGGCTGAAGTAATTTATATGAAATCATTCAAATTATCTACAAGTTTTAAAATTATTATTTCATTATAATCTTTCCACCTGGACTAACCTCATACATAATCATTTCCTAATTTATGTTTAATAACTTGACTTTATTTAAACATAAAAAACAAGCCAAATACATGTGTATGAAAAAAAAGAATGACTTGAAACTATTTTTTAAAGTCTAATATTAACCCTACATATCCATTCATGCCCTACTTGGGTTATTCATTACAAAAATCTTGACTCAATAAAAAATAACCCAGTATATATATTTATATTTGAACAAAATAGTTTAATACTATATTAAATATACTAAGCATAACCACAATAGGGTCCATATATATACTCAAACCAACGAATAAATCTCTCCCTTGAAACTTACCTAGGGTATAATCTCATCTAAAAAATAGATAGAATTTCTACATTTTTAACTTCATAATTTATATATGCAAATAACTCATAATATGATTTTGGCAATGAAGCAATTTTGACTAGGGTTTATAGAGTCATATGTTTGGCTCTATGGATGGCCGAGCCATCCCTAGTGCCATGTATATAAACTTGGTTTTTCCACAAATTTCATAATAATGAAAATAAACCCTATTCATAATTATTTCCTAGATTTTTTGATTTAATTCATACATTATAACTTATGAATTTAATCACCTACCTAGTAAATAAGACCTTGGCTAATCCCAACTGGTAATGTTCCTTTAATCTTCCTTGAACACCTTTTTCTTTATCCTTATTTTATTCCTTTGTCTATCATGTGCGTATGCAGGTATGTCTTCCCCTATATTTTATCTGCATGCATGTTATTGTCATGCTAAAAAACCTTCCACCATCTCCACCAAAACTCACTATTCTCATAATGAGCTTAGCAAAGAAGTCTTTACATGAAAAACCAACTTCAATATGTTGGGAATGACTAAACATTTTTTACATGAAAATCTAAAATGAAGTGTTTATTTATCAAAGTGCCTCAAATAACTAAATTCAAATCCATATCAAACCCTAATTTATGAACCTTCCTCATCATACAATCCTTAAAACATTATAACTCCAAATAATATTGGCTCAACATAATCATCATTTAAACATTAAAACTATTAACATTGACTTAGCATGGTATTAGTATCTAGTTCAACTTTAAACATGTCTTCATAACTTAGCCAAACTAATAGTCACCAACACACAATACAAATAAGTCCTCTTTTTATAGTAGTGTATTTTATAAACAATACACTACTTATAGCTTATAATCATTCAGGAAACATAATCACATGAAATAATCTAAGAAGACATATAATAACTCTAATCTCATAATCACAAACATGCAACTAGATTAGATTATGGTAACCATATGTAAACCAACCATATTCAAATGCAGTAAACATAATATCAACCAAAATCACACTATAAGCCATTTAAATCAAACAAATGAGTATAAAGTGGATTCTATTGTTTGTGGTATGTGCAGGGTTCTTAGTTTTCATTCTATCATCCCCCAATGCCTCCATCTACTCTACCCTCTTTGATTATGCTCTCCCTCCATCATAGTTTGAGGGATTGAATCTATCCTACATCCACCTCATAATAGCAAAGTTAGTTAGCCTGAATCAAGATAAAACCATAATATAATGCTATAATGAACTAAATAATCATGATCATAATGTACATAACATAAAAGTATAGCTAATTCAATAAGTTAATGATTATGCAAATAAACAACATATAACTATCCATTCATCAGTATATAAAACCAATATTATCAAAAGGGTAGTTAGCAAAACAATAACCATAAAATATAATAATCAATAGGTTATTAAGTCTAAAGAGGAATTAAGATGTAACATCCTCCCCCCATAAAATTGGTCATTATCTCAATGACACTTATTCCAACATAAGTTCTAAAATTAGACATTATTCAGTAGAAAATTAAATCATATCCAACAAACATATTAAGTAAACAAATGTGAAAATAGCCTATAGAACCCATCATAATCCTCCTAGGTGGCACTATTTTATAATATGGTGCTAATATAACTTGCACTATGACACTTCCCTATTATGCAAACTAGGTTTACGAGTGTTAATTATTCTGAATGGTTCTACTATGACCACCCCAAGATCCAAAACTTGTAAAGCATTACAATACAATACATGAGAAGGATCAACAACATAATTTTTAAGATAGGACATATGTAAAACATTATGAAAGAGAGTTAGAGTTAGTGGCAAAGCAACCCATATTCTATAGGATTGATCATTCCAAAACCTTAAAGGGCCCCACATATCTTAGTGAAAGACTTGTTGATTTACCAAACTTAATCAATATTTCCTAATGCTTAACCCACAAAAATACTTTATCACCACTAGAAAATTGCCTTGATGTTATTTTCAAATCAACAGAACTTTTATGTCTATCATTGGCCTCAACCAACCTTTTCTTGATTGTTCTAACTTGATCTTCCATCTCCACAATCATTTCAAGTCTAAAGACTACTCTATCTTCTAATATATCTTAATTAATCACTATTCTACATCTTCTTACATATAATGCTTCAAATAGAGCCATTTTCAACACTAATTGGTATGAGTTGTTGCAGTCAAACTCAACTAATAGAAGGTACTCCTCACACCTTTATTTATAATACATGCAATACATTTGAAAGAGATATTCTAAAACTTGGTTAACTCTCTTTGTTTATCCATCTATTTCTGGGTGACATGCAAAATTAAAATTTAACTACATACCCAGAGCTCAATTCAATGTCAACCAAAATCTGGAAGTCATTTTTGGATCTCTATTAGAAATGATATTTTATATAAATCCAAGTAATCATTACATCTCTTTCAATAATATCTTTTCAAGCATTGGTGCATCATCAATCAAATTACCTGGTATGAAGTGAGCTACCTTAGTTTTTTAATGACCGCCAAGATCATATCATGATAGTTCCATGATAATGAAAAACTTTAGACAAAGTCCATATTAATCACCTACCACTTCCATTCCAATATATCATGAGAATATAATAATCATGTTGAATGTATGTGTTTAGCCTTCACACACTAACATTATAAACAACAAGATATAAAATCCACTACATCTTTTTTAATCCCTTTCTAGAAATAGAGAAGTCATAGCTTAGCCATGAGATTTGTTACTCTAGGATGTCTTGAATAATGGGCATTATTCAAATTTTTTAGCACCATTATCCTCAAATTCTCTCTATCAAGGACATAGATCCTACCATTATACCTCAAAATACCATCATTCTCTAACTTTTATCCTTTAAACTTGGGATTATGAGCATCCTCTGACAATGATTTATTAACCTGCTAATAGAATTCATTTCCAAGGGAGAATTTAATTACCTAATCATAAAAAGTACTCCTAATAGTAGATAAGGCTATCATGTGCCTTATATGACTTAGGACATCTAAAACTCTATTTTCCTTATCCTTGATTTAAGTAATATCAAAATCATAATCAGATAAGAATTCTAACCATCATCTCTAATGTGCATTTAGCTTCAATTGGGTGAATATATACTTGAGTCCCAAGTTGTTAGTCTTGATCTCAAATGGTTTCCCTAATAGATAATGCCTCCAAACTTATAAGGCATGCATTATAATAGCAAGTTTCAGATCATGAGGGGCATAATTAATAACATGCATCAGTAATCAATGAGAAATGACCATTAGGATTGGGAAATATTAGCACAAGTGATGAAGTAAGCCTCATTTTTAGCTCTTGAAAGGCTTTTTTTACACTTTTATAAACCAACAAAACTCTGATTCTTCCATTGAAGAGAGGTAATTAGGTTAGCTATCTTTGAAATTTTTGGAAAAAAAATCCTATAATAACCTACTAATCCCATTAAACTTCTCACCTCATGTACATTTTTAGGTGCTAACAACTCCATTATGGCTCTTATCTTCAATGGATCAACTAAAATTCCTTCCACAAATGTAATGTGTCCAAAATATTGCACTTTTATCTAGAAAAAATGCACATTTAGACAACTTACCATACAATTTTTGCTTTCAAAAATAGTTCAAAACTAATTCAAGATGTTGAATATGTTCTTTCGATTCTTAGAATATATGAAGATATCATCCAAAAAAACTAACACAAAGTGGTGTAGATAATCCTTAAACACATTATTCATGAGATTCATAAATGTTGTTAGAGAATTTGTTAACCTGAAAGGCAACACTATAAATTCACTATGCCCATACCAAGTTTTGAATGTTATTTTGGGAATATCCTCATCTCAGATTCTCAACTGATGATATCCTACTCGAAGATCAATCTTACATAAAACTATTTCCCCTCACATATGATCAAAGAGATCATCAATACAAGGTAATAGATAATTATTATTGATTGTTTTCATGTTCAACATCTTATGATCAATGCATAGGCAAAGAATACCATCTTTTTTCTTAATGAAAACCATAGGTGCACCCCATGATGATGCACTTGGTTGAATTAACGATTTTGATAAAAACTCCTATAGTTGAGCTTTCAATTCAACTAATTAGGTAGCTATCATCCTATAAGGTGCCTTAGATTATGGTTTATATCGAGGTATTATGTCAATAAAAAAATCAAACTCTTGTTTGGGTGATAATCCTAATAAGTCCTCTAGAAACACATCTTGAAAGTTCCTAAGAAAAGGATAATCCTCAATGGATAGTCATTTAGATTCCTCCATCTCATTTATTTTAAAAATAAATGTCTAGCATCCTTTTCACTGAGCCTTCTTGAGTTGAAATGTGTAAATTTGCCTAATATTCAACTCTCTTTTCTCACCATAAAGTTATGTTTGATTTCCAAAATCATCTTAACACTCTACTTTCTTGAGATAGCAATCAACCTTAGTTTTATGCTTGGAAATCCAATTTAGTCCTAGAATCACATCATATAACCCTAGTGGTGCAGCATATAGATCTACTATTGTAGTGAATTTACATAATTTGATCTTAGCTTACACTAAACACTTATCAACCTTAACCTTTGATTCATTTATATACTATACTAGCCATACATTTTCCATAATCACAACTTTTCTATACAACTTATTAGACATTGTAGGTGTAATAAATAATTTAGTATCCCTAGTGTCAATCAAAATTGAAATTAGATGATCAAACAAAATACCTATTAATTCAATAAGAGAAGCTTAGAACTCAACTTGATGATTGTCAATAGCTACATGAATCCTCTTCTAAAAAGTTCCCTATTGTGAGTCAAAACCCTTGTTCTGATTATCTGATTTACCTTGAGTATACTCTTTAGAATAATGATCATCTCCATAGATGAAGCATCCTATATGTGGTCCTTTCCTATCTGACTATTGGTTCTCCTTGAAAACTCCCCTTGAAACCATTTCCATGTTTCCTATATCCTGAGCTACTATTAAACTTAGAATTTTGATTCTTAAACTAGTTTTTGGATTATCCACTCCTCTTTCAATTCTTCTTTTTGAAAGTCTTTTTAAGACATCCGAACATTCTTCTTAAATTTATCTCTAACTTGAGTGACAGATTTCAGCTTTTTCTCTTACTTAACTACTTTTTTGAAGACCTGGTCCATGAAATATGGCCCATGCACATCGACATCATATCCAATTTGGGGTTTTAATCCCATAATGAGCTTCTTAATTTGAAACCTCCCATTTGCTTGGTACTAAGAGACATACTTAAGGAACTTAGTGAATTGCTCCTAGTATTCATTCATAGAAAGGTATCCTTCCTTAAAGTTTTGAAAATGTGTCATCTTATAATTAAAATAAAACTAAGGAATGACCTAAACAATGTCATAAACTACTCTCAAGTGGTGGTGGTAAAGTCAAGGTTAATCTTGAGCTTCTTATTATCCCACCAAGTTATTACTTCTCCAATAAGCTAATATGATCCTCATACTACTTTAGTGACTTTTGATTAATTTAAAATCTTAAAATCTTCTCCATCTCTATTATCCATGCTTCATATTTATCTCCCAAAATGGTTCCATCAAACTTGGGTAGATTCACCTTTTTCATATCCCATGCCAACTTTGTAGCTACTCATGCTCTCGCATCTTGTGGAACCTTCTCATACTTATGGTCTCAAGGATTTTATTACTTAGTAGGATGTTCTTCATGTTATTTCTAAATATTCTCCTCAACCTGCCCATGCACTTTATTCTCTAAGGCCATGATCTGTCTCTAGTTTTATGCATGGCTACGAGGATCTGATCCAACTTTGTATCTTGTTCATCAAAAAATTGATTTGGATCCATTGGAGGATGCATTTTTGAAGTACCCTCAACTCCAGGTCTACCACACACCATTCTTCTTATTGGTTAATAAGATAATACATTTGCATTAGTGGACTCATTAAGTCATAGAGTTTTATCTTCAACTCTAATACCATAATGTAATAATCCCACTAGGTTTTACTAGAATAAGATAAAACAAAAATTAAAACATTCACACTAATTAAATTTATAGATCTCCATCACACTAAAACCATAACATAGTGATCTTTAACATAATACATTAGTTTTAAACTAACCAAAATCAAGGTCAAGAGCTAATCTATTTAGCTAATGATCATAAGATCAAGTATAATGTTGATTATAAAAATTAATACTATATTTATTTCATAAAAGTATATTTAAAAATCATCCATTGCTACTAAAATGTTATAAACAATTATTGTAATGGTTAAATATGAAAAAACAATATAGTTTTTTTTGAAAATATTATCATTGATGTCAAAGGTCTAGCATTGGGGATAAAGGCCCCATTGCAATTAATGATATTTTTAATATTCATATCTTGGCTAATATGTGTTAATATTTATTTAATATTAAATAATATATTTTTGGTTGCATATAATTAAAAAGAGGGCCCATGGAGAATTTAAAGAGTCACTGGGTAAAGATAAAAGAGGAATGGGACGCATTTTATCATGAAGAATCATCTTGAGGAATTCCAAGAGTCACCATGTAAATATAAAAGAGGGTATGGTGCATTTTTCCATGAAAGGACACTTTGAGGAATACAAAAAGTCACCAAGATAAATTAAAAAGAGGAAAGGATGCATTTTCTTATGAAGGGTCACCATGTGACTTTTCAAAAGCAAGGATACGAAGGGTGATGCAATTTTGGTGCCATTTTCCATGAGGACTGAAGGGTCACAAAGGGTGAATGCCAAAGGTCATTTGGAAAGCTATAAATAAAGGCTTGAGAATCCATTTTTAATATGCAAGAGAGTGCATGGTTTGTAGTTTTTTTAGAGGAGATAAAAGCAAGAGATATTATAGAGTTCTATCATTTGTTGAGTAAGAAAAATTGAGAGATAGTTATGTTTTATACATAAGAGGGGTTGGTGCTCACAAATAATTGTTGCATTGGTACTCGGTAAAGGGGTTGGTGCTCCTATAAGTTGGTGCTTGAAAACTTTGTAATTTGAGTTGGTGTTCATTCATATACTTGAGATTGTTCTCTATGGTTTTTCTCACTTTGGGTTTCCACATAAAAATTTGGACTCTCTCTCTCTCTCTCTCTCTCTCTCTCTCTCTCTCTCTCTCTCTCTCTCTCTCTCTCTCTCTCTCTCTCTCTCTCTCTCTCTCTCTCTCTCTCTCTCTCTCTCGTGGTGCATGTTATTATTTCACTTTTATGGAATATCTTGAATGTGTGATTAAGTGATTAAAGAAAAGAAATCAGATTAAGTAAAAGATATATAACATATTGATTCACTCCCCCCCTCTTAGTATATTTCATGCTTAACAATTAGTATCAAAGTAGGTTCCTTTTTGAAAATGTTTTACAGCTTGAAGGTAGATCTGGGAAAGCACAATGGTTAGATCACATGAAGGTTTTTCTATAAATAAGGAACCTTTGTTTGATGGGACAAATTATAATTTTTGGAGCATAGGGATGAGGACTTATTTGATGGCCCTTAGATTCAACATTTGGCAAGCCGTGGTGGAGGAATATGAAGAGCCACAAACACTTGTAACTACTCTAGCGAAAAAGAAGGCAAGTGAAAATAATGCTAAAGCTTTAAATGCTATTTTATGTGGACTAGCATAACTATCATGCAATCATGGGTCATGATGCACTATTGATGGGTATTAGATCGAGTAACACCCATAGACATTATTTGGAGACCTACATGGATTTTTAGGAATGGCCCAAGGATGGGATGCAATTGAGACATATTTGAGTGAGTTTTTGGTTGCATGATCGATAGACCACAATTTTTGAGAGGATCTAATATGAGTGTGTGACATGGCATTTTGGTGTGGTTCATGATGTGCCTCCCAAAGCATGGGTGTGGGTGAGGAGTAGTTGGGACCCAATGAGGCTAGGTAGTAGGTCACAACCCATAATAGTTGAGTTGGATCCTATTTTAGTGATGGAGCAAGATCATATGATAGAGATACATGGTGTAGATGATGTGGGGGATACTGATGGTTTATTATTGTGGTGGGGATGACACAAATTGTTTTCACTATTTATGACAGATGGGGATGTTTTTAAGGATGTACTAGATCTAGTTCCCATTAGATTATTTGAGGGCATGTTATCATTTATAGATTGTGCATGATTTTTTTTTAGTTTGTTTAATTTGATCTAATATTTTTTATTGGTGTGCATAGATTCAAGAGATGATGAGTATTGAGAGACCATTATTAAGGATGTGTTATAAGATCTAAAATAACATATTCCTAATGATTCCATGGATGATGGGTTAGTGGAGAGGGATATAAGAGTTGAACGAATATATACCCATATGTTTTTATCAAGTGGGCATTGCCACTACAGCGTATAGGTAGGTAGTTATAGATATAGATGAGGCATGTGCCAAGTTGTAGAGGCAAGTTAAGCCCCTACCTAATGGTCTAGGTAGGGTAGGTAATAGGATCATGGATGACTATATTCATCTAAAGTGGGAGCACATAGATATGGTGGTTGAGGCAATGATGCTATGAGAGAGGGGACACGATTAGAGAGATCATTCTTGGTCTAGATCTAAAGGGGATGTGAGAGCATCTAGCTCTAGTGTGTATGTATCAAAGAGTGAGGGTGATGAGGTTGGTCCTAGCGGCCAAACTCTAATTATTGAGTGATTATGTATCATTATATTAAAACTCATTTCTAAGTTTTATATATATATATATATATATATATATATATATATATATATATTTTCTTATATGGATATCATGTGACTTGGAATTATAATTTATTGCATTATGTATTTGAGTGGATGTTTTGATTATATTAATTACTTATGTGTTCCTATGGAAATGTATGTTATGGCTAGATAGTGATAATTGATTTTGATTATATAGAGTTGTTTGAGTAGATATGTATTTTGGATTAGGAGTGTTAGTTGTTAGTATGAATGTCATAGAAGTATCATATTATATCAAAGTATGAATCATGTAACTATGGAATGCACTATCTTAATCCTGATGGGATAGTAATCAAGTGACCATATTGTTCATATTATATAGGTGTAGAAGTAGACTCTAGAATTGATATTGCTTGTGGTGTACTTCTAATAGCTATATTATAGACTCTATATCAAATTGATTAATTAGTTGTCATATTGAAATTGTATTTTGATCTCTATGTCTCTAGGAAATATCTTAACCAGTTGTCATACTAAAACTATGTTCTAATTTTTGTGATCTCTAGAAAATATATTAATCATTTATCATACTGAGACTAGTTGTTGAGTTGATTTCCATTTTATTACCATGTTATTATAAGTATGTTAATTTTTTCGAACTAGTTTCCATCTCTATTGAATCTATGGTGCATGAGATCTCACATAAGTAGGTGTTCTAGAAACCACGTGGAACATACAATGAGTAACCAATAGCTCCTTGAAAGGAACACCCTAGGATAACTCACTCATATAATAATGTGATATAGGAGAGTATGGAGAAGGATATCCTAATTCCCCCTGCATGAATGATAGAATTCCTGTGTCAACATACTGGTCAATACGATCCTAAGTGCATAACAATTATGATCCAAATGTCCATTGATTTGATGATAGTTACAATATGGTTTATTCTTTATTTTTTGAAACCTATGTGATGGATGGTGATTAGTAGGTGTAAGTGTGAGCATCCCCTATCTAATCATATAAATAATATATCATGAGGTTTATCTCTATTTGAATGTTGTATAGCCCCTCTGCTAGTGTTATGTGCTCTACTCACTATTATAGATGCTCTATGAAGTGGCTCTTTCCCTTTATTAAGCATATTGATTGGTTGTTTATGTTCCACTTTTTCATTTATCTTGGGTGGATTAGGTGTTTTTACCATATTGGATGATTGTGACTATGAGAGATCTAAATTTGAATCTAAATCTGAATGTGTCTCAACTAGTCCCAACTTATTCTCTAATGCCAAAGCTATGTAACATAGATGCCTAAATGATTTGGATGTATCATATTAAAAATTATCTTTGAAATGGAAAATGAGGCCTCTCGTAAATGTGTATTGTGTCTCTAAATCTATCAGTTGGTAGATCAACTGTTGCATACATGATTTGAATCATAAGATGTAATCATTTACTATTTATGACTTACCCTAGTGTAATGAAGGCAACCTATCATATGTGACTTAAGGCCCATTACTCTAAATACAATACATGAGAAATACTTATTTTAACTCATCATATGTATGTATTGAACCACTAGGGAGTGAAATATGGAACCAATTTAAATCCTCACCCTCTAGAGTTTATGAAAATAATTGTAAGAGAATAAAACTATGAGTGGCATGTGGCATAGCCTTTCTATAAGCTTTGAGTTGCAAGTATGGGTCTCCATGTCCATTGAAATTTGGTAATATTGGTATCTTAAACTACTTTGTTAATTTTTTATTGAATATTTTGTGTGGGATAAGATTGACATGGATAACATTATTATCAACCCAAGAGTAGTATGTTTTACTTTCCAATATTGGTTGGTGTACTTGTTGTTGTAAAGTAACTATAACATGCATCACAGAGATGATCTCTTGTTAAGGTATATTAACATCATCAAGAAGTTTCTTTAAACCTTTGATCTTATTATTAATTTGAGCCATTTTCACACTACATTGAGGAACATTGGTAGAGATAGTGGGTTTTCTCACTGTAACCTTTGGAGGGGTGATATCTTGGACCTAGTGAGAGGGAAATTACCTATCACCCTTGTGGAGGTTAGTATGAGAAATGGGTTCTACTGTAGTAAGTAGGGGTGGGGGAGATTCATTTATATCTCTTATATTGTTAGTTGGTAAATTAGTATCACATGTTAATGGAATAGAAGACACATTTTTATCATGAGAATGTAAAGCATTTAAACTATGAATATGAGTCTAAGTTCATACACTTTTATCTAAAGACATATTATTACTTGAATTAGCATTAAATAAGTATTTAATTTTGACATGAGATATGGGTGAAGTAGAGAGAGGACTATATTAAATTTATTCTTCACTAAACTCATAATATTCATTATTATTCCAAGTTTCATCAAAATCATATTTTATTTCACTTGTAAAAGTAAGAGTAGAAGAAGATTTTAGCTTTTTACTACTATGAAATATATCATCATGTGTAGGTGAAATGCAATTTATATCTTCACTATCTATGAGTGGAATGCATATGTTATCATTATGTTCAATAATGGGGTCAAGGGTACAAGAAATAACAATCATGTTTTCATTTGGCAGATTATGATATGTAGTAATAGAGTTAAGAGAGATTTGAATTATCTATATTTTGCATGTAACCACTATGTTGAGCTTGAAATGTGAAATAAGGTGACAAAATTATATGATATACTTTAGTTTGTAAATCTATAAAATGTGTAACATCATTTGCACTTGATTTTTTTAATTGAATTGGAAAAGGTGAAGAAGACACATCTAATTTATCCTCATTATCACTTTCATTGTCATGCTCATATTAAGCATAATATTCATCATTACAACAATAATCATCATTATAAACTAAATCATGATCATGATCATTTGCTAATGTAAAATTTTGAAAATTGGTCCATTCATTCATATAATTATGTGAAAAGTTTAGATATTGGTCAACTGGGTGAGGGGTAAAAGGTTCCTTATAAGTTATTTTAAAACTACCACAAAAGAGAATGTAAAAAATGAACAATAAGAAAATAATGGGGTGAAGATAATCTAACATATATATATATTTGAAAATATGCTATATATTCAACCCAAAGTATTAAAAAATCATAAATTGACTCAAAACCCTAAGTGTTAATGTTTAGATGTATGAGGACCTAATATATCCATATAATTCATTAACTGAAGACCAATTCAAAGCATCAAATGCCAAGGGACTCCATAGTCATCAAAAGTTTGAAGAATATAACATGGAGAAAATCTATGGACTCTATAGGTTTCATATATATGAACTTTGTAAGATTGGAATCTACAGACTGTGCATATCTATGGATTGTTCCTATCTATGGAATGTGTGCCCATCTATGGATTTTTTTTAGGCTCTTCAATTTTATAGTTTGCATCTAAATTTATATTTGTGTAATTTCATTTAATAAATAATTCTCTTCATATTTCATGAAGATTGAGCTTGTGTTGTAAATAGATAATAATGTATCTCTCCATATTTTATGAAAGATTGAGATAAACTAGAATATCTATGTTGTGGAGAACATCTAGGATTGTTACTCCTAAATAAGGAGTTGGTTAGAAGCAATAATTATAAATTCAACCTTCCAAAACATTGTAAAAAAACCTTTTGATCAGTAATACATTATGAAGCTTTATGACATAAATCCAGTGTTTGATTATAATCCTCTTTTGAGGAATGAGCTAGCCACTCATTTCAAGGAAGATGGATAAATCTAATTTTATTTATTTCTTTATGTAATTATTATTTTGAATTGTTATTATTTATTTTTCATGTAAACATTTATTTTTTGTAAAGTTTGTTGTGAACCTAAAGGTGTTTTCTATGTTTATCCTTTATTTTCAATTCAGCAATTTACTTTCTTGCAAGTGTGATTTAATTTCTGCAAGTGTGCTTTTCCATTTCTAAAAGTGTGATTTACGTTCCTGCAAGTGTGATTTTTAATTTTTGAAAGTGTGGAGTTTGGTAGGAGAGACCAGTTACTAGAGATCTCTTTCTCCTATTGCAAAAAACCTTTGGACACCATCCCTGGATTGACATTATTAAATGATGAATTGACGACTCATCATTAGATCTGGCAGTGTACGTAGTGTGTGGATCCAACAACCAATCTTAATCATCCCTAAGTATTCAAATTGATCTTATCTACTTGGAAATATTTAAAACCACATACAATGATTTATTCCCACATGACTATTCATGTGAAGCACCTAAAGGTGTTGATTAGTGTTGTAGGCCAATTAGGGAAGTCAAAACATAAACAATTACATGATGTAAATGTGTGTCTTTGAGAGGTATATGAGTATATCACTACTACCAAGACCTTTTTGACACTTTTATACCAAATGAATTCCCTTCACATTGATTCTAACCTATCTAATGTGTTTCCACCTCTGTCTCAAATCTCTGCCTATGAATAAATAGTAGTCATCTTCACCAAAATCAAGGCCATTTGATTGCAATGTAATGCATAAGAGTAAGAATTAGACTATCATATTGAGATCCTAATATCAATGATGTATTTTCATCACCTTGAATTCATTAACATTGAAATTAAGCTCAATAAATGGATTTGTACCTTATTGAAGAGATACGCTCAGTTTAAACCCTCTCAAAGGAGACACACTCTAAATTAAAATTTATGAACTCTTAATGAAATTAAAAATTAGTTTCATGACTTATAACATCAAAAAATAAAATATAAAGATGAAAAAAACTAATGATCAACCCATATTTTGCTTCAAAACTGATCAAAGAGACCACTCAAAAAAATAGCAAAAGGGAAATAGGTTTATGATATAAATACCTTCTTGGAAAGAGTTATAAAATGATACCATGATTGAAAGTATCATAATAACCCATAAAAAAATTTACCAAAACCATTTATATTCATTTTTTTACTGATCTTGAGAAATAGGGCTAAGAATAGACCCCTCTCAAATGCATAGGCTATAGTGACCTATTGTCACTATTAGCAATTTTTCATAAATATGAGGGCACAAATATATGAAAAAATACCACTAATTTAAATATTACTCAAACCCATAACAATTTCCAAAGTTTCAGATCCCAATTCTCTCTTCTCTTCTCATAATTTATTTGAAAACTGCCCTTCTAGGCATGCAAGGAAGGTCAAAATTGGAGCAAAGTTGGATTTTGAAAATTTTCACATATAAATTCATCCAAACCATTTATATGACATATAATGACATAATTAATCCTCTATGATTATTATATCATAAAAATACTCTAAAAACCAAAATGAATGCCTCAAAAAGGCCTATTTTTGCATTAAAAATGTTATTTTCACGAAGGAGATCTGATTTAAATGCCATAAAATGTTTTAATAAATATTTCACATGTATTATGAGGTAAATAAATATGTAATAAACATTATTCATAATCATATACCATCAAAACCTTCTCTAAAGGGCATAAAATGGTCAAATTTGCATAGAAATGAGTCATGGAATTGGTCAAAAATGTGATCAACCTGATTATCCACATGTTAGGTATATAATTACCTTGAAACATGATATTATACTTAGAAAGAAACTCTATACTCTTCTCACCACTAAAAATGTCTCAAAAAGGCCAAGAAATGACTAGGCAAGTACAAGACAACTGAAGGAAATGACCCTAAATCACCTAAATAGCCTTAAGACATATTAACCATGGATTATTAAATGAATTTTCAGGACCAAATACTAAATCAAAGTCAAAATGGCATGGTATGCAAAGTTTTGAATGGTAGGGGTGACAATTTGACCTGTTGAGTTAAAATTGTCAACATTTTAGCGACTCAACTGGGAAGCTTGCCTATTATGCTTGAGAACCAGACCATCTACAGGACATTTGGACTCAAAAAAAAATAAAAAATATGATCCATAACTGCAAGTAATCTTTGACTTGAAATAAGATAACTTTCTCCCTCCAAAACAAGAAAGGAAACACATAAAAAAAGGAAACTAATCTAAACAAAGCAAATGTGAAAACAAAGCACTTATTTGGGATGAAACATAAACAAAATAATCTAACTAACCATGACAAATCATGATCCACCTAGATCAAAAGATAAATTCATGAACTCACTCATTCTAGAAGATGGTACAAGTTGCAAAGCAGGATGTTTTTTGAACATGACCTCTGATGAGCCACTTTTATTGTCTACCAGTTCTCTTAGCATCCCCTCAAATGAGCCATCAACAACAAACCAATGACCAACAAAGACAATCGCATCTTGTACTTTTGGATCTTTCTCATATTGCTTGTCAAATACAACCTTGTTAAGTGATATCTCATCTATGCATTGTCCTTGAGTGATCTCATCCTTCTTATCAACTATTGTAAGTTCATCCAACTCTTCAAGAAGCTCTGAATGATCAACCCAAGTTGCATCATGATTTTGAATAGATGACTATTGATCAAATTTCTCATAAACATTCTCTTTAATGGGAAACATATCCTTACAAATCTCTTCAATCTCTTGCATAGATTCAAGGTATAGTTGTCAATCATCTTTTTGTTTCTCATTTTGATCAATTTGAATAAGATCATTTTGAAGGGTATCTTGATCATTTTTAATAGGAGATATTTCAAATTCATTTATGACTTCAATTTGTACCAATTCCTCATGGATTTCTTCCACATCAAGACCATCCTTCTCATGCACACTTAAGATATCTTCTTCAAGATCAATTACAACCTCATTTTCAACTTGTACCTCAAGTGAAGTATCAATGAATAACTCTTCCTCATACACACTTGCATTCTCTTCACACTCTCCAATAACTTGGCTTGCAGCTGCAACCTCTTTCTTTATCTTCCATAGAACAAGCTCCTCTTGAAAAAGGGATATGGTGGGAGGGTGATGAAATTCATTCATTTGAGAGGGAATATGAAGCACTTGATGTTGATCATGATCAAATTTTAGGATTTTGAGGAAAATGGAATCATATAGGGAGTCTTGGAGAGGAGGGAAAGAGAAAATCTTAAAGACCTCTACATTATTCTCCTTCCACTTGGCCATCACTTCATCAAAGTCTAAAATCTCCTTATTCTCATGGACAACTTGAGCTTGAGGGATGAGTAAGGAAGAAGTGGAACTACAAGAAAGTTTAGTCTCTTGAATAGGTCTTGGATAGGCTCTTGAATCCAACTAGGAAGCTTTTTGGCTCAAACTAAACTTGGTTAAGAACTTCATGAGAATAAGCAAGAAAAGAAGACTGATAGGGAATACAAGAGGGTTCTTAAGACAACTAGTTCAACTCAATTTTATGCCTCTCCCAAGTCTCCATCCTCTCCAATACAAGAATGCACAACTCATTTACCTCTTATAGATCATTAGACACATTTTGAAAAAACTTTCCTTGCATATGCTAGTATTTTGAACTCTATCTCATCCATTCTTTCTTGGAGACAAGGTTGCTCATATACAACATCATATCCATATGGAAAAGGTGAAATCTAGTCTTGAAACTGATATGGCTCATAAGGAAGGTAAGATTCATGCTCTTGATAATAAGGCTCATGAAAAACTTGATAAGGCTCAACATAGTTTTGATAATTCTCCTGATAAGGCTGATTAGACTCATATCAAGGCTCATATGGATTATGACAAGGCTGGTATGATTCATCATAGGGCTGATAAGGAAGTATTGTATAGGGATTTTCCTCATACTCAGCTATGAAAACAACATCAAGATGGTGCAATAAAAATAGACTTACTTGGAAACTATGCCTAGACTGTTATAGCAATTGCTTGAGCTTGGAATCACCAAATTTTTCATGAAGAACACTGCTGAAACTACAATTTCACCAAGACCAACTCCAATGAGTCCCACCAATCATGCCAAAAAATGTTATATTCTAGACTTGCATCCTTGTGAAGGTAGTTTTAGGCCTTCACAGTTTGAAGTAACATGGAGACAATCTTAGGTTGTGGGTAGCCTAATAGGTGGATTGAATCTCTATATTCTAAGGGTTAGCTCCCCTTGATGTATCAATTAGGATCCCTACTCTACATTGCTAGATTACAAGGGAAAGGGGAAGAAGGAAAACTGAAAGGAAAACCTATCTAACTGGGGTGATACACTAAAATGTGACCTCCACTTGTGTTGTATGCACTAAGAGAATGGACAAGAACATAAGCTTAACTAAACTTATCAAATTTCAGCCTCCAAACATCAATATTTTACATAGAGGCCCAAGCTTGATGTATGATCTAAGTTACTTGTTCAATAGGTCTCTCAAAGACACTAAAGAAAGCTTATACTTGCCACACAAACAAGATAATTAGAGCATGTATGAAACCTGCAAGGATGAGCTTAATTCCTGAAAATAGATATGAAGGAAAGGATAAGATGAGAGGAAGCAAGAATTATCAATGTCATCTCCTAACAAACCATGTAAATACACTAAATCCAGCTTTGAGGAGGTATGAATTCTATCTTATTCATCAAAATAGGCAAGTAAAAATATTTTATGAGCATGGCATTTACAAAACTCAGGTTAAGGATTCATTTGAATTCCAAAAATTGGCTTACATATAGAGAAAATGAGAGAGAGGAGAGAGGAGACAAGAGCCTCAAAACTAAGAAAATGTCCTTTCAAATAGCTCCTACAAAATGGTGCATAGAATTCTTCAACATTAAAGATTTTAATCCTCTATATGGTTACATGGAATAGATTTTATCCAATGTTTATTGGATTTACGAACATGTTCAAATTTATTTTGTCAACATAAGCCACTTGGAGAGTGCCTAAACTTTTGTTACAGCTCCTAGAAATTAGTTTGCATGTTCCCTTGGTGAATAAGTCCTCCTTAATGAATGTAGGTCTTCAATTCCTTTAAATAATTTTATTTTAACCCTTCTCTACTCTTATTAATTATTTTTTAACACTTTCCATGAGTTGGTTATGAGATTCCTTCAACAAATTGACTTTGTCTTGCACATGGGCTTTGGAAGAGAAAGAGTCCTATTTGTACTTGTTAGATACCTTTTCAAGATCCTTATTTCATTATGACTCCTTAATTAATTATTAATACCTTTAATATGGTGTTCCATATCCTTCCTAAACTTTATATGTCCTTGTAATAGGCTATATGCACCTATTTAGCCTTCAAACCCCTCAAAAGGCTCATTTTGCACTATGGCATAGAGGGAAAAGGAAGAGTTTTCTTCATCCTTTCATCAAACCTGAACTTTTTCATCATGTATGGATTATTTAGGACACACTATACCTATTTAAATTTAATTTTATGCATCAAACACTCAGCAAGACTTGGAACAACACCAAAAACATGCATTTCCCATGGGCTCCTTATAACCCTGTTTCAAGCAAAGCTCCTTATCTGGGAGAATTTGTAGGTAATTATGAAAAAATAATTCCTTTTACAGGTCTATTTCACCCTCCTACATATCCATACAAAATTTCATGTCCAAACTCCAATATTTGATATGATTTCTAATCGATTTAGCTTGCCAAATTAGGCCTAATTAACCCTTTTAGCCCTAGAAGAGAAATATTGTTGTTGGGAGCTCATACAGATGTGAAACTTCAAATACATGTTTGATTAAATTTTATCATTCTCCCACCATGATCCATTTAACTTTTTATTATCCAGAACCACTTGAAAGTACCAAAACCATGAAATGGCCTTTGGAAGGCTTGTCCTTTGAAGGCATTTTCTGACTGGCCCAAAAGAATGGAATGGTTTTGGAAATTTTAAATGATTTATTCTGAATTATTTAGATTAATAAGGTAAAAAAATTCTTAATATTCCTTTTAATTCAATTTTCATCTTTCTACACTCTTTGGAACATTCATTTTAACTCAAAAACATCAAAAAGTATCATTTTTGTACAAATCCGTACAAGAGAAGGTATAGAAAAAAGACATGTGAAGGAACCTATGAGAATCCCCTAAAACCTCTGATATGTTTCATGAATCAAATATGGGTTTTTTTTGGGTATCCAACCCAATCTTTGCAAACTGGTTCAAATCAAGGTTTTTGGAGGGTTTTGTGCTAGTTTCCACTTTTAGCCTTTGTTCATAGTATTGTGACATTAAAATTGCAAAAAAAAATTACAAATTTGAATATGAGGAACCTATAAAAATTATCCAATCTCCTTTATCTCCCATGAAAAGTATCTAAGAATATATGAGCAATCCAAATTGCCTACTCAAGTTGATTCTTGCATTATGAGCACCTTGTCTTGAGCTTGGGTCAAAAAATAGCTTTTTCATGAATTATTCTAGAAAAAATATATTTAACACATAAAATATTACCCCTTGAACATTTTTTAATTATTTTTAATGGTAATTAGTCTTTGGAAGTGGAAATGAGCCCCTGTTGGGCAAAAGGCCTAATCTAGGCTAGTGGGATTTGACTGCAAATGGTTACCCACCAACACTTTTGAGTGTTTTCTCACCATTATTGAGCTTCATGCATTCTATTTCACACTAAATACACCTTATTAAATATTCCCAAATCATCAAATTATGTCTCCAAGACACCCAACACTCATTTTGGTCACATTTTCTCCATTCTTTGTCTCTATGGCCTATTCCTTAGACAAAATAGCAGATATGTGCCCTATTTTTTCATGAAAACCAAATGCATGATGGTTTTCCTTGGGTCATGAGGACCACCTATAAAAAAATTCAAGTCAAAATTACCTTTCTATCACCTTCAAATGTCCAAAATGCCAAGGCAAACTTTTGAGAAGTGGACTATGTGTAGGATTTTTAGTATGGACTATATATTGTTCTTGAAATATTCTTTCTTTCCCTATTTTCCATGACTTAGGAACCTCATGAAGTAAACATAATCATTTTTTATGTATTCACCCAACTACAATCACTCACAACCTTTCCCATTCCTATTTTTATGAAAGCAAAGCTCTCATATTCCATGCTCTTGACCATTGTTGGTTTGTATTTAACCTTGTATGAACTAAAACAAGGTAAGAAAATGCTTGGAAGGTTTGTGTAACATCAAGTACCCTTGGTTATCTAATGAGTATTTTCATGATGATATTTAAACTCAGAATTCTCCTTGGGAAGCACAATACCTTTGAAGCATACTTAGGGTGCCATCACCTCTTTGAGTGCTTAATGATTGTGTATTTCCTCAAAAGAGGAACCTACCTCTAGGTACAAACCCATGGAATTGGATGTAACCTAGGATATGAAACCACTTAATTTCTCTCTGATATATCATAATTACCCTCATTATATCATCACACTAATTAGCCTTAAAGACATTCTTGCATTCTAAAAACACTTAACTATGCTTCTTGAAAACCCTTGTATGGACCATGGCTATAGGTGTCCATGTTAGTTAGAGTCATGACCATTTAAGTTGATATTGACTTGATTAATGATGTCACATTATGTACTGACTTACACCTTTCTTGAAATATCCAACACTCCCCATTAAGTCTTAAATTTCTAAAATCTCTACTTTTTTTTAGCTCTCACTTTGTGATGGTTATAAGTGACTACTTTAGGGCTCATTAGCCTCATCAAGATTCCTTATTTTTTTGTACTTTCTTTTCATTTTATTAAAGGCAATCATCCAACACTCCTTAAGCCTTATTGATAACAACCTTAGTCCTTGTTTCATGTTCTAACCATCTTCCATTAATAAGTTCACCTCTTCATAGTACTAATGTGGTTGTAGGTTACTTTGTTCTTATGCTTCTCAAGCTTACTCAAAGCCCTGATTATAAATCACTTGAACAAACTTCCTTAGGGTCTCTACTAAAACTTGTCATACCAATCATGTATTCAAGGCTTCCATTAGCGTTACTTGACCTTGATAGGTCTCCATTTGAAAATTTTACCTACTTGGTTGTAGGTGCTCATGATAGTCTTGTGGTTATAGGTTATTTTTTTCCAATCTTCTTGAAAACATCATGACCCTAGTTCAATCTCAAACCTTGAGTTCAAAATTGAACAACTAGGATCATCAGTCATATCTCTAAGTCCCCCACCTTGCAAAGTTCAACCTTGGATAATTTTTAGGACCTCATAATACTATGAGTGTAGGTATTTAATAGACTGTTGTATGTGAATTTTGAGGACAAAGCACCCGTAGGTGTTGATGAAGTTTAACACCTTGCTCTCCAAACTCTTTTGATACTCTTTATGCTCATTGGTATGCCCCTTTTAACTCATCAAGGCCACTTAGTATGAATATGCCTACCTATTACAAGTTTAGGTGTAGAGGTCACCTAGAAATTCAAATCTTGTAGAATATATTGAAAGTAAATAGTGGACAAATGTATAATTTGGGGCTTTCAAACACTACTTCACACTAGTCATCCACCCTCCTAATTTTTCAAAGCTCTTCTCCTTCATGAAGGATTCAAGATAGAAACATTTATACTCCTCCAATCCTCATGCTACCCCATCATACATTATCACAAAAAGTGCTTAGGGCCTTTGTTTTAGTGTTTTAGGGAAACGAGTCCTTGAACACAGTCATCTTGCTTTGAAGGTAATCCTCAACCCTACTTGCCAATCCAATGCTTCAACATGGAATGCTAGGAAACTCTTCCAACTTTTATAACCCTTAGGAGGATATCTATCATGTTCATATACATATATGCCCACTTTTTAAGTCTCTTTCAATGTCACCTGTAGGTGTACTTCTTTGTGCATAGGGCAGTAGATAGAGGTGTGGACCATGTACATGTTATATGTTCTTATGACCAATCTTTAGACCCCAAAAAATTTCTAAATTGAATCCTATATCTCATGAGGGACTTGAAACTATCTCTAATGTTCTCATCACAACATGATACTCTATTGTAGGCACCTGTATGTAGTCACCAATGGTAGAAAACTCTATTTATGGCTTGAAATTGGTTTCACAGCCAATATTAAACATTTAACACTGATGTTATGGAGCTCCTCTATATCACTAGACTTGGTGAAGTTTATATATCAGTTCAAACACTCACATTACACCCTTTCAGACCTCTGTGGAGACTTGGTGTATATGAAGGTGTAACACAGGGGCAGTGAGAGTTAGATATGGCAGTGTGCACAGTGTGTGGATCCAACAACCAATCGTAATCATCCCTAAGCCATCAAATTAATCTTATCCACTTGTAAAGATTTGAACCATATACAATGCTTTATTCCCATGTGACTATTCATGTGAAGCACCTGAAGGTGTTGATTAGTGTTGTAGGCCAAGTAGGGAAGTTAAAAAATAAATAATTACATGATGTAAATATGCATCCTTGAGAGGTATATGAGTATATCACTACTACCAGGACCTTTTTCATAGTTATATACCAAAGGAATTCCCTTCACCTTGATTCAAACCTATCCAAGGTGTTTTCACCTCTATCTCAAAGCTCTGTCTAGGAACAAATAGCAGTCATCTTCACCAAAATCAAGGCCATTTGATTGCAATGCAATGCATAAGAGTAGGGATTAGAATATCATGTTGAGGTCCTGATATCAATGACATATTTTCATCACCTTGAATTCATGAACATTGAAAATAATCTCAACAAATGTATTTTTACCTTATCAAAGAGATATGCTAAGCTTAAACGCTCTCAAAGGAGACACTTTGAATTGAAACTTATGAACTCTTACTTTAGTGAAAAAGTAGTGTCCAACCTATGAAATTAAAACCACTAATTATCAACCCATATTTTGCTTCAAAATTGATCCAAGAGACCACTCAAAAAAATAGTGAAAGGGAAAGAGGTTTATGTTATAAATACCTTCTTGGAAAGAGTTATCAAATGAGACCATGATGATAAGTAGAATAATGACCCATAAAAACATTTTATAAAACAATTTATCTTAATTTTTTATTGATATTTGGAAACAGGCCCAAGAACATACCCCTCTTGGATGCATAGGCTATAGTGACCTATTGTCACTCTTAGCAATTATTCATAAAGATGAGGAAACCAATCTAAGAACAAATTCCACTAATTTAAATATAACCTAGACCCATAAAAAAATTTAAAGTTTCATATCCCAAATCTCTCTCCTCTTCTCATACCGAGCATTTGAAAACTACCCTTCTAGGCATGCAAGGAAGGTCAAAATTGGAGCGAAGTTGGATTTTGAAATTTTTTACCTAAAACTTCTTCCAAACCATTTATATTACATTTTAAGGACTTAATTAATACTTTATGATACTTTTATCATAAAAATACTCTAAAAGCCAAAATGAGGTGGATTTAGGATAGAATCCACCCTCTTAACTATGACTGAGGGAGGGTATCATCAAAGAGGATGGAGTAGATGAGACAAGTGGGGGATGATAGAATGAAACAGCAACCCTGCACACCACTTAGAATAGAAATTTGTTTGTTATTTGTTAGTTGGTTGATATTTATTGCTCGTAGCATGTAGTAAATTACTAATGCATTTTCCTCATCTGGTAGTGTTTGATTATCATGATTTCATATTAATTTAGTCCTTGTTGAAGTGTGTTTGCATATTCTAACATAATGGTTGGTTGCAAATCACATAATTAACTATCGTAATTTATGCATTTATTTTATTATACTTGTACTTATAAGATCATCTAATAAATGTGATGTTTATATGATTTCTTATTATGTTGTCTTAGTATTGAATATAACTCTATGTGGTTTTAGTCTAATGAAAACCATAAGAGGCATATGTAATAATCATTAGTTTAGGAAAAAAAATTATATTTCATTAAACAATGTCAATACCATATAGTTATTGAAGTTATTGATGTTAATTGGGTGACATGTTTTAATTAAAAGAATTGATATTGTTTAACATAATGCATGTTCTAGTTGGAATGATTATTGCATTAGCCAAAGGTCAATGGTACCTTAGACTATGTTTGAAGCTTTTGTTAAAGGCATGATTATTTTGTTAGGGTAAAAATCCCTCTTTCAAGTTATATTGATTTGCATGACTAATTGTTTGGCATGTTTGTTTTTCACAAAGACCATCTTGTAGATTATAATGTTAATGTGATTATTAACATGGGCATATTCAAGAATCTAGGGTTTACTAGGTGTTTGACTTATAGACTATTCGAGTCATAATGTGAAGCTTCATAGACTTTTTGTGTTGTATGGTTTGGTCATGATGGATTTTTTGTTAGTTAATTGATCTATCAAGGGTTTCTTAGTGAGCTAACATGCCATAATTATAGGAAAATAATGATGAAATTGGAGATTCATTTGGTGGAGACCCAAGTTTATGGAGTATTTTTGCGGTTTTGGCATGCAAGTTGGAAATGAATGGAGATATACAAAGGTCGAGGGTTTGGAGAAGAACAAACAATGTTGAGAACTTAACAGAAAAAGAATTGGCCTTGCACTCGCTGAGTTTACATTTTGAGGTAGGGTTTGTATAAAATTTCACTTCTAGGTACTATTTATGGATGTAATATTCTTTTATTGGTGTGTTGTTTATTGCTGAAATGGGTCATTTTATTTTTCTGTATAGGAATATATATATATATATAGGGAAATGTATGTACATGGCCCTAGAGATGGGTATGACCCATCCATAGGGCCACATACATACAAACCATATTTCATTTGTGAATGGTTTTACATCAGTTGCATTCAAGAATGGTGGAGAAACTAGGGTTAGCATTTTGGTTGCTTTTTAAAAGAGCTAGTCACACCTAACTATAGAGTTAATTGCTTATGAGTTGTTGCTCGAACCCTTCACTATATTTGATGAACTATTAATGGTTGATTATAACAAATTATTGTGCTTTGAGTTTGATATTAAGGTTTTGGTTATGAGGAAATTTGTGTTTGTTTATAAATTATATTTAGTTGATTGGATTTTGAGACTTTTCAACACTTATATAAAATAAATAAGGGTCATTCATAAATGACCCTAGGGATGGGCTCGACCCATCCACAGGGTTGTGTACAAATGAATCCTAATTTTTCCATTTTAAATGATTGTGTAAGTTGATTAGCCGATTATATTAATATGGTTTTTTATATTTTTATTTGATTGGTAAATACATACTGAAATAGGGTTTTGTTTAAAGTTCAATTCTAAGTAAATTTGGAGATTTGGAATAGGTTAATCGACTATGTTTTTCTTATATACTCAATCAAGCTTTGATTATACTGTTTTAATTGTGATAATGTGAGAAAGAGTCAAACTTAAATTGTGTATTGGTGACTCTGAGAATTTGATTGAGACATTTGATTTTCATGGTTTGAAGATTATTTAAATGTTCAATGGACTGTGTTTGGTCGAAATAAACATGCTCTTGTATAAATAATTTCTAAGTGTTTCATATAGTTAGAGGATCAACTTGTGTGTGTGTGTGTGTGTGTGTGTGTGTGTGTGTGTGTGTGTGTGTGTGTGTGTAGTTGAGCCTATAGCTATTATATAGTTGTAATGGATATTTGAGTTTTATATTTGTGTTTGAGAAGCTAAATGGAACCATTTATTTATGACTGAGGGATTAAGGTTTTGAATGGTTGTTTTAAAATAGTTAATTGAATAAAATATTTAAATGTACTATAGAACTCAAAATGATATATATATATATATATATATATATATCATTTTGAGTTCTATAATACATATAAATTATATATATATATATATATATATATATATATATATATATATATATATATATATATCATTTTGAGTTCTATAGTACATTTAAATATTTTATTCAATTAACTATTTTAAAACACACACACACACACACACACACCAAATGGTCTATGGTTTAAATTCTATAATGACATAAAGTGTGTGTGTTTAAAAATTGTGACCTTACATTAACTGATGCTTTCACTAGATTGGTATATTATTATGTTACATATTAATGTTACCTAGAATTTAAACTTTGGTTTGGTGTAATTTGTTGAATTACTAGTATATGGTATTTATTGCATGTATAATTAGATGACAGTTTGACTAGGAACTTAGAATGTAGAAATGACTAATCATTTGCATAAGATGTTATAAGGACCATGTTATATATTATTAGTTTGTTATGTGGCTAATTGGGAAACAAGAATTATATATGTACATGATTAGAGCTTTATGAAAATTTGTTGGGGATCAACCAACAAGATTGATTACCTTTGTGTAAGCAACTAAACACGGAATTAAACCAGAATAATAAGTAACTAGAAATCAGAAATAGCAAAGAATAAGAAATACAAAAAACCACCCGAAAACTTATATTAAACTCTTCTAGAAGAAAATACAATTGAAGAAAATCACACTTTCTTCTCACACCTCTCAGATGTACAGATCTCTTTCCCTCAAGAGTTTTCTCTCAATTACAACCAACTCCAACACTTGGATTGATTCACATATACATGTATTGTCCAATAAGCTATGAAGATCTATCCCTATTATATAACATTAGGGATCATGAGCATACAATATCCACCGTTAGATATACCTCTTAATCAAGGGTTCAAATCAGTTCTGCCTAAAATAGAAATGTAGACTCAATACCAACAGTTAAACTTATCATGCAAACATTTTGTTCATCCACAAAAATAAACTTTTGGATGCACAGGTGACCGACGTCGGTCCCTGTCTAACTGCACATGACTGATGTCGACCGATCCAATATCGACGTCGACAGCCTCTGGTCCATTTCTGACCGTCGTCGGTGACTGTGTAAATACAACAACTTCTGCATACGCTCATTTGTTGAAGCTTTTAGCTCCACAACTCAACAATCTCCCAATTGGAGATAAATAGCTGCACCTATACCTATACAGCAATATTTTCTAGCTTCTCCATCTTCAAACTCAATCTTGAAGACCAAAAAAAGTTGAATGAAGATTCAACTTCTCCTTTGTTACCAGCTTTGTTAACATATCAGCAGGGTTCTTATCTGTATGGATCTTTTCCAGCTTCAACTCACCATCCTCTAATACCTATCTAATGAAGTGGTACCTAAGCTGTATATGTTTGGTTCTTGAATGAAAGGCTGAGTTCTTTGCCAAATGAATTGCACTTTGACTATCACTGTATAATCTGCAACTCTCTTGCTCCTTTCCCAACTCTTCCATGAACTGTGTCATCCATATCATCTATTTGCTAGCCTCTATGACTGCAATGTATTCTACCTCTGTAGTAGACAAGGCAACAACCTTTTGCAACTTTGAAATCCAGCTAACCACCGTTTCACCAACAGTGAAAACATATCTTGTGGTGCTTCTCCTGCCATCCAAGTCACCTACCATATCCGAATCTACATATCCATGTAGAGAAGTATTTGACCCTCCATAGCATAAATGCCTACTGTTGGTCCCTCTCAGATATTTGAGAATCCACTGAACTACTTTCCAGTGTTCCTTTCCTGGATTGGCTATAAACTTATTGACAACTCCCACTGCTTGGGCAATATCAGGCCTAGTATATACCATTGCATACATTAAGCTCCCAACTGCAGAAGCATATGGAACTCTACTCATGTACTCTACCTTATCATGTGAATTAGGACATTGTTCTTTACTCAGCTTGAAGTGTCCAGCCATTGGTGTACTTACCAGTTTTGCATCTTGCATATTGAACCTTTCTAACACCTTGTTCACATAATCCTCTTGAGACAAAATCAACTTGTGATTTTTTCTGTCTCTCTTAATACTCATGCCAAGGATTTTCTTTGCTGCTCCCAAATCCTTCATGGCAAATGTGTGAGCTAATTTTACTTTAAGCTCATTAATATCCTGCATGTGTGAACCTGCAACAATCATATCATCTACATACAGTAACAGGATAATAAATCTACCATTATCTAATCTCTTAAAATAAACACAATGGTCAGATTGACATCTACAAAAGCCATGCTCTGTCATAAACCTGTCAAATCTCAAATACCATTGTCTTGGAGCTTACTTAAGACCACACAAACTTTTCTTCAATCTGCACACAAGCTTCTCCTTACCTTTGACCTCAAAACCTTCCAGTTGATCCATATATATTTCTTCATCCAAATCTCCATGAAGAAACATTGTCTTAACATCAAGCTGCTCAAGATGCAAATCCTCAATAGCAACTAAAGACAATACAGTCTGAATAGAAGTCATCTTAACTATAGGAGAAAAAATTTCACCAAAATCAATACCTAGTTTTTGTGCAAATCCCTTTACTACCAACCTGGCCTTATGTCTCATCTGTCCATTCTCACATTCATTTAGCCTGTAAACCCATCTGTTTTTCAGTGTCTTCTTTCCAGCTGGCAACTCAACCAAATCCCACGTTTGGTTCTCATTCAAGGAATCAATTTCCTCATTCATGCCAAGCTCCCACTATTTTTGGGATTCTACCTATACTGCCTCATCAAAACTCTTTGGTTCTCCACCATCAGTGAGCAATAAGTAGAATAATGAAGGGGAATATTGAATTGGAGGTTTACTTACCCTTTCTGACCTCCTGATGGGCGTTTGAGACTCAAACACAGCTTGTTGTCTGCCCAAATTCTCTGTCAGTAACCGATCTCAGTCATCTCCAGGTTTGTACCTGATCGACATCAGTTTCACCCGATCGACATTGATTTTTGTCTGGCCAACGCCAGTCCCTGTACAGCCGACGTCGATTTCTGTATGACTGACGTCAGTTTCAGAATGATCAACGTCAGTGTCTATGTTTTCTTGTCTGTGATTATTCTTTCCCCCGAGTTCATTTTGGATCATCTCCTCGTCCAAATTAACATTGCCCTACTCAGTATTATTCAACTTCTTGAGCTGATCACTGTACATCACTTTCTCATTGAAAACAACATCACGGCTTCTAATAATTTTGTTAGTTCCTAGATTCCAAAATCAGAATCTGAAATCTCTAGAGCCATAACCAATAAAAGTGCACCTCATAGATTTAGCATCTAGCTTCTTTCTATTTTTCTTATCAACGTGCACAAAAGCTTCAGAACCAAAAACTTTGAGAAATGAAAGATCTACCTTTTTACCTGTCCAAGCCTCTTTTGGAATTCCACCATCTAGAGTAGTAGAGGGTCCTCTGTTAATCAGGTAAACTACAGTATCTACAGCTTTTGCCCAAAACTGTAAGGGCAAAATAGCATACAACCTCATACTCCGTGCACGCTCCAATATTGTTCTGTTCATCCTTTCAGCAACTCCATTTTGTTGAGGTGTCCTTGGAACCATCCTTTGCCTGCGTATTCTATTCATAGAATAGTAACTGTTGAACTTATAGCTGTAGTACTCACCACCATTGTCAAATCTAAAGCACTTCAATCTCATGCTTGTTTCATTCTCAACTAAAGCTTTCCATTTCTTAAAAGTGTCAAAAACATCAGATTTATTTTTTTTTAAATAAACCCATACCTTTCTTGTAGCATCATCAATGAAAGAAACATAATACCGTGATCCTCCAATAGAAGCTACCTGAGCTAGTCCCCACACGTCTGTGTGAACAAGCTCCAACTTGTACTTCTTTGTTGACCTAGTCTTGAGAAAATCACTCTCTTCTGTTTCCCAAAAATACAGTGCTCACAAAAATCTAGATCTATGCATTTTAAATCTGAAAGCTTACCTTTTGAGTTAAGAATAGTCATTCCCTTCTCACTCATGTGGCCAATCCTATAGTGCCACAACTTTGCATCTACATCTAAGGTAGATAATACAGAAAGAGAATTATTAGTAATACAATTACATAAATAGAGAGTACCTACTCTCTTATCTCTGGCTAATACAAGTGCACCCTTGGTAACCTTCCAAGATTCACCTGTGAGAGTTACTGTACAACCCTCATCCCCCAACTTTTTTACAGAAATTAGATTCCTCTTCAGGATGGGTACATGCATGACATCCTTCAACACCCATGTGTTGCCATTCTGCAATTTCAGCTGCACTTTTCCTTTGCCAACAATTTTACAAGGCTCATCATCCCCTAAATAAACTATTCCAAAATCTCCATGGACATAGTCACTAAAATATTCTCTATTTGGGGTTGCGTGGAAAGAGGCACCAGAATCTAAAACCCAAGATTCTATTTTATTATGCAAAGAGAATATAAGAGCATCTTATGCAACAATACCTGCAACCTTTGCTTCTTCTTTACCTTCTTGTTGATTTTCTTCTTAGCTTTTGACCAGCAATCTATCCTTGCATGCCCTATCTTTCCACAATTCTAGTAGATTATCTTCCTGCCATTTCTGGATTTGGATCTACCTCTCATCTTTGACTTAGACCTTGATCTCCCTTGCTTGCTCTTCTCTTTTTGCCTTCCCCTGCTTTCAAAACTTAAAGCATTCCCTGATGTTTCTTCTGTGCTTTTCATACAAATTTCTTCATTCAAGATTACACTAACATCATCTACTTTCAAGATATTTGTAACAGATGCAGTATTACTAACTGCCATTACCAAGCTATGCCAACTTTTGGGTAATGAACATAAGATTAATAGAGCCTTAATTTCATTATCAAAAACTATTTTGACTGAATTTAATTGATTTACAATTCCATGGAAATCATTTAGATGATTAGATACAGATCCACCTTCCTGCATTTGCAAATTAAATAATTGCTTCATAATATATACCTTTTTTGAAGCTGAGGGTTTTTCATATAAATTTGCTAAAGTGTCCATTAACTCTACCGTTGACTTTGCCTATGATAAATTGGATATCACAGAAGATGCCAGACTCAATCTTATAGATCCCAGAGCCTTTCTATCAAGAACATTTCATTCTTCATCTTCCATATCTGTGGGCTTCTTTGAAACCCCACCTAACGGTAAGTATAGATCTTTCTGATACAGATAATCTTCTATCTGCATCCTCCATAATTAGTAATTCTTGCCATTGAACTTCTCCATTCTCAGTTTACTTTCTTCTACCATTGCTTTACTCCCACTCAAACAGAAACTCTTGTGAGTGACCTGTAATCAACACACTAAATAGATCTGAAACCACCTGTTAGTGAACCTGTGCTATGATACCACTTGTTGGGGATCAACCAACAAGATTGACTAACTTTGTGTAAGCAACTAAACATGGAATTAAACCAGAATAATAAGTAACTAGAAATCAGAAATAGCAAAGAATAAGAGATACAAGAAACCACCCAAAAACTTGTATTAAACTCTTCCAAAAGGAAATACAATTGAAGAAAATCATACTTTCTTCTCACACCTCTCAGATGTACAGATCTCTTTCCCTCAAGAGTTTTCTCTCAATTACAACCAACTCCAACACTTGGATTGATTCACATATACATGTATTGTCCAATAAGCTATGAAGATCTATCCCTATTATATAACATTAGGGATCATGAGCATACAATATCCACCATTAGATATACCTCTTAATCAAGGGTTCAAATCAGTCCTGCCTAAAATAGAAACGCGGACTCAATACCAATAGTTAAACTTATCATGCAAACATTCTATTCATCCATGAAAATAGACTTTTGGACGCACAGGTGACCGACGTTGGTCCCTATCTAACTGCACATGACCGACATCGGCCGATCCACTACCGACGTCGGTAGCCTCTGGTCCATTTCTGATGGTCATTGGCGACTGTGTAAATATAGCAACTTCTGCATACGCTTATCTGTTGAAGCTTTTTGCTCCACAACTCAACAAAATTTTGAACCCAGTTGAAAGTTAGTTTGTATAGCAAATGGTCATTAATTTTAAATAGAGAATTAAATGATTAATATTATTGTGCATATATTAAATAAATCAACTAGTTTTATTTCTAAGGCTGTATATAATAGTAGTTAAGTATATAATAACATTTAACTGATTTATATTAGTTAGATGCATGGGATAAAGTGAATGGTAAGTAATGATTTACTTGTATTATTTTATGTTGTGGTATTTTATATGGAAATTTATTATTTAAATCTGTTTATTTAAATATATTTTAATTATAAATAAATTTGTTGTTAATGACTCTAAGAAAGTAGGTTAAATGGACTTTTCTAATTACTTAGTGCCACTAATAATCAGAAAGAGGATATTCAAAAAATTTGAGTGTGTGTGAATTTGACTGATTTTGAAATTTGAAAAAAATTATTAAAACTTTAGACAAAGTAATGTTTATGGTTTGACATTGTCATTTCATATGTTTGATTTAGTTTGCATGTATTGCAAAATATCATGTTAGAACATATTTTTTTATAATATGTTACATGTGATAGTTATCTTACATCACATGGGTTTCTAGTTGACTTTCTTGATTTTCACGTTTTCACTATCTACCCATCCATGAAGGGAGGGCCACTCTCTTGTTGAGAAATTGTGCAAGGGATCAATGGTCCATGGTTGGCATAAAAAAGAATTCAGATGATACTCTTTGTATGCAATCAGAAATGCATCATGTCTATAAATCAATCTTGGCTTAGATAAGATAGGTCATACCTACACTTTTGATTGGGAATACATTTTTTAATTGGGAGAATAACTAAGATGGGGATCCACTAGACCTGATTAGGGGATCACTTATCACAATACACTATGCTAAGGAGGGTTCCAAATCCTCCAGACTAACACAATCATGCAACAAAACCTAAGGGGGTCTTAGGTTTTGATATTTCACTTATTCTAATAATAAGAAAGTGAATCTAATTTAGTGCTCACTAAAGCTTGTGGTACAAAGTGGGGGTTAGAAAAAAACAAATTAAACTAAACATGCATAGAAGACATATACTCTCATCAATTTATATAGAATCCTAATGCATGGAAGAGAATCACAACTACATTATCTATCTACTCTTACAAAGGAGAAATAAAGTTAGGAATACTTAGCTTTGAAAATGAACCCATCGAGCCTCAATATCTCCCTTGGCCAAGGTGATTCACAAGAGATTGTTGTGGTATATAAGGATAACAAAGACAAATCAGCTATAGGATACACAACCTATCTATGCATCTAAAAGACTTCTCCATAAGACAAGATCCATATCTCCAAAAAAAGTATGGAACCCTAAGCTTTATTTCTTAAATAGAATGGTTAATAAGAATATGTTCATTCATACTTATTCTTAGTCGCTTCTCTATTCTTAAATGGTTGTAAATGAACTTGTATATATAGGTGGATCTTACCTTAAATCCTTCTAAATATGTCGGTTATATGGGGTCGATCTAGTCGACCGTATATGTTTTTGAGAGATAATTCACTAGGTCCCAAGTTATGTCAACCAAAGGGCTAACAAGCTTCAAAGTGAAAAATACCCAAAAATAATATAGGGTCGACCCAGTCGACCTTGTATAGTAATCAGAGGCTGAAAATTATACAGGATCGACCCAGTCGACCTAGTAGAACCAGTTGTCAAAAGGGGGATGAGGCAAGGAATAAGAGGATAATGATGTGATAAATGATTGGAATGGGTACAACTAACAATAATAAGCCTAGGGTAAATAGTTTTAGGAGACAAGTGTGTAGATGGCAAGTGGAAAAAGAGACAATAATCTTATGAAACACCAATGATCTGCCCACCCCTTTCTCGATGCACCCCTTAAGGTGTGCACTTAGAGAGATTGAGACTCAACGGATTCCTAAAAAGATACAAAGTGTCAGTAATCAATAAAATTTTGAGAATATTATGTGTATACACACTCCCTTCCCTTCCAATAGTCAACCAATAGAGACTTTATTCAAGATTATTTTTTAATATTAATGAGTTCATTGGAACTCATATGTTATGTGGAACATTGTCTATTTATAATATGATATTCAGATATATAATATTGTATACTTGTACTATTTGATGTTAATTTTATAACTACAGTAATTCATTGTTTATATTTGTACCTATTATATTATTTAATTAGCAGTGGTTGAATTATTAACTTGGATAATTTAGTATTTTACTATGTTTTACTTGTGAAAGAAATTCATCATTTATTATTAAATAATCATTATCTAAATGAATCAAACAGTTAACATATTGGTTAATAGCTTAGTTTATTTTAATGATGCATTTAGTTAGAGATCATTAGTGCTGAAGTAATTTGTTATTGAGTTTTTTTTTAAATAACCTTATTCTACTTAACCTTGAGGAGTTGTTACATGTTGCCTCAACTTCCTCCTAAATGGCTGAGTAGTGTTTGAAGTCACAATTGAGAGCCACTTCATTGAATTTAGTATGTGTATTGTTCAGACTTGAAAATAGAATACATAAATGGCGAAGGTGGTAGCTTTGAAAAGGAAGCCATTTATATTCACTTAAGCTCCAATTCTTATAGACTATGTGAATACTACTTAATTAGGCCAAAGATCAATTTCATGCTCATAACTATTAATTTGTTGGCAATGTGATTGCAATTGACTTGATTGATTGCATATATTGCCCTTTGGATTCACTTGCTTTGATGAATTGAATACAAACAGTGAATTTATGCATATTAATGGCTCAAATGGCTTTTGCTCCTTTTTTATTTTACTTTTTATATTTGAATTTTCTTTATGACACACCATCCTCTTGTAAATCTCACTGGCATGTGGTTTTTCCCAAATCAGCCCTAAGTGCTTTGTTACCTTTTATTTGACACTTGTCAACTTCCTGCTCTTCCCATAAACGTTGTCTTGAGGTTGTCAGACCTTTGTATAGTTTTGAGGATACATGACAAAATTTCACTTCCCTACAATCTCTTAGTTCTTTCTCTACCTTGTTTTATGTTTATTACTATCTCGTGCCCTTAGGATACTAACACTTGGCAAAATCATGCAATCTCACTCTCCCTGAGGGTATCATATTGTTCTTCATATTTGTACAAACTCAAGATGAATAGGATTGTGACACATGGTACTATCTCGATGCTTCACTTCCATGGAAGTGTCCTACTATTCCTTTTGTTATGCAGATTTTGAATGAGCAAGATGATGATAGGGAGCAATATCTCAATGCTTCAATTCCCTGGGTGTGTCGTGCTTTTTGGAATGTTTTGATCACAGTGGGTCTGGGAGATTGAGACACATGGATGGTTGTCATTGCTTTGTTTGTTTGAAACTTCCATACATTGAAACTTTGATCTTGTCAGTCATTGAGTAACCAGGATTTTGACACTTGGCAACATTCTGGTACTTTACTTACCTGAAAGACTTAGAAAAGTTTCCAAGTATTTGAATAGCCGCAAGATAATAGGTTATCATTGTGTGGCACCGATTTCTCTGAAGATCAAAGTATAAAACTTTCCCAACTTAAAAAATAACTATGAAGTTCTGGGATATCTAAATTTACACAAAACATCTGATGGATAAAAGTTTCAAGGGACTTGTGTGCTGCACAAGAGTGTCGAATGAAAGATCCAAACATAGGAATATCCCGATGTCACCTCAGAGAAGTTGCACACTTAGGAAACATAGGAAAACTATTAATATCTTATGATATGGAGGTCATTTTTGGGCATCAGAGGTTCCCAAGATCTCCCAAAACTAGTATAGTATGGAAGATCATTCTGAGATATTTCCAATGCATATTGGAATGTGTAAAATGGACATTGTATGCTCTAGATACCGCTAGTCAAAATTTGAATCAAAAATGGTCAACAGTAAAACACTGATGTGGATGCATGTATGATTGCCAAGTGGACCAATCTACATATGATATGTGGTAGTGTAATGGTAAAAGGGTTTTTTTAATTTTCACCTCTAGTCTTCGGCACTCGTATTTGGACAAATGGGCCCCACTATTTGTTGGTTGGGGACCCTTAGCGAAGGTTGACACTATTTTTACAAAGGGGTGTCTTTGCCTCCATTACTTCATATTACCGTTGTTACATTTTTTTATATATGCCTCTTTGTATTTTGAGTGGTGCATGTGGTACTAATAATCCAATTATGGTAAACCAAATACCACGTATTAATCTCCAAGTCACAATTCTATGCATATCGGCTCAGGGGAGCTCGAGACACTTGTTCATGCCAGCTTAACCAGGCTTGAGACAATATTTCACATAGCCTGTGACTGAGCTATTCAACCAGTTTGAGATATGCTAACTCGAGTCGTTATTCCAATTGAGCTCAAAGGTTCGAAACCAATTCAACTAATCATTGACAAAACATGACCCAATAATATTGGGCTGTTAAAAATGTTAAGGACATGATCAAAGCCATGAGATGTGTACCAATTTCAAGGCTATTTCAATCCTTTATTATGTTTTCCACCAACAAATGTGGGATTATTATCCCATTGAACAATGCGAAAGCATCGTTTAAGGGTCAAACCCTTGACCTTGGGCTCCAAAATTAGGATGCCTAGCCATTAGGCCATGGTTTTGAAATAGGTAGTGTGTGGGCCTATTTCTATTTAAAAGTTTATTTGGGCCCAAATTAGAGGATTGAGGGGATTTGAACCCCACTTATCATCGTTGGACCACGAGTTGGGTAGTGTTACGTATATATGCAAAGTTCTATTTGTACAGAGACAGACCCGAGCCTATGAGGACTATGCATCAATTTTGTAATGCCTTTGGATGTGAAAGATGATTGTATATTTGCAAGCAAAAAGTCCCAAATATAAAAATGGTAATTCATATATTTTATAAAGCCTTTGGGCCATAGGCGAATGTTATACATTGTAGGGTATTTTTAGGCACGCAGATTCGAGCCTATAATATGGACGTTGCCTTCAATTTGTAAGCCCTGTGGCCATGGGAGGTTGTTGTAAGGTCTTTGTAGGGTTAATTGAAGGAGTTGAAGACTGTTAAAAACCAGCAACACTCCTCTAATATCATTATGCATGTTTTAAGAGTTTTCTAAACACTCTTAATGGAGAAACTGATGCTCGTGACCACAAAGACAATGCACAGGGACTGCAAACATTGAGAAGACATTGTGCTAAAGAAAATCATAGTCTTCATAGTCAGATGTTAGTATTATTTGCAGGTCTGAATTCCATTTTGATGTAAGTTTATAAATTGATGATATTTACATCTTTTCAATGGATAGGTTCATGATTTACGAACCCAGAGATGTAGCCTCTAAAAGGGTGAACTCCATTACCAAGTTATGTGTCAACTCTCATTTTAGTTTGTATGTGTTTAGTTTTATAATTCAATTTTGAGAAAGAATTAATGAGACACTAAACTAAGTATGAAAAGTTGTAAAATGACACAAAACAGGTGTTTAAAATAGATAATAAGTTTACAAAATTTTCTAATCACTTTCATTCATTCCTATAATTTTGTATCCAATTTTATGTACTTAAGGGAATTGAGATTTTTTAGTATTAGATTTCATAAAAATAGTTTTGATTTATCTAAAGGGCTAAATCTTGTTTACAGATCAATTTTGATATCAGATCAGGTTGATACAAGGCTTTCTTCAGTTGTTGATATACTTTAATTTGGAGTTTTTAGATATCAGATTTTTGGGATTGTTCTTCTATTTGATTTGACCATGCAGGGTTGGCTAGTACAAAATAGAATCGGAAGATGTTCTAATACGCTGAAATAAGACAAGCTTCTAACAGCTAACACTCTGAAACCACTAGTCTTACAGGTTCAATCTGAATGATGAATAAACAATTGTCACTTTAAGGTGTGAGATGGTGTTGAGAGAGGATTAACCTTTCTATCTTGGGATGCATTTAGATAAAATGCAAGGCATTTTAAGTGATGCACATCCAAGAGGAATCAATTGTAATTTTATTATCATTCTTACATAGAGGGTAGAATAAGGTATGATGGTGATCTGATTTCATATTGGTATTGACATAATATTTTGGTAATGATAACCAATTGTATAGCCTTTATTTTTGGATAACTAATCATATTTTGGAAGCTTATGTCCTTAACTATAGGAACAAGTGAAAAGACCAATTTCTATGGTAAGATATGGAAATGGCAAATAGGGCATTATTCAGGATATTGAACAAGTTTTTGCACTTTGAGTTTTGAGTTTGTAATTGTTTGAAAGATTGGTTTATGTATTCACAACTTCTGTTAAGAATTCCAGGAAGCAAATAGGAAGTTATTTAAACCCAACAATATGCCAACCATTGCTCAATAGATGCACTTCACAGTTTATAAATAGCTATATGATATTTTCAATGTAACTATGTATACACAATTTTGGTTTGAATCCTTTATGTGGATTACCTTGAAGTAAAAAATGCCTTGATGTGGAATTGTTTTAAAATCTTTTAGAAAATTAAAATGGATAAACTAACTCTTAGTAAGATAGAGTTTATAAGATGAAACATTAGATTCAGTCATTGGAAACCATGAAGAGGGAATAGCCCTTATTGATAAATGGTTAGTTTAGATAGTTTTGATAAGCATGACTATAGTATTGATTAGTATGATTTTATTCACTTCAAACACTATTTTCAAAGAATTCCTAACTATTGGATCTAGGGAAGAAATTTTTGATAAATTTGTGTTTTGAAAAAAAATTGCTATCTCCTAAATTCAGTTTTTCATTGAGATAGAATTTTTGGGCAACCAAATCAGTTTTGATGAGTATGGAGGTATGAATCAGGAAGCAGTCAGATAGTGAGAAAACTTCAAAATAGGTTTAAAATTCTTAATTTTCTCCTCACGATTATGATGTCTTACAATTACTTGTAAAGTTTGTAAGCTGGTAAAGAGGCTCTTATTTGTGCATATTGTGCATTAGTACCCTTAGGATGGACAAATTAATTGCATGCATATATACTTGACATCTTATATGTTTAAGTCTCATTGTATCTTAAGCAATGTTTGTATTACAAATTGTTGTACACTTACATGTATGAGTTTCATTCATGTCATGTAGATGTACTTTCAAAGACCCATAGACGAGCAACATTTGTAAATGCAAGTATACATGTGTTGCAATTGTTTGTAAGTTTCTTGGGGCATTTTTGTACATAGATGATCTATAACACCGTTTGGTATGCAGCATGTGATTTTCCCTTATGTGATGTTGATAATAAGGAGAATGCCTTAGCCTTTATACAGTGCAAGGGTTGAGAGAATATGTTAGAGTTATGACTATTTTGGGTAATAGGGCATTTTGGCAGAATGGGTAAAGAGTTTGTTTTATCTCCATAATCAGGTTACAATTTCAGTTGGACAGTTGACTTCTTGTAGAGAAGTTTTTCATGATGTCTTATTTCATTGATGTAAACTTGGTGTTTTTTCAAATAGAGTTTATTTGCATAGCTTAACTTCATAACACCTTTACTTGCTATATTCTAGTTTTTGTACTTTGGTGTAATGCAGAGAGTTGTTTAGCAGATTTAGTGGATTACTCTCCTTTTGGAGACCAAAAGGGTCTTATTGGGGAGGTGTGATCCGGAGGTCATTTTTGGGCATTAGAAGTTCCCAAGATCTCCCAAAACCAGTACAATATGGAAGAGCATTCTGATATCTTTCCAACACATATTGGAATGCATAAAATAGACATCATATGCTCTAGATACCACTGGTTAAAGTTCAAATTAAAAATGGTCAAGAGTCAAGCAATGACGTGGATGGGTGTATGATTGCCAAGTGGTCCAATCAACGTGTGACATGTGACAGTGCAATGGTAAAAGGGTGTTTTTTGGTTTTTGCCTCCGGTCTTTGACACTCGTGTTCAGACAAATGGGCCCCGCTATTTGTTAGTTGGGAACCCTCAGCCAGGGTCAACACACTCTTTTTGCGGAGGGGTGCCTTTGCCTCCGTTACTTCATATTACCATTGTTATATATATATATATATATATATATATATATATATATATATATATATATATATATATATATATATATATATATGTATGTATATATATGTATGTATATATATGTATGTATGTATATATATATATGTATATATATATGTGTATATATATATATGTATGTATATATATGTATATATATATATATATATATATGTATGTATATATATATATGTATGTATATATATATATGTATGTATATATATATGTATGTATATATATATATATGTATATATATATATATATATGTATGTATATATATATGTATGTATGTATATATATATATACATACATATACATACATACATATACATACATACATATACATACATATACATACATACATATACATACATATACATACATATACATACATACATATACATACATATATATACATACATATATATACATATATATATATATATATATATATATATATATATATATATATATATATATATATATATATGTCTCTTTGTATTTTGCATGGTACATGTGGGACTATTAATCCCATTATGGTAAACTAAATACCACGTATTAATCTCCAAGTCACAATTCTATTCATGTCAGCTCAGGGGAGCTCAAGACACTTGTTCATCCCAGCTTAACTGAGCCCAAGACTATATTTTGCATAGCCTATGACCAAGTTATTCAGCCATCTCAAGATATGCCATCTTGAGTCATTATTCCAACCGAGCTCGAAGGTTCGAAACCAACTCAACCAACCGCCAACAAAGCATGGCCCAACAATATTGGGCTATTCAAAAATGCTAAGGACGTGGCCAAAGCCACCAGATGTGTACTGGTTTCAAGCCTTTATTATGCTTTCCACCGGCAAATGTGGGATTATTATCCCATTGAACAATGTGAAGCATCAGTTAAGGGTCGAACCCTAAACCTCAGGGTCCAAAATTAGGATTCTTGGTTGTTAGACCATGGCTTTGAAATAGGTAGCGTGCAGGCCTATTTCTATTTAAAAGTTTTTTCGAGCCCGAATTAGAGGATTGAGGGGATTCAAACCCCACTTCTCATGCTTGTAAAAGGATAGACTCATTATTGGACCACGAGTTGGGCAATGTTACGTATATATGCAAAGTTCTATTTGCACAAAGACAGAGCCGACCTGTGAGGACTATGCATCGATTTGGTAAGACCTTTGGCCATGAAGGATGATTGTATATTTGCAAGCACAGAGTCCCAAATATAAAATGGTAATTCACATATTTTGTAAGGCCTTTAGGCCATGGGCGGATGTTATATGTTGCGGGGTATTTGTAGGCACGTAGACCTGAACCTGTAATATGGATGTTACAGGGTTAATTGAAGGAGTTGTATAGTGTTAGAAACTAGTGACACTCCTCTAATTCCATTTTGCCCATTTTAAGAGTTTTCTAAACACTCTTAATGGAGAAACTGATCCTCCTAACCATGAAGACAATGCATAGGGACTGCAGACGTTGAGAAGACATTGTGCTGAGGAAAATTAGAGTCTTCACAGTCAGATGTCAGTATTATTTGCAGGTCTAAATTCCATTTTGATGTAAGTTTGTAAATTGATGATATTTACATCTTTTTAATGGATCAATTTGTGATTTATGAATTTGGAGACGTAGCCTCTAAAAGGGTGAACTCTGTTACCAAGTTATGTGTCAACTTTCATTTCAATTTGTATGTGTTTAGTTTTATAATTCAGTTTCGGGAAAGAATTAATGAGACACTAAACTAAGTACAGAAAGTTGTAAAATGACACCAAATAGGAGTTTAAAATAGGAAATGAGTTTACAAAGTTTTCTAATCACTTTCATTCTTCCTAGAATTCTGCATCCAATTCTATGTACTTAAAGGATTTGAGATTTTTCAATATCCGATTTCATAAAACACTGTTTTGATTTATCTAAGGGGATAAATCTTGTTTACAGATTAGCTTAGCCTAAGTACAATAAAGAATGAAAACCTGGGTATCTAGGACAATGGCAAAATTTTATTAGTATCAAAGCAACTATTTTTAACCAAAAACCCAAACATAAAAATGCTTGGGAAATCATGTCATTGTTAAACACATGATAAACATCAATAAATGATTCACCCACCATCGTTGGTTCCTTTCAAGTTGAAATGACTCCTACTCAAAAAAAATTAAAAGTGAGGTATATTGGACACAACAGGGATGTTGAGTGCAACACATAAAAATTCAATGATTGGTTCAATTTTTTGATCTATTTTAGTGAGTTTCCACACTTTGTTAAACTGTGAATAATTTACTGGGAATTTGATGTGCCTAGTGTATTGATTGTTGCAAAGTTTATTTTTTTTGCATTTAGACTTCTAGTTATAGATTTAACTTGTTTATGGCTATCTACCTCTTGCTCATTATAATTTTAAAATTTATAATTGTAAAATTTATTTTTTAAACATCGTGTACTTGTACAAAGCACATAGTTTAATTGCTTAATAGTTAAACCATATTTATTTTACAAATTTGTCAAGTGTACGGAGCTACACACAAAATGGGTCAACAAACCCCTGGGTTCGCGCATTATGAATAAATGCATTATAATTAAATTTATCAAGTTTAATCTGCGTTAGGGAACCCCAATGTCAAAGCATTAGGTACTAATAAATGAATGATAACTAAGTTTGTCATCTTCAAATCAATCACATAAAATATCATCACATATGTTATAATAATATAATTTAATAAGTCAATAAGGTTGTTGATGCATTGGCAAATATTGAAATCGACCAACCTATGGATCTTATCATTGATAATCACAGTGATGTCTGGGTGATGCGATTGGGTATTGATATTGCCAATCTTTTTAATTTTCTCTTTCTTTCCCTCCGTTGCCGCCGTATTTGTTGCTATGATTAGCTCTTGTCTATTTATTTCCTTTGAGATGTGTCTTTTATTCAATACGTTGGCTTTTAACTCTTCATTCTTATCATCCACTATTGCTTTTGGAGCTTTTCAGGTTCAGTTCAGAGTTTCATGGAGTTTGTTGTGCGGGAAGCTTTGATGTATCCTTTAGTTGTGGGATCCTGCAAATAAATAGAAATGAGTTTCGTTGGCAGAGTCTCACGAGGTTGTCTACAGAAGAAAAAAATTGGACTCCTTTTGAAGAAGTTTTCGTTGCTATCATTTCCATTATTGGGGAGGAATTCCTTTGTGCTATTAAGATGATCAAAGTTAATTCGATCGTTGCCTCCATGTTTGCTAGCAACATCATGTTCCTTGTCTCTGACAAAGAGGACATGAAATCCTTGGTTGAATTCTTTGTTAATTCGGCTTTCAGGTTGACCCTGGATGAAGCTATGATGACTTTTTATGGTGGACAAGAAAAACCCATGCCCTTCTCTAGTAAAGACAAGTTTGGGTTCATGCCAATGGCCGCGTTCAGGGACTTGAAAATGAAATTTTCTCTTTTCCATAAATACATTCAGTGTCTGCTTTCTGAGGTAAAGGTGAACAGATTCTCTGGTTCATGGTTTCCCCCTCCACCTTTAGAGGAAGCTTTGTCGCCTCTGCATGCTCTAGAATCCATGTGCCCTATTTGCCATTCCCGAGAGAAAATTGACACAATCAAATTGTTGGCCATGGTGGTGTTTTGTGGGATTGTCGTTTCTCCTCCATCATTGGTCAGACAATGTTTGGGGGCAATTATTATGGTTGTGAATGAACATTTAGTTGTAGGCAAATGGAAGTACGAGCAGTTGGGCTCTATATGTGGCTCATTGGTTCCTGGTTCTAGTGTGGTGGCTATTGGTTCGGCTCCTGTGAAGTGTCCTCTGCTAGCTAGTTATTGTTCCAGGCTTGGTTCGCTTGGCAAGTTTACTAAAATTATCAAACTTGATTAACTTTGTAATAGGTTTTTTTGATTTGGTAGTTTCTTATTATTTTTGTGCCCTGGTGATGAACCTAAAGTTTAAGTATGTATAGTTTTTTAATTTTTTGTAACTCAGCGAGTCTTTTGGCTAACAAATGAAAGTCTTTTTGTAACTTTTTTTTTGGTATGTATTCTCATTTTTTATCGGGCAAAGGTCTCGTGAACCTGGTATCTATAAAAAAAAAGGTTTTAATTAGTTATTCCAAATCTAATAATAGGAAAAATACAAGAATTAAAATTGTTATAAAAATATAATAAAATTAATTATTTTATATTTAAAATACGCAAAAGACGCGGTTTTAAACTCTAATTTGATTGTAATTGCTTGAATTTGAACAAATGCATTAAAATATGTTTAATTTGGAGTAATAATTGACAATTACCCGCATACACTATTACATTAATAAAACATCACTACCCATGAATGACATAAGAATTGAGCTTAATTGATTATTCAACTGCCGCAATAGGTCCAATAGCGTCTGATCGAAATGACATTTGCAAAGCATGATGACTAGACATTGTTGACGTATGCAATATCTGATTTCATGATAATCACAACTAATATATAGCGTGAGAAATCAAATCTCACATTTATATATGTATTGCGGTGAAATTCGTATGCAATATTTTTGGTCACATGGATTCAGTTTTTTTGCCTCAAACTAGCCAATTTTTTTACTAATTTTCTACGTACACTAGGCAATGGTCCCACCAACCCTGAAATCAATTAAAAATATATATACATATTTAATATTTAATATAATTAAATATCTACCAGAACTTGCCCCTACAACAACTATTAGTTTCATTGTTTACATGAAACAAAACAAAACATTAACTCCACAAAACAACAAATAGAGATTCTTTTCTTAGCTATGAGCAGGTACTAAAGCCACTTCACAGCGCTTGTTTTTATATAAACTAACATAACTAAACAAAAGAACTTGGATCAAATGACCCAACAAAAACCAACTCACTCACTATCTCAAACCATACTCTCAAGAATGATCTTCTAGAAGTCCTCCATTGTACTATGCATTTTGTTTTTCCTTCGAAGGTAGCCTCTCAGAGTTTCATCATCTTATAGAGGAATCTCAATGTTTGTACCTCCATTTAAACTTCTATATAACTCTAAAAGCCTTTGAAAGAATTGACATGTCATTGAAAGATTAAAATGTCACCCTACTAGGATTACCGTGAGGATGCAACTGAATAACACTAGGAGCAGGATTAGTAGAGAAAAATATCTAGTTCACAACCCCCTAACTAACACAAGTAGCGACCTTAGAGGGGCAATCCATAGGTTCTATCACGGAATTCGAAGCAATGTTTACTTTAGAGTCTTTGTTGTCTTTTGTGGTGCCCTCGAGAGGCTCTAATGAAGACATTTCCTCAAGACCACCGTATATTATTTGGTATTTAAAATTGCAACAAGGTTAAGACTTAACTCAATGTGAACTTTCTCCTACCCTTTAGAGACATGCTTAGGGTCTTTCTTTCCCTTATTGCCAACTCCCTAAAATTCCTCTTTTTCAGCCATTACTTTCAAGGGACAACCTCGGTAAAACAAACATGGACATGGCACACCAAACATTAGAAAGACATTTTCATGGTCCACACCAAACCCTTTTAGGAAAAGGTTTACTCACTTTCATTTGAACACAAATTTTAGTATAAGCAATCTACTTCTTGATGCAAGTTTCCGAAGAACTACACATCATTTCACCAAAAGAATTACCAATCTGTATAAGAATGTAGTCTACCCATAAATGCACATGGAGGTTAAATAACCTTGCCCAAACCAGAGGTACCTTTAGATCTCCCTGTGCAAAGTCAAAATTGGGGCTCCATGGCATCATGAATAGCCCCAATCTACCAAACAACTAAGGCCCCTACTCAAACCCCTAAGCTCAATCTTCATCAAAGGTGAAAACAATATTGAAGAAGCCTCTTGACCCATAGCAAGTATCCACTTGTCCCTTTACTTTCTATCACCCTGAAAACTAGGTACGTAACTCCATGGGGCACAAACCTGCAAATTGGGCCCAGTTTAGTAGGACAGCCATTTCTTGTTCTACTTCAATCTGGTCAAATGTAATAATCAGCTCTTCCTCAACCAAATTGATGTATACAAACTTCATCCAGACTGCCATTGCTTGCATTGTTGGTATGTCCCCTAGATCCTCAATAAGTTTGTATCTTTAGGCAGACTTGGAGATCAAAGCCTTAAAATCCATAAAATAAAACTGGCGGAAAAGCCAGCAGCAGAGCAGGACCTGGAAGGCAGCAACAAAACGCACTAGGTACAGAGCAGCCGCTGCCACAATGACAACCGCTGCCACAACCCTGACCCTAGCAGCATGCCGCTCGCTTTCCTCTCGCTCCGTGCTTTTTTCCCCAGTTCAAATATCTTTTTGGTCCAACAAATGTGAGGTTTTGATCTCAAAATGCATATGTAGTTTGTTCAGGTTCAAAGTACACAAACAAATCACTGATAATTTGGATGTTCATGTGTGCACTGAATCATGTAAGTGAAAATTCCAAAGTTGATAATTAGAGAAGTATCAAGCTGTATGGAAGCAGAGACCGATATCGAAATCTGAAATTGAAAAAATAAAATTTTACTGAGACTGGCGATACAAGAAGCAGCATGATCGTGATATAGAAATATCCAAGTACATGACAACTAAATTTTCAGGAATATATGAATCTGGTATGTACAGGAGTCATAGGACTACATATAAAACTCACCAGTCTGCCCATCCTATAAAAACAAAGTTTGATTCTAATATGTTCTCCACCCTGTATCTATCGCTATGCTACAAAAGTCAATTTGGGCATATCTATATATGACTGGAATTTTGACTTCAGTACCCACACATTGGAGACAATCATGTTACTATACAGAAACTTGTTAGGAAATTTCACAGTTTGAGGTTTTCCTCCATATTTCTTCTTCCAATACCATTTGAACCAAGCTTTTCTTCCTTTGCATGCATGTGTTGATCAATTAACTTGTGGATCTCAAGCATTTCCCTGATGTTGTCTTGTGCCAAGGAAATGAATTTGTCCAACGCAAGCATAGGGAAAGGCTCCTCGATTAGAACTCCAACCTAGAAAAGAAGGTACAAGTAACATAAATTATTGCAACTGCACAAAAGAGGAACATAAATTAGACCAGGATGAAGGAGCATACTTCTTCGATGCCGAACAAAGAAGCTGCACTGATAAATGTAGCCGGTACAACCATCCACTCACATTGGTCCCACAGGATAATGGGCAGAGTGATGTGCCAGAGGACTAAAAATCTTGATGTCAACCGAGTATAGGATAATGGAATTGGTGTTCCAATCAGTCTTTCGCACACACCAATGCTCTCATGGAATTGAGATAGATGTGAGTCCTTGGAATTGTGGCAGATAAACCTCGGCTCAGATTGATTTGAATGCTTGCATAGGAGAAAAAGTGGTATGTGCAACACATTTTGAAAAGAGAGCTGGGTGCAAAACTTACCAATGTATCGCGTTCGTGATCATTCAAGTGCGCCTGCCTCAGACATTCAGACAATAACTGAATGACACAAATAGGTGGATGCTGCGAACTTAGCACAATTGATACAACATTTCCTGGAAGAAAGCTTTCTAAATCGCGTCTCGTATCTGATCCATAAATAATGTGGCACTGGAAGGAAAGCAAGAAATTCTATTTATTAATGTCCACCAAACAGGGTAGGAAAAAACAAGAACACCAAACTGCACATTCGCAGACTCTAAAAACCCAGATTGATATGAGAATGTAAAAAGTGCAAGAAACCTTGAGAGCGGCTGGAAAGGCCATAAGGTAGTTTAATAGCTGGTGCTTGAGGTGGGTGTCATTGGGATGGCGAATCCAGACATTGGCTTGCCTTGCAAAGTCCATAGCACGCGCAAGAAGGCGAGTCCATGTTTTTCTAGCCTCCTCGTAGCGAGCATAAGAGGCCTCAGTGCGGAAGACGAGCAGCAGAGCCAGAGCAGGCGCCGTCAGCTGATATGGCAATGAAGACGCATGAAGCAGAGGCAATACAGAGGTAGAACCCACCGCCGTATTGTAGGCAGCAACCAGTGCTGATATACCTGTGAATATGCAGACAGGCGGGATGAGAGAGAGAATGACGCGCGAGGAGAGGCTGGACATGAGATGGCGAATGTGCCTTGTGGAGCTTCTGTGTTTTAGCCACTCATCGTGACCGTACACCGTTTTGGGCTTCCGCATTCCCTCCTCCTTTATGTCGTCTGCCCACTGCGGGATCCATTGCAGCATTTTCATCAATGACTTCTCACGCCCTTTGCAGCAGTGTATTTGTATCATGGAAATCCGACTCCTACTCTGCACGGATTTCATCAAGATTTGTGGGGATGAATCCATCTGCTTTCCATTACTCAATGTGAATCTGTTCGTCTGCATCGTATCGTATTCAGATTTGAGTGTTCATTTTATGTCTTCTCCAACGCCTAAAAGCTATCTCCCACCTCCGTTAACTGGTATACATGGCATTCCCTTCGCCGCATCCGCATCTCCATGAACAAAATATCTTCCTAACCAGCCGCCTTGCTACTTTGACCATTTACCCCTTAAAAGCGATGTTTGTGGTGTTTAACCTTCCTATGGCATTCTCGGAAGTGGCCCGAATATAAAGCTCTTATATTTTTTTTTGAGCTCTCAACTAAATCTAAATAGGATAAATGCAATGTTCTTAGCTTATTTATGATCTCAACCAAATGTGTAGTATGAATTAGAGCTTAGAAATATATATCTAACCCTACGACCTCCATTAGCTTGAAATCTAAAAATGTTTTGAAATTACTATCAAGATTGTATAAATATGCTTATACAGATTAATGATTGTCCCATGTAAAACTATTTGTATAAATATGCTTATACAGAGTCTTCCAGTCAATGATTGTCCCATGTAAAACTATTTGTTACACATGTCTACATGCTTCTACTCTTTTACTTCATTGCCTTATTATTGTGTATATAGAGCTCAAAATAGATAATGGTTTGTTTGGAGGCCTACAATTAGGTTTGGGTAGTTATTGTCGATTAACTAGCCCTATAAAAGTCATATCTTATAAAAATAACAAAGATATTGATAAATAGAAATTCCATCATAAGCAACTTCAACAAATGCTCCAAGAGTGCTCCATTATATAATGTTAAATAGGAAATGAGAAGTACTTGAGTGTGCTCGATAATACTTGACGACCAAATGAACCCAATCACTTGTTTATTTACAAGTAACTTGAATTCAAAATTTGGTGAGATTTGTATGCATGCCATTTTCCAACTATTAGAAATTGTAAGTGTTTAGATTGTGTGATTGATCTCAATACGAGACTAGGAAACTCAAAAATTGCTCAAGTGGATAGCTTGTAGCCCCAAAAAAGAGGGTTTCCAAGCACTAAAGTTGACATAATGGTTGAATAAACCCTGATTTAGACCAAACTACCCATACATAGGAAAATGTCCCAAAACTCATAAAATAACACTAAAAATGTGTTATTTTTAGGTGTCTACATCTTGTCCCACTTTGAGATACATGCTTACCACAAAATTTGATAACAAAAATCAAAATCTCTAGGTAATAAATCTTTGAGTCTTGAACCTACAAAATTGATGAATGAACATCTGCAATATGACGTGCAATATTGCATTACCCAAAATAATATGTGTGTCATGTTGAATTTTTGGTTTGTTTTTCTTTATTGTAATGTGTAAGTGTTATGTTAGGGTTCCTAGAAAACTTTCAAGCTTCAAAAAACTCCATGGATTAGAGAAAAGTTTGTTTTAATTAGCAAATAAGAGTGAAACTCAATGTTCCCTACATTATGATGAAGCTATTGGTGTATGCAGGGTTAATTATGAAATGGTTGGCCTATATTAATTGACAGTTTTGTTTGCTTTAGTTGCACAAGAAGAGTAATCACCCAAAATGATTGGTTTTCCCATTTTTGACATTTCAAGCATCTTTGGGAAGTTTGAAGAGGCATTTATGGGATGCAAAGGGAGGTTAGTTGGGTGATTGGGTATGCAAACGATAGACAAAAATTAGAGAACATGTCTTAAGAAGCAAGGATCAACTATAAAATCTAAACGTCATGGTTTCATTGAGGATCCCTTTAAATGTATCTTCTTCATTCTTCTTTTTTAATCTTTATCAAGCTCATAATTTTGCATGAATAAAACCACATAATTAAAAGGCATCTTCTTCTTCTTCTTCTTCTTTATAACGTAAAAAAACACCAACGAGATGACTTGCAACACTTCAAACATCCATAAAGGGACATCATACAAAACATTGGATACAATTACTAATGTAAAAGCAGTCATATGGTTGTTACAACACCCATGTTGACCCTTCTTGCACTAACCTACCCACTGTGATTTGGATGGCTTACATTTCATATATGTGCCTAGTGAGCACCATGCCCCCCATGGTTATAAATGCTAAAATTTTATTTATATATTGCTCCAGTCTTGTACACTTGAAAAGTACCTATCGTGGTTGTACCTTTCAATTCTAGACCTTCTCGTTATCAAAAGGCTCACGGTCACTACTTATCTCTTAGTTTGAACCTTATTAGTTTGATGGTCCAGGGTTTTTATACTGTGTAAAAAGATTTAAACTTGATTGTTATCCTTCATTACCAATTTTGGACCTATACCTATTTTATAACTCTTTGGACACTTGTGTCCTAGGTGGACACATGCATTGACTCAAGTGTCAATTTTTCTACAAGTGTCTAGTGCCCAAAAGTCATCCAATTTGTAAAATAAATATATCTAAAAGGTTAGCCTAAGTGATTTAATGTGAGATATTTCCAAAATGGATTGTTATATATATAAAATCAACCCTCATTCATTTCTCACTTGGCAATTACAAACAACTCACAAGGTAATATACTATTTTAACCTTTTAGGACTTAGTGTATGTAAATCCTATGTTTGATTAAAGCATTAAGTAAACTAAATCAGGTAAATAATAAGCAATAAATATAGCCACTGATTTTTTATAGAATTGACTAGCTTTGACTTTTCTAAAAATAATAATAAATAGTGCAAATAAAGACTTAGATGGAAAACACTTGATACAGATGATCTAAGTATTAGAAACTGAGATGGAAGATTTTTTGAGTGTCATAAAATGGATCTCTATATCATAAACCCTCCTAGACAGTAGCACCATAATTAGTTAGTAATGCCATTATTAATAAAGTGGCAGTAGTTTCTAGATAATGTGTCACATCCCAATATCTCTCTAAGCTAAATAACCCATTTGATCCATGGATTATTATGGTTGATTAGTTGATTAACTAATTTTTATTAAGCTTTATGACATATGTTGATTATGGAACAATTATATGTTACTTAATTTATATGATTAGTTTGCTATGAGTTAGCAATACCTTTACATTCCGTGTATTGTGATCATGTTTGTTATGTACCACATTATTTTATGGATATAATGATATTTCGAGCTAACTACCTTCATTGTTGTGAGTTGGATGTAGGATAGATTCTTACCTCAAATTTTGATGGAGGAAGAGCATCATTGGAGAGGGTGGTTTAGATGGAGACGTTGGGGGATGATAGAGAACAAATCTGGAAACCCTTACACACCAAATTTGTATTTTATGTTGTGTGATTAATTGCTTGATAGATAGTTGTAGTATGATTTGTTTTTCATTTGAATGATTGTTGTGATCTTTTATGTTTTCACTAATCTAGTAGCAGTTAATGATCATGTTGATTTTTTTGAAGTGATTTATCTAATTTAGTGATCATATGTAACTTATATTATTTGACATAATTACCTGGTTGAATGAATTCATATATATATATATAACTTATCTTACTGCCTTATTAGGTATGGTTGTATAGTATAACATTATGATGGATTCCATAATAGTTATTTGATCTTTGAGATTTAGGTAATAATAATTAAAGATTATTATTATAATATATATGTTTAATTCAAATGTCAAAATATATAAATAACATTGTTTTAAAATATCCTTATATTCAATTAAATGATTGACCAAAGGGTAAGTGCACAGAGTTAGGGAATAATTCTGTGGACATTACTCATAACATGATCACATTAATTAATAAAGTGATCACATTATTTAATTAATGTGATCACATTATTAAAATCTAGGCTCAAGATTGTTGAGCCATAACATGATCGCATTATTATATAACATGATCGCATTATATTAAATAATAACATGATCATGTTATTAACACGATCATGTTATTGATATTTACAATAATATAATTGCGTTATCTGTGTGTAAAAAAAATTAAAAAGGGAAACCCAAATGCAAAATTACTCATTTTGCATATGATTTCCCTAGTTTTGCCCTTGTTTTTGTGATCGCATTCTGCTTAGAAGACTCCATAGAGTACCAAGAACCTGACAGATTCACCCCATAGACCTAATGATCGATGATGTTACCACATAGGAGAGGTAAGTGATCAAAATATTCTCTATTTAACCCTAACTTTTTATAATTTTCATTATTTAACCCTGGTTTTTAATTGTAATTTGTTTTTTTAACAACCTATCTTACTAACCCTCCATAGAACCCTCTGGTTGCTCCTCCTCGTAACCCTCCATAAAACCTTGATGTTCCTCTTATCCCTCCACCTAACCCTCCTATAGTTCCCCAAAACCCTCTAGCAGTCAAGAGGATTTGATTGACAACATTGTAGGAAACAAACTTGAAATTGAAGAGTTAATTGAAAGAATGAGGGATCCTAGTTTGACCAACCCCCATCGCACCTAGCTAGTTGATTCCTTAAAAACCTTATTAGGTCAAATTGACTTTATAATGAGTCAAATTAATTGATGGACCTCGTATAGGGATACTTTTAGGGCATATTATGCTAACAAGTTGTCAACCCTTTAGGTCAAGAATTTGGATATTTCAAAAGCTAACATTTGTGCCCTATTCATCGACCCAACCACCAATGCCCCATTTCTTATAACCACTAAATGTTTTCCTATCCATCATTGTGTACATAACTTAATCATGACCAATTTTTGGGATTGATAGTGGATGGTCTTTGACTATCCACCATGTAACAACCATGAGGTCCGGTTATCATTTTTGATGAAACTCTATTGTGAGTTTGTCCTCAACCAGATTCCCAATTATTTTGATTTTAGTGAGTTTTAGGGCCAAGAAAAAGGCTCTGCACAAGATCAAATAGGTGTATGTCATGCACCTAATTAACTTGCACAAATCTATATCCAAAAACCTCTTGAGCCTAAGATCCTCTCTACAGTTTAGTAGGTCATAGAGATAAAAACTCTCCATGTTCTTAGTTCAGTCACTGATACACTCATTCAATATACGAGTAGGATTTCATAGAGTGATGCTATAGATACGCCACATGCTACTTAACCTTGACCCCACCCTTACAATTCAAGTGGAGCTATGCACATAAGACCTTATGATGATGATGGCATCAGTGGTTTAGATGGATTAGATCATATTATTATGATTAATGAATTTTTAGCACACACATTTGGCATGTAGACATCAGTCACCACATAGATGCAGGTATGTTTTATATAAATGTCATGTTAAATTTAAGTTATATTTGCAAATTTAATTTCTAAGCTAAGAATTAATTTACATATAAACTTAATATAATATATATGTCATTTTTTATATTACAGGAGGTGATGGTTCCTTCATCATCATAGCCAACATTTACAACATTCAATTTGTCATAGTCATTGTTTTCATATTTGGATCTAGTTGCTAGGCCATCCATGACTGGATTTGCATCTGTTAAGATGACACCATTTACCTATACAGAGGTAAAAATTATTTACATATATGTTTTGCTCTTTGTATTTGTTATGACTACAATTGTTTACCTATATGTTTTACTCTTTGCATCTAATTTGTAACCTCTCTTCTCAAGAATTAGTGCATAAATAATACAACTTATATGCAAAAATAGGTTGTTTACATATATCCCATGTACTAAAGTAAGGTTAAAAAACATGCATTATATTCCTTTTCAGTATTAGCATTTTTATAGAGGTTATGGAATTCATTTACTCTATCATTTAAGTAGATACCCAAAAAGTAGTGTTATCTTTCCTTGAATGTCAGCCAAGTGACTGTGGGCATATCTAAATTCACAATTATTTCTTGATAGTCCCAACACAAAGCTACTTCATCTAAAAGTTGTAAAATAAATAACGTGTTCATACTATTTATTGAAAAATATCTTATCTTAAAGCACCTTTTCATACCTATTATCCAAGTGTCAACTTCCCTAACAAAGATTCATCCATTGAATTTAAGACCCTTTTCATTTTATTTAGATTGCAGGTAATCCCATCCAAGCTTTGATGTGTGCCACCATTATCATGAGCTCCCCCAGTAGATGATATTCCATGTAATATATTGGTATCTCTCTCTTGATGAACATTATGTTCATAATCACACTCATGGAATGATTTTATCCTATTCCATAAAATAGATACAATGGTGTGACCCTAATGTCCTATTGGAGGTAGTTGTCCCCATCTAGAGGTTGTGCCTAGGGATCCTACTCCTACTCCTATGATAATGTCCCAATGTTGATGAGTGATGTGGGGTATAATTTTTCTACCTTTGTGTCTCTTGCTTATACCTACGTGGGTGATGTACCTCCCATTATTTTTTGGCTAGATGGATCTTAACCTCCCCTAGCCCTAACAATCTTATTGAGAGTCTTCAACTGAGACTCTAAACCAACTAAATTTTCCTCCAGGCCAACTATCTCTCTCTTATTATGAGGGAACTCCACATATGTATGATAATTAGGGAGAAAAACATATGTATGATTGCTTATTTACAGATGGAGAACCGCATCCACCAAAATATTATCAAGGCTCAAATAATCCTCACCTAAAAAATCCTAACCAAAGTTTCTTTGATCACTCCAACACTAATATATTCATTTTAAAACCATAGAACAAGAGAAGACATTAGATCTCCAGTAACATAAAGAAATAATAACTGAGTAATAAATTAGAAAGTAACTAAAAATAAACCAACTCACTACATTACTTGGGTAACTTCATGTTAGTCTAGGTATAATTCCTAATTGGACCTCATCTTAGCATTCTCCTCCTATCCTATTGGTTCCTCTCTAACAAGTGTATACTCACCCTTGTTTCCCCCTAAACTTCATCTCCTTACCCTCTATCCTATACTTGTTTCTACATCTAAGTATCTACATATTATGGTGGTGGTTGTACTTAATGTTAGCATCCTACCATAATTATAACCTACACAATTTTTTTTCTAAATTTAATGCTCCAATTATTACTCTCCCAATTTTTCCCATGATGGTAGTAGAATGTCCACCTCATTCAAAAACTATCTTAAAATATCCTAATATAGCAGAGTTACCAAATATATCATTGTTAGTGTGTCCACCACTCATGGAAAGTATCTCAATGGTGGCATACTTATCCAACTAGAAGCCTTGATGACCCCCACTATCTCAATCTCTAACCCTCACTGGTAAGGGTTCATGTGCTCATACACCTAGCCCATGATGAGCGTAGGGTGGTTGATAAACATAGACATAAACCTCATGATCTGATATATACCCTTGTAAGCATATGCTAACACCTCTTAGACCCATGAAAATTTCCATCCTCTCTCATCAATAATCCTAAAAATAGGTGCCCATCTATACAAAAGGAAATATGTCCCTTGTCTCCCACTAGATGGGAGTAAAACATCCCTATAATATCATTTCAGAGGGTCAAGATAATTACCCACTCCACCCCCACTAGTCTTACCCCATACTTAAAACCTATGTTATGTGCATCAACTTCACCATAATATTATACCCAATTAACAACCTTACCTTTATCACAATCCTCTATCAAAGCCACAACCCTACCTTTAGCTGACAAGCCTAATATCCTAATCACAACCTTGAAAGTGATAGTCCACTCTCAAGGGACTTGTGGGAAAATTAAACTATTTTATAACACATCCTATGTGGTGAATAGGTTTCAAAGGAATCTATTTGATGGGACAACAATCCCCACCGACATAATCCAGAGTATCCCTATTATATATAGTGTAGCCAAATCATTAGTTATTAATTTCTTTATAATCCTAGGAAGCCAATCATACTTCATCACTCTACTCCATAAAATGTAGGCTCCTTTAAACCACAATTTAAAATATCCCTAAATACTCTACTAATATTTAAAATTCATCCAAAAGGAAGTAGTTATGAGGGCCTTACCTAAGCTAAACCCCTATTTTTAGACAAGTAATAAATCAACAACCAATATAGTCCTACATGTAATATAGTATAAATTAAAGATCTTGACCCAGGTATATTTATATTTATCAATGAAAAAAAAGAAACTAGTATATTATATATTCCCTTTCACTTTAATCCTCTAATTTTGGTTTTGGTACAAGGTTACTGCTCTAACACTTCAATAGATGGATTATCAATTTAGATCTAAGTGTATTTTCAAGTGCATGCTTGTCTTCTTCTTTCATATAATGTATCATTGCATTCATGTACTTATATAGATAGATATTTTATATACAAGTGCTTCTATTGATCATTTTAGTTTCCATATATAATATTTTCAATGTAATTTATATAAAACTAAGTGATACCTTGTTTCCATGAATAGTTGATGGCTTGAGTAGACACTCCTCCCTCTCTACAAGCTGAGATAGACATAAGCAATACTGCTACAATATCATCTGCACATGGATTGACAAAGGTATATATTATTTCTTGTAATTTTGAATTATAAAAATAGACTTGTTTTAATAATTTTAGTACATGTATTTGGGGCAAATATAACTTATGTAAATGTATTGTGTATGTAGGGTTGTCCTATGACAAATGATAGTCCCAGTCAGATGGTGATCGGGGAAACTTCTCATGTTCCTCCCATATTTTAGATGCTTATTCTATCATTGACTTGATTAAGCATGATAAATAGATTGAATAGGATTGTGAGCTTACAGTAAGTGTACATGTTTAAATGATTTTTTATTGTAGTTTAAAATTAATTTATTAACATTTATTTGAATTTATTTTATGTTAATTTTTTAATAATTCTTATATTTAAATAGGGTTAACTACAAGTTAGCTATGAGCGTAGGATCCACAGTCAAACCTTAGAGCAATCCAAGGCATTAGAGGGGTCTCCATCTACTAACAGGGCATCCCAAGGAGAGTTTTCTTCAAGGAAGGAAAAAAGAGGGAGGCTTTTTGATGAATATGATGTCTTACACATGAGATGTACTTTTTTGTATGCCTATATGGTAATTGATGCATTTTTCGCATTGTATATGCGTATATGACATTTGTCCAACATTAGATATTATGTTGGTAGATGTAAATTTTTGTATGCCTATCATGGAAAACTATGTATTATTGACATTGGACATGTATATGCCTATATTTTATGCCTATCATAGAAATATATCTAATTTATATTCATTTTTTATTTTATTGTGTATTATTGTACATTGTTGTTTTGATCTTCTAAATTATTATCTATTGGATCTCATACTTAATGTTGTATGTGTATTAATGAGTACTAAAAAATTATTATTTTCAATGCTATAAATATTGGATCTTCCATATTTTTTAAAATTAAAGTCTTTATTTCATTGTGTGTAGTGGAGATGACTAATGATACTCTTATCACTTAGGCTTAATGGCCTTATTCTCTTTGTACCTTCTTCTTGTACACTTTGGAGACACTTCTTAGTGTCATTAGACCTCTTACAAACCTCTCACATTCATTCTCTAACTCATTTCATACATTCCATTCACAAACATCCTCTCACTCTTTCACTATCTTCTAACTAGGCAATCCTCTTAGGTTTCAAACTTACTAAAACATGATATAGGTCTCAAGGATTCAGTCTTCTATCATAGATGTTCTTACATGGTCAAATCACACCTGATTTAACCTATTAAAAGTGCTCAAACACACTTCAACATTCAATTCCATATATAGGGCACAATAAGGCACCCTACAGGCCTATGATAACAACATGGAGTATTAGATTAATTAAAAATCTCTCATGCATCTTCTAAGAGATACAAAACCTCCTTTACTGATGGGACCATCTTCCAAGTCCATATCTATTCGATGACATACTTGACAAGATTAAGAAACAACACTTACCTTTTAAAATATTCAAAACTAATAGCATGATGACTCACAACTTACCAACCTGGTGGAATCACTCCAAGCTCCCTTCCTTGATTGTGACCTATAGTCACTTCTTTATTACCACCTACAGTCATTCATCTACCTAAAACCTTACACAAATGATAACATATTCATGGCCTCAATTAACTTCAATGATAACATGAAACTAATGTAATCACATACATTGAATAGAGAATCCACAATAAGTCACTTTCTAGGTGAATAGGTCAATTACCACCTAATAGGTCAATAGGTTAATGGGTAAATAGGTTAAAGTTGTCAAAATTATCAAAGTTTTCAAATTTTTTAGTAGGTTAATAGGTCAATTACTCATTAAGTTTCTAGGTCTCTAGTTTAAGTTGTCAAAGTTGTCAAAACTGTTAAAGTTGTTAAAGTTGTCAAAGTTCAAGTTATGATTGTAGAACTCTAATTACAATGCTTCTTGAGTGAAAAATAACACTACCAACACATTTGGGGGGGTGGATAATGTCTATCACTAGGTTCTTATCCTCCCTCTAAACTTTATTGACAAACCCACCACCCATTCCAGCCTCAAGAACACCCTTCCCAATACAAGAAAAATGCAATTTTTATCCTAAGTTCAAACACACATAAAATTAAAATTGTAAGTAATTTACACAAACTATCAAATCCTTCATATAAATATTTAATCCCTCTAATCTTACCCCAAATCACTTAAGTGGAAGCTTCAAGATCAGTCTGAGAGACAAGTTACAATGACAGGTCCAAAAATGCAAGTTTTTGTCAGTGAACAAACAACTTCTTGAGCCCCAACTAGAATTTATACCTATGAGACCTCCACTTGTGAATATATCACTTTAATCACATCAAAATAGGCAAATTATATGTTATCACACTACCACAATGTTTGAATCCACCTAAAAGTGCAAAAACACTACCATTTTAGAGAGCAAAAACACTGACAACAAATGTTGTCAAAGTTCAAGTTATGGTTGCAGATTTATTATTCAGATGTTTCATAAGTGAAAACTAACACCACCAACACATGTGGGGGGGATAATTTCTAAGACTAGGTTCTTGGCCTCCCTTCAGGACTGATCGACAAACCCAACACTTATTATGGCCTCAAGAACACCCTTACCAATACAAGAAAAATATAAATTTATAGCCTAAGTTCAAACATGCATAAAACAAAAACTATAAGTATTTTTTTTGAACCATTAGATCCATAACATACCTATTTAATCCCTTTAATCATACCTTATATCAATCAGGTAGAATCTTTGAGATCAATCCATTAGATAATTTACAGTGATAGGTCCAAAAATGCAAGTTTTTGTTAGTGAACAAGCAACTTCTCAAGATCCAACTAGAATTTCTACCTCTAAGACCTCCACCTAAAAATATAATACTTTGATCACACACACACACACACACACACACACACACACACACACACACACACACACACACACACACACACACACACACACACACACACACACACACACACACACACACACAAACACACACATATATTGGAAAATTACATGTTATCACACTGTCATGACATTTGAATCCACCCAAAAGTGCAAAAACACTAACAATAAATGTTGTTAAAGTTCAAGTTATGGTTGTAGAACTATAATTTTGATGCTTCTTGAGTGAAAAATAACACCACAAACATGTACATGGGGGTGGATAATGTCTAGGACTAGGTTCTTGGCCTCCCATTAGGCTCGATTGATAAACCCATCACCCATTCCAGCCTCAAGAACACCCTTCCCAATACAAGAAAAATGTAATTTTTTAGCCTAAGTTCAAACATGCATAAAATGAAAAATATAAGTCATTTATATGAACCATCAAATCCTTAATGTACCTCCTTAAGCCCTCTAATCTCAACCCAGAACACTTAGGTATAAGCTTTGAGATCAATCTGTTAGATAAGTTACATTGATAGGTCCAAAATGCAAGTTTTTATTAGTGAACAAGCAACTCCTCAAGATCCAACTAGAATTTATACCTTTGAGACCTCCACCTATGAATCTATCACTTTGATCACATAAAAATAGGCAAATTACATGTTATCACACCTCCATGATGTTTGAATCCACCCAAAAGTGCATTTTCACCACTATTCTAGAGAGTGGAAACACTAACAATAAATGTTGTCAAAGTTCAAGTTGTGGTTGCAAAATTCTTATTCAAATGATTCATGAGTGAAAACTAACACCTCCAACACATCTGGGGGGATGGATAATGTTTATGGATTATGGATTATAATTTATGTTTTATGGATTAGGGATTACAATTAAGGTCCAAAGTTAAGGTGCATGGCTACTAAGACCTTTCCCCTATAATGGATTGGCTTTATGGATACTCACATCACTTCCTACATTAAATCCCATGGTTTTGAATTGGCATTGTGATGGAAGGAAAATGGCTCCCGATAAATTAAAATGATGTGTGCATTTAATAAAATAGCAGGTAGCACACTTTTATGACATACATGGCATGAAAATGTTTTCAAACATGTTTCTCAAATGTAGTTTCAATTTATTAAGTGGCTGACCAATATGTATCCCAAATTGCATTAAATGCCATATTAATTTTTAAATCATTTTTTTCCTTCGCCTAATAATTATAAAAAGAAGCTTTGAGCACGTGAAATCCCCAAAAAATAATAATAAGTTGTTGATATATGAGATTAATTTAAAATAATAATAATGTGATGGCGTTATATAATGCAATCATGCTATTACATAACTCGATTGCGTTATGTGTTCTATTTAAGGTTCTGGCCCAACTAACGCATTGAGATAGTGTTATTGTCAATATAAGCATTAGGGTTAGCAATTGGTAATGAGAACCGAGGGTTGCCTATGTTAAGAATAACACAATTACATTATTAAATAATGCAATCACATTATACTTAATATAGATAAGGGATTATAGACTAGGGATTATGACATTAGTGCATAGGTTTTATGGATTATGGATTATAATTTATGTCTTAGGGATTAAGGATTACAATTTACGTTTTAGGGTTTAGGGATTAGGGCATGTAGGGTTTGGGTTTAAGGGTGTGTATAAGGTATATAGATTAGGGATTAGGGAATGTTTTAGGGTGTATGTATGTTTGAGGCATGTAGTGGGCATTAGGGCATAGGGCTTACAATTTATGTTTTAGGGATTAAGGATTAGGGCATGGGGTTTAGGTTTAAGGACTTGTATATTAATTGGCTTAATCACTTTATGCATTGTGAACCTAATTCTTACTACAAAAGATGTTAATTGGGAGTAAATTAATTCGTAAATAGGGAAAGATTATGGTTTACAATTTAGGGTATAGTGTTTAGGGTTTATGAATTATAGGTTTTAATGTATATACATGGTTTAGGGTACACAAGGTCAATTACAAATATAATTAAGGATAATTTAAATAATTTGGACCCATTTATGACTATAAAATATGTTTTTGGGTTGTCATTATAACCTAGATGAAATCATGTAGATTGAGTAAAATAGTCAAATGGGGCAATTAGTCATGTGATTTAGGCCAAATTGAGGCATGTGAACTTAATTATTAGTCTAGAAATGATGTTAATTTGGGATAAAATGATTGGTTCAAGGTCTAAAGAGTTTATATTTTTGGTTTAGAGTTTAGGGATTAGGAACTTTAAGGATTAGGGCGTAGGGTATATTTATATAATCATGTAGGTAATTGGGACAAATTTGGGAGCCTTGAACCTATATCTATGATTATAGAATGTGACTTTGGGATCATTTGTCCCCCACATCATCACAAATTGAGCCTAAGAAGTCAATTATGGTAATGAGTGATGCAATTTTAACCAAGTTCATCCCCATGAACCTAATTCCCATGAACCTAATTCTTACTATATTATATATATATATATAAAGGATGTTAATTGGGGATAAATTTATTAGTTTAGTGTTTAGGGTCTATAATTTAAAGGGTTTGGGGTTTAGGGCTTATGGCTTAGGGTTTAATGTAAATGGTTTAGGGTTTAAGGTTAAAGTTAACTGGTATAAGGTAACTTAGGGTTTAAGATATCAGATATAGGGTCTAATCACTAAGGTAATTGAAGAACATTTGAGCTTCTTGTGACACCTATTGATGACTTTATTACCTTCATGTTTGTATTTCTGATAAAAGTAGGGTTAATTATGCCATGTACATGTTGCATATATGTTCTACAATAGATTGAGCCATAAATTTGGTTTAGGGGCTTAATTTTTCCTAGATCATGCAGGGAATTGCAAAAATTAACTTTGGTTTAGGGGCTCAATTTTTCCCAGATCATACAGGTAATTGCATAAATTGACTAATTGGATCAATTCATGATAGAAGATCGATCTTTTGATTTTTCCCCAAATCATATCTTGTTATTGAAGGGCTTTAAATTGGCCTCAAATGCCTCCTAAATTAAAAAAATCAACTAGCTCCTCCTCTTTGGTTAATTAGGTTGAAGGGGCTTAAAATAGCCTCAATTTATTGAACAAATGCATAGCTAGATTGGTACTCCAAAGGCTTTAGCCATAGGTTGAAAAAGTGCATTTTATGACATCTCATGATAAAATCAATTATATTGTAAGGCATGTGTGTTTGTGGAATGTAGTGAGTATTAGGGTATATGGATTATAATTTATGTTTTAGGGATTAGGCATTAGGGCATAAGGTTTAGGTTTAAGGACCTGTATATTAATGTCTAATCACTATATATGCCATGTATTAAAAGTAGATTCTTACTACAAAGGATGTTAATTGAGACTAAATTGAATTAGGTAAATAGGGAAAGTAAATGGTTTACAATTTAGGGTAGCACTTAGGGTTTATGGTTTACAACTTCTAGGTTTTAATGTAGATACATGGTTTAGGATACATAGGGTCAATTGCAAAGATAATTGAGGATAATTTGAATCACTTAGACCTATTTATGACTACAGAATGTGTTTTTGGATTATCATTATACCATGGATGTCATCATGCAGATTAAGTGAATTAGACAAATAGGGCAATCAATCATGTGGGCCAAACTGAGCCCTATGAACTTAATTCATAGTCTAAATGATGTTAATTTCTAGGATAAAATGATTTGTTTAAGGTTTAAAGAGTTTACATTTATTCTTTAGAGTTTAAGGATTAGGAACTTTAGAGATTAAGGCTTAGGTTATAGGTTTTAGGGTATATAAGGTATAATCGTGATGGTGATTAGGGAAAATTTGAGCTCCTTAAATGTAGATATGTGAGTAAAGAATGTGAATTTGGGATCAATTATCCCCCACATCATCATTGATTGAGCCTACGAAGTCAATTGTGGTAATGAATGGTGTAATTTTAACGAAGTTCATCCCTATGAACCTATATTTTATTATATATAAAGGATGTTAATTGGGGATAAATTGATCCCAGGGGCCTATTGAGCCTCAATGTAAGGAATTTCATCCATATGCTATAAATTGGGGATCCAAGTTCTCACAATATTAAAAAATAAGTATTTTTTCAATTTGATATGAAATTCGGTCCAAAGGACTTGTGTGCAAGGAATTACATTCATATATAATGGAAATTAGGGCTTACTTGGCCCTAATTGCATACCATATTGAACTAATCAAGTATTTGGTTCCATATGATACATAATTGGGGCGAATCAAGGCTTGCCCAAGGAATTATGTCAACATAATTTTAATTAGGGCCCTAATTGCACACCTTATTCAAATAATTGAGTGTTTGATTAAATATGATATGAAATCAAGACCAAATGAACCCTCTATAAGGAATTACATCCATCTAATAACAATTGGGATTCTGATTGTGCACCAAATTCAACTAAAAGAATATTTGGTTCAATAGGATCTATGAAATTTAGTCCAAACAAGCCTTGTGTAAGAAATTTCATCCTTCTACTATCAACATGGGGCTTTGTTGGTCGCAAATACATAACATATTGAATCAACCAAGTATTTAGTTTAGTTGAATATGCAATTATGGCCAACCAAGGCTCATGCAAGTAACTGAATACATCTAATGTCAATTATAACTTAGTTGGCCCCAATTGTAAACTATATCTAGCTAATCATGTATTTGGTTTTATCTTATACATAATTGGGGCCAATTGAGCCCCATGAAAGTAATTTTATCCATATAATGTTCTATTTGGGTTTCATTATCCCCAATTTCACACCATATTGAGCCAATTGAGTATTTAGGTTCAATATGATATATAATTGGGGTCACTCAATCTTGAAGCAAGGAATTACATCCATCTAATGTCATTTGGGGATCTAATTACACCATGTTAAATCAATTGATATTTTTTTCCAATACTATACACAATTGAGGATAACCAAGTCCTATGTAAGTAACTTCTTCCACCTAGAATATCAATTGAGGCATTTTTCACCCCATGCAATGAATCATGTCCATCTAATGTCCATTGTGAATATTTTTCCCTAATTGCACATCATATTTAACCAATCAAGTATTTTATTTAGTATAATATATACTTAAGAGTAATTGGTCCCCATGCAAGGAATTCTTTCAATATAATGTCAATTAGGGCTTTGATAACACACCATATTAAACTAATTGAATATTTACTTGAATCTAATACACAATCGGGGTTAAAAGAGCCTTGAGAAAAGAATTATGTCCATATGATGTAAATTGGGTCTCTAATTACACACCATATTATAAAAAACCAAGTATTTAGTTTAGTTTGATACATAATTGGAGCTAACCAAGCTCCATCCAAAGGAACATGTCCATCTAATGTCAATTTGGGATCTATTGGCTCGATTCCACACCACATTGGGATTAAAGGAACAATAAATTGATTCATAGGTTAATACATCTCTAATTAGCTTTCAATAATATCAATTCTTGACAAGAACATTGGTCATAAACAATAATCTTAATCTGAAACCAATATTTGATCTTAAGACTACTAGGCCTAATGGTTCCTATCTAAGTTTTAGGATGTTCAAAATATGTAAAGCGAGCACATTATTAATGTGATTATGTTATTAAATACCATGATCATGTTAATAATGTAGTTAATAACATGATCACATTATTAAAGCATTCATGTTATTAACACGATTGAAGTATTTGATTTGAATTTAATTATCATACCTTTTGGATAAAAAATGGCTTGGATTCTTGAACCAAAAACTTGGACTGTCACTGTACAATCGAGTTTTGAAAGGTATGAAAATAAACAACAAATTTCAACTTTGATTGCCAAATACACTAAGAATTTTAATCTAAAAATTTAAAAACTTGATACCATCATGACGAGCACGCTCTCCTCTTTCAAAAATATGATTTTTATAATTTTTAGACTAATTTAAGGTTTCAAACTATATTTATTTCTAACTATGCCCTTTTTAGGCCACTACATGCCACAAACACACATGCCTATACATGTTCATGTAATTTGTCTTTCATTGATCCAAGTGAAAAAAAATTATATGTTGACATAGTAGGCCTAATTCTACACACATTAAAAAAAAAATTGATTTTCATTTTTTCGAGGTAGTTAGGCATGTCACACAGATATCTATCCATTTCTTTGTCAAAATTTAGGATATATTTACTTGAAAAATTCATAAAAATGGAATTCTTTTAAAAAATACAAAAAAATATAGGTGACATGCTAGAAGATATTATCTAAATTTTCCCCAAAGGGTTTCAAATAATATTAAACTATGCTCAAAATTGGTGCATGTCACGACCATCTATCTAGTATATTTTTTGGAAAAAAATAGGAGTTCCTATTTAAATTTTAGATGTTTGACCTAGTTATACTTAAACATTTTAAAAAAAAATTAGTGTTTTGAAAACTAGACTTGAAATTATACATTTCATGTTTTTACACCATCTTCAAATTTGAAGTGTAGATATCTCAAATTATCTATAGAAGTTTAAATTTCTGAAATTTTAGAAAAATCATGTCCATAGAGAGGCCACTTTTTGTCCCCCAAATTTGTGGACTTACCTTGAAGGTTGATATTCATAATATATGTTAGATTATGAAATATATTGAATATATTGTTAAATGGTTTAAGGAAATCATTGTGTTTGCAAAGTGTGTTGTGTGGATGGCATTGTAACATTAAACTATAGTCTTTGAATACATATAGTATTGCCATACTATATAGTAAATATGTTAGTCAAGTGGTCAACTTTGCATGTAAAGTTATTATCAAAAAAGTTGATATTCATTGCATGGTATAGCATGAAGATTATGACTTGTGGTTTATTTGATTGTTTTATCAGTTTGGGAAGTTGACAAGGGAATAATATCAAGTTAATGTCATGCATGATTTATTAAGATTATAAAATGATTATTTAGGGGTTCTATGGAATTATTGAGGTGATTGGGGTTTATAATCATCTAATTACTTTGAGTTAACCATCATTTTAAGAATATCATGGAGTTCACTATGTATTTCATGGTGGCGAATAAAAACAAATAGGGAGTTTTGTTGAGCTATGTGGGCATGTATTTATGCAATCTAATTAATTAACCATTGATGGAGGAGAAGGGGATGGCAAGTAAGCTAATGGAAAAGAATAAAAAGAATATAAAAAAGGTTGTGTGGATAAAACACAACACATGACATACAATGGATAACAAACATAAGAGGAAGAGAAAATTAGAGTGAAGGAAGAAGAATATATTTGGCTCCTTGGCATATTTACCAAGTTGGTTTTGTATTTCAATTCCTGTGTGTGAAATATTGAATGGGTTTTTAAATTTGTTTGGTTACTGGGTTTTCATTATTTTAAACATAGAATAAATGGGCTATATATAGGGCCCTATGGAAGGATTAACCTCCACAAAACCCTACATCCAACCTAGGGTAGCCTGAGGAGACTGGGTAGATTTGTGAAATTTGCCATGAATGTTTTAGGCTTTTATGAAACTTTGTCCTAAACTCCTCTCTTAATTTGAATAACTCTGTTCAATAATGAAAGATTTTTTTATGGGTATATATACAATATGGTTCAAGCTAGTTGTTTCAAACTAGTTTGTTGTATATTTATTAAAGTATTTAGATATATGGATTTAAACCTTCGACTGTATGTAGGTTTGACTGTGTAAATTTATTTGGATTTTTGGGTATTAAAATGGGTTCCTTATTGAAAAATTGACTGTGTAGTAGACACACACACACACACACACACACACACACACACAGAGATAAACCATTAAGATGTGTATACATATATGTATATATATTTATATATACTCTAGTATTTTGAAACCTAGGGCTTCTAATGGTAATTGTATGTGTGATAGCTGTAAGATATTTGTTTATGTGTGTGTGTGTGTGTGTGTGTGTGTGTGTGTGTGTGTGTGTGTGTGTGTGTGTGTGTGTGTGTGTGTGTGTACATATACATATATCTATGTATATACATATATACATATACACACATACATACACTCACACACACACATATACATATACATATACTACACACACACACATACACACATATATGTATGTATGTAAAATTGGTTTCAAATGGATTTTTATACTTCAGGTTTTGACATGAATTATGTTCATTTTAAATACTCAGGTTGAAGTATTCATTACAAAATCTTTTTCAAATATAGTACCTTATGTATTTACACACACACACACACACACACACACACACACACACACACAAGTGGTTTCAAATGGATTTTTATACTTCAGGTTTTGACATGAATTCTATTCATTTTAAATACTCAGGTTGAAGAATTAATTATGAACTCTATTTCAAATATAGTACCCTATGTATTTACTTATACAAGAATATGATAACAATACGGTTTAAGTTTTAAGTCTGGGTACGGATTGGTGGATGATCAAAGGATTTATTTTGCACTCAATTGTATGCTTAAATATATATAGACTGATGTTAATATGACAATTAATATTTCATTATATTCATTTGATGTGAGTAATCAATTGTATATTGATATTGTGTACTCAGAATTAGTTCGAATTTGAAAAAGAACTTTGCACAGATATTAGTAAGACTAGGTATACATTTTTATGTTGATGTGAATAACAACGTTTAAATGGATAAGTTTGTGATATTATATCAAAAGACCCAGTTTGGCCATAATATGCATACATACATACATACATAATTGGTTTCAAATGGATTTTTATACTTTGGGTTTTGACATGAATTTTGTTCATTTTAAATACTTAGGTTGAAATATTCATTATGAACTCTATTTCAAATATAGTACCCTGCGTATTTACTTATATAGGAATATGATAACAATACGGTTTAAGTTTTAAGCCTGTTTATGGGTTGGTGGATGATTGAAGGGTTTGTTTTATGCTAAATTGTATGCTTAAATATATATACACTGATGTTAATATGACAATTAAGATTTCATTATATTCATTTGATGTGAGTAATTAATTATTAGCTTCATTGTATATTGATATTGTGTACTCAAAATTAGTTCTAATTTGAAAAATAACTTTGTACAATTATTAGCAAGACTAGGTATACATTTTTATGTTGATGTGCATAAAAAGGTTTAAATGAAATATTTTGTGATATTATATCAAAAGACCCAGTTTGGCCATAGTTCAGATGAGTGTATGTTTTGATTGAATGAATTTAATGTAAATGTAAATTTAATATAATGGATTATGATTTGTGATTAAAAGGATTGGTATAAATTAGTGGTTGTGTATTTATGGAAAATATATGTATGAGTGAAATAAAAACTTATGATTTCATCTAGTTTAATAAAAGGACTTTAGGAGATATTTTATTTGATGGATATATAGATATTGAGTATACAAAATATTCTAAGATATTTGACAGTGGATGTCATCTTAGGTGTGTACTGTATACAAGATGGTATTTGTAAGGTACTATAATGGTATTCAAAGATATATATATATATATATATATATATATATATATATATATATATATATATATATATATATATATATATATCTTAAAAACATTATTGTCATTCAGTGTGTAAATGAATGCTAGAATATATTTTAAATGTTTGTATAGAAGTATTATATTTAAGTATTGAAGATTTAAATATAGAGCATATTGTTATGTTTTGGATGGGCTTTTGTTTTATATGTGGAATATGAACAATTATATAGGCTTATGTTATAATGATTATTTCAGGATGAAATAACATTATAAGTTACTTGTGAGATGGGTAACTAACAATTTAGATATATTCATTACCTGGATGGTATGTTATATTGAGGACTATTTTGGATTCTGTTTATTATTTGTAATAAACTAGATGTTATAGATTCATTGAATTTGATTTGATAGATTAAATGAATGTATGTGATATTTCTATACTTAGCATGATTTTTATTAGCTAAAGTGAAATATTATGAATGAATCTATTAGTTTTTAATATTATTATTATATATTTTACTGAATCTTGCATTCATGGCCCTAAATAAGCAGTGGATGGATTCCACTATCTTAATTAGCACCATCAATGCAAGATGAGGTGTAATTCGATCGAGTGGTATGTATGAATTTGACTTATCCTAGAAATCATTTATTATTTAAAACTTTAGCCAAAGTAATGTTTTGATTAAACATTATCATTTCATATGTTGATTCATTTTTCATATTTGTATGATATCATATTATAATAGATTTATTTGTGATACACATTATGTATTACGTATCTTCAACACATAGGTTCTAGTTTGTTACTCTAGATTCTCACACCATCATTATCTATCCATCCATGAAAGGCCATCCCCTTGTTTGGGAGATAGTGCAAGGGATCTATGGTCTGTGGTTGGTGTGGAAAAGCACTCAGATGATGCTCTCCTTCCAAACTAAAGTACTATACTAGGGACTACACTTGAGATTACAGATTGATACTTGTGTCATGGAGACTCTTCTCCATGGAGCTTTGTATCATATTTTATTATTTGAGATATTATTATGTATTGTTGAAAATTGTAAAATTTATACATTATACTTATACAATAATGGTTGTAATGATTGTATCAATCATGGCTAAATTTATATTATTTCATGTATGATTAGATGTAGTATATATTGTTGTTTTAATATTTTTCATGATTGTTATATCTGTTCATGGTGATCCTTAGTTAAGTGGCTTAGGTATAAAGCTTCTTGATTAACTAAATTAATACAATTAGTTAAAAATCACTAATTAAATTTATCATGGTAAGATATATATGATGAATATGTGTAATTAATTTTAAAAAAATTACTATATTCTGGTAAAACCTAATGGGGTTGGTACATTGTGGTATCAAAGTTGAGGCTCAAACTCTTAGACTTAATATGTCTGATAACACAAACTTATTCTCTTAACAAGTAGGAAGAACAATGGTAGACATTAAACCATGAGGTGAGGGCACTTCGAATACCAAACCCCTTATTGATCTAAATTAATTTGTCATTGAGCAAATTGCCAAGTTGGATTTAATTTTAGCAACCATGCAAGAGATTAGGGATTGAATCACAACCCTAGAATAGGAAGTGCATGGCCATGAAGAGGATAAAGCTCAAGAAGAATATGAAGAACATCCTAGTGACTAGGAACATCTTCAAAAATAAAGGCATGAGGAGGTGCCATAGAATGCGAGATCTCAAGTAGCTATAGAGTTGGCATGCAACATGAAAAAGGTGAATCTGCCCAAGTTTATTAGAATTAGTTTGGGGGATGGAGCTGAAGCATGGATGATAGAAATGGAGAAGTATTTTGAGATTCATAATTATTCTAAAGTCATGAAAGTAGTCTAGGGAGCTTATCAGCTTGTTGGTGAAGCAACAACTTGGTGGGCAAACAAAAAGCTTGAGATGAACCTCGACTAAACTACCACCACTTGGAAATAGTTTGTGACATTGTTTAGGTCATTATAGATTTATGTTACATCCCTATTTCACCCTATGATAAATAAACCTTTAATCTATTGATTAGTATGGTTTGTATCTAATTACTATTATTTAATTTTTCACTTTATGACAATTACTATAAAGAAATAGTAACATTGTTGATTTGAGTACATGATGTGATAACTATAGGTTATATCTTGTATAATATGGATATGTATTGGTTATTTATGTATCATTAGTGATATTTTTGATGACTCAGATTAACTACCTACTTGTTACGAAGTAAAATACAAGATAAGTCCCACCCTCAGAGATTGATAAGGTAGATCATCATCGGAGAGGATCAACTAGATGGAGCGATTGAAGGAATATCAGTGAAAAATGCTAGTGACCCTACACACATGCATAATAAATTTTAAATGTTGTTTACGTAAAATTATTAGTGTGTATTGCTTATGATGATTTTTATGTGTGGAATTAGTTTTAGTATGCATTTGATTTCTTTAGCCTAATTGACTTGGTTTTTAAATTTAAATCCAAAAAATGAATATTAGTGATAATAGAATAATTATTGTGGAAATAATTATCTTACAAGTAAAATGTAATTAATGACTTATTTTATCTTTTAGTTAAAAAATTATTTATCCTTATTTTTAAAATTGCATGAAAACTTTGTTAATGCAATTTAAAGTAAAAAAATTGAATTATGCATGAATTCATTTTGAATAAATTTAAAAATTAGTTTTAGAGTTAACTTAAGTCAATATTTAGAAAAAATGGTGTAACGATTTTCAAGAGAATGTTTTGAAGATAATAAAGATAAACTTAGAAATTAGAGAGTTTGCATAAAAAAAGGGATAGCATAAGATTTATAAAGTTTTTTTTAATAAATAAGAAGAGATGTTTATGAATTAAATACATGGAGATACAAAGAGAAAGGATGAGAAATTAGAAAGAAAAGAGGAAAGAAAAAGCTTCAACAAAATATACAGGTAAGTTTCATAATTACTTTCTATGTGTCAAAAAGATAATATGGGTATGTGTATTAATTATTTGTGGCTGCATTGAAAATTAAATTGCCTTGAATAATCTTTTTATATATCTACATTTTAGTCATCTAGCCTGAAATTTAATCTTTAGTGACCTATGTGGTTTATATAGCAACGTATCATTTGGTATTGTAGCATCTTTTATAATAGTCTACATGTTCTTTCCTGAAGACCAACATTTTATTTTTTATAGAAAGAGTTTGACTTATTAAACATAGTGACCCATGTTAACATAATTACATATAAGTTCTTGAGTCTACTGGTGTTTACTTTTATCTACGTTTGACTCCAAAATGGCTAAAATGACTAGTGTTTTACTATCTAGCTCCACATTTGATCCTTAGACCCACATTTAACCTATTTTGGACAAGTTGCATCCTATTTTTTTAAACCTATGTTTTGACTTTTAGGTAGCATTGAATTTATTTTAGTCCATGTATCTTGTTTAACCAGCACTCAATATATCTTTTGGGTAGATCTTAATCTATTTTATAAATAATACAATGTTTCAAAAATTTAGGCCTATGCCATATTCTGATGGCTGTATTTTAATTCCAATGGTTGAGTTTTATTTGAATGTGGTTGTATTTATTTTTCCTTCTGGGTATTAATTATTTAAATTCAGAGTTCAATCCAATAAACCAGAGTATTATTGTCTTAGAATGGCATTGAAATTTTATCTAAAGGTTACGTTTTGGTTACTTGAGGCCTTTTTTAATTCTTAGCTACACCCATTATTATTTTTTGGTTACTTAAATCAACATCCTTAAACTATGTAGAAACTTGGAAGTGCAATGTTTCAAATTATTAGCTGCACCATACCTTAATAACCATGTATTTAATCCATTTGGCTTGAGTAGTGATCTTATAAAACTACATTATATTTTGGATAAAACAAGGTTGTGTTTTTATAAATATGCATTGAAATTGTTAGTTACAACATCCCTTTCTATATTTTATTTAAACTTGAGTCTTTTAGAAAGACATGTGTTTTAATTCAGGCATGAATGCAAATTGTTGAGACTCCATTTTAATTATAGCTTGATTTGCATCCCTTTTTCACTAAGTTGCATATTATTAAAGCCATTTTTAATTACTCAATCTAGTGTTTTAATTGGTTAGTTTGATTATTGACTTCAAGACCCAAGTTTTATGTTTTACTAGATAGACCTACATTTTAGGTAGAGGGATGCATTTTAATTAAAATTGCACTATGTTATTTTAGATTTGTGTTATGATTTTTATAGAGTGAGTTTCATTATCTTATAAGCTATGTTGGCTTCATAAGAGCATTGTGTATTAAAACTTGTCTTTAACTTTTAGATTTGTGATTTTTTTGGAAAGAAAATGTTATATTTTAAGGTTTACGACCCGTATAGAGGAATAATTTTATATTTATTTAATGGAAAATAATACCAAGTTTGTATTAATTTATTCTTTGCCTATGTCTCATTAAATATTGGTCTAGTAATAGAAAAGAAATTTTAAATTATTAAGTTTAACTTAGTTGGCCCTATGACTTACCTATGTATTGGGAATATTTAGAAGAATACAAATTAATAACTGGTTAAGGATAGAACCAAATTATGCAAGTTTATTAGCAAGTTGATTACCTAAATTTATAGAGGGATTGAATCCTTTATTTGTTAATTAATCAGTAGGTTACCATTTACTTGCATGTAATGTGAAACTATAAACAAACCAAATGGCATGTCCCATTTATGACTATGATTTGTAATCATATTATATTATAAACAATGTTAGTATGTGTTAGATTCATTATGCCTTGATGGATATAATGTCGAAATAAGATTATTCTATTCCTAGTTTAAGGAAAATCTATATGAATCTTTGAGTTGTATACCATTATATATATGCTTATTTTGGAAATCATATTGATGATACTAATAGGTAGTGAGACAAGTTCCACTAGCCTAGGTAGTACCACCAATAGATAATCTGATCAAGTGGTGTGTTATGAAATTGACCGATCTAAATGATCATATATTATTAAAAACTTTATCCAAAGTAATGTAGATGTACATTATCATTTCATATGTTTGATTTACATGTTGTGCAATATCATGTTTAAATTGTATTTTATTTATTATACATATCATGTAGTAGTAGTAAATCTTACAACACATGGGGTACTAGCATGTCTCATTGGATTATCACACCATTCTATCTACCTATATATAAAGAAAGGGACATTACCTGATAGGGGATTGTGTAGGGGATCATTGATTCATAGTTGGTATGATAAAGCACTTGGATGATGCTCTCCCTCCCCACTATAGTACTTGTTGTAGGCTAGAATTTTACCCTTGTGGGAGAGTTTTTTAGGCTCTCTCACTTCTAGCTATAAGCATGGGAATAACCTCAGGTTGTGGGTATCCTTTAGTGAGGTTGAACCTCTGGAATAGGCCGGTCCCTCTTTGATGCTCACCTAAACTAATGCTAAACTAATGATTCATAGTGAAAAGGGTTAGAAAGGGGATAAGGGCTCTTAAGGAAGCTAACCAAGCAATGCACCAAATTAAAATGGACACTCATCTATGCTTAAATCCACACTAGATCAATCATAAAACAACTATGGCTTACACAATTTCAAGATCAAGTTACTGTACTAGAAGAGGTTCAGGAAGAACACTAATCCAAACCTGCAAGAGATTGAAAATACATTAAAGAGACAAGCAAAAGGCTAATAGACTAGGAAGAATCTCTTTCATGAATCCACTAAGCACAAACATACTAAGGCACTGATCAATGATAAGAGATAGGAAAAGAAATAATATTATCACATCAAGAGGTAGTTCTTACAATAGACTTGATAGGGTTGAGCCTAATCAAGTGGATCATACTTTGCCATATGTCAATGAATGTTCATCTCCTAGAAAGATGAAAAAGTTAAAATTTGGGAACTTCTCCAAAATTAGAACTTCTCAAAAAATGGGAACCCTTACAAAATGAAAAACATGAGATATACATAGAAAAGAGGAGAGAAAAGAGGAAGAGCTTCTGATGATGGAGAATGGAGAGAAGTCATCAGTTGCCAATGATTGGGACTATTCCTTGCTATCCTTGAGTTCTTTTTATTCAAAGCATGTAACTGCTTTGACTATGAGATAGCTACCCAAGATCACTACCAAGTTGCTCAAGCCCCTTACACATTCAAGTCTCCTAATATAACTAATAGAGCCATGCCCATAGTAGCTACATGTCCCGACCAAGTGTAAGTATTTAACCTTAAAATTTTAGACTTTTTATCTTCTTCACTACATAGTTGGTCCTTACATGTTTGTGCTCCACCTGGATGTGTCTAAACCCTGTTTGACCACTTTACATGTTTTGGAAGTGAGCTATATGTACTTATGTCACTTATCCTTGATTGATTCCCCCCTTGGATTTTATGACCATTTCCTGAATGTTCCATGTCTGTTTAATTTCCATGGACTATTTTCCATAATTTTCCTTTTGAAACTATTGATTTTACTCATTCCTTTGGGAATTGGACTCCTTACAACTTAATTCTTGCTTCCTTACTTTGGGGTTTCCACTACTTATGACTTATAAAATAATTTAAGTTTTTCACCTCAAAAAACTTGAAGACTTACCTCTTGAAGAACCCACAAACCGTCACCTAAGACTAGCTCAAGTTCGTCATGTCCCTTTACTTATTTTGGGTTTCTGACTGCTTGTAATTTACTTCACCTTTTAAGCAAGGAAGCTAAATAAAATTGAAGTCTTCTTGCTTGACAAACCTGAAGTCTTCTTGAGAGAAAGATCAAAGTCTTTTAATTATTAAAGCCTGAAGCCTTCTCCTTCCAAGAACCCAAAGCTATCCACTATCTACTCCTAAAAGCTTGAAATTGATCTAAACTTGCTACTTTTTCTTGAATGCCCATCTTATCACACTTAGGCAAAAATTTTGTATTTGGACCAAAAATGGCCAACATTTCTAGTGACTTGTAGTGAAGCATGCCTACTATGCTTGAGAACCCAACTCATGTTGCCTTATCTAGTACATTAGACATGGAGTCTCTACTCTAGTTCAACAAGGCTAACCCTTTTTGGAACCTCCTCTTGAAGTAACAAGGGAAAAATAAAACAAAGTGCCCAAGATACTTATTGAAAGGAAACACACAACTAAAAAGGGATGTGCACAAGGCACTTTGAAATTTTTTTTGGAAATCTATCCTACCCTAATCTAACCAAACAAACAGGAAACTATACAAAACCATTGACCAGTTGTAAAAAATAGCTACCCTTCCTCACTAATACATTATACTTTTCATGTTTGAGGGCTACTAAACAAATATAGAGAAGTAATAAATTTTTAACAAGTTGATGACACACTTCTCCAAGAAAAAGAACAAAAATAGACTTGCTTACCCATCCTGATTGATTGATTATGCCACCATCCTGGAATGGATATGTAAGTTGGTCTTGTTCTTATTGGTGCACAAATTTGTGCTTATAATTGAGCAAAACATATGATGGCTCTTCCTTTTCATCTTTTGACCAAGTAAGGTACCTGATAGGACATCCTCTTATCAATACAAACATTAAATAATTAGATTTTACTTCGCTCTTACTCCTTGTTGTTTCATCATCATACTTATTAGGCATATGAGATCATAGTTTCCTCAAAGGACATGCTCATATTGAAAAATTTGTTTATCCTCAAGGTTCTCCTTCATCACACAAGGTGGTGGGTCTTCAAGCTACAATTCTTGAGCACTCAATATGTCTTCCTCTCAAACCTCACTCAAGATTTCACCTTATTCCTCAGCTATAAATGAGGGTTGATTTAAACTTTTAAGGTCCAAAAAAACATCTTTGTCTTTCTCAAGGTCTAATTTCCCTTCTTCTAGATCTAATTCATCATAAAATGAATCATCCTCTTCTTTATCTATGTAGAATGGACTTTCAGTAGTCTATTTAAGGTCTATGTCATTATCATGTTGAGGTTTGTCCTCTTTAAGATCCATCTTACTAGTATCAAAGCCATGCCAAGAAGATTGGTCTAAAATTGATTCTTCCTCCTTTGATTGAAGTGGACTACCTATCATGATATCTTCATCATAGACACTTGTGTTATCTTCTTCAGACTCAACTTTGATTGTAAGATCCTGCTCTAACCCTTGTAGAATAGGTTCTTCCTTTAAGATAGAGATGGTGAGAGGGTGAAGAAGTTTGCCTTGGTTGTAGTTTAGGAAAGTATCCTTCCAATTAGGGATTTTGAATGGTCTCTTTGGTGGCTCTTGAGAGAAAGAGAGAGAGAGTCTCAGAACTCTTGTAAACTGAACTCATTGAGCTAAGCTATGGTTGCTTAATTTGGCACAACCAATTCCTCCTCAAAATTTGCTTCTTAGATTACCTCAACTAATACCTCCTCTTCTTGAAAGCCTTTCTGGACTGAATCATATGAGGGGAACATGTGGGAAATAGCTGCCTTCTCTTGATTTTGACTCTCTTCCTCTTTCTTCATCTTCAACTCCAACTCTTTGATCTACCTATCTATATTTTCTTTAAAGAGCTTCTCTTTAAGTTGGTCAATAGACTCATGAAAATAAGGAATACAAGAGGGATAATATGATGTACATGAGGGTTCTTGAGGAAGATAAGTGGGATCTTGAATCTCAATGATAGGTTGCTCAACAATAATTTCCTCCTTTCTTTGAAAGTTTCCTTGAATTGAACTCCAAGAAGGGAAGGTTTGAGGGACACATGAAGAACTTGGAACATAATGGGGTTTACTTAGAGTGGCCTTGTGGGAAGGATGGGTGGTATATATGAGGTTTGAGGTGGTGTATATGAAGATAGATAAGGTTGACAAAATTGGACTTGCTATTTTTCAAAGATTTTTAGTTTATTCTCAATGCTTTAGATGTAGCCACTTACATTCAACATCTCATCTAAGAGGTTGTTCCAATTTACCCCCTCAATAGGTACCCATTTCTCTTTCATTTGCTATAACACACTAGGGCACTAATCAATGATAAGAGATAGGCAAAGAAATCATCTTATTACATCAAGAGGTATTTCTTACAATATACTTTATAGTGTCAAGCCTAATCAAGTGGAGCATAATTTTTAGTATCTTCATGAATGTTCATCTCCTAAAAAGATGAAAAAGTTTAAAATTGGGAACTTCTCCAAAATTAGAACTTCTCAAAAATTGGGAACCATTACAAAATGAAAAGCATGAGACATATATAGAAAAGAGGAGAGAGAAGAGGAAGAGATTCCAACAATGGAGAATGGAGAGAAGAATTCACCATTTTCCAATGATTGGGACTATTCCTTACTATCCTTGAGTTCTTTTTATTCAAAGAATACAACTACTTTGATTATGAGGTAGCCACCCAAGTTCACTACCAAGTTGCTTGAGCCCCTTACGCATTCAAGTCTTTTACTAAAACTGATAGAGCCATGCCTATGGTAGCTACATATCCCTTCCAAGTGTAAGTATTTAACCTTGACATTTAAGACTTAGTATGTTATTCACTAGACAATTGGTCCTTGCATGTTCATGCTCCACCTAGATGCATCTAATCCCTATTTGACCACTTTACATGTTCTGGAAGTGAGCTATAAGCACTTATGTCACTTGTCCTTGATTGATTGCACCCTTGGATTTGTTGACCATTGACCTAAATGTTCCATGGCCATTTTCTTTCCATAGACTATTTTCCATAATTTTCCTTTTAAAACTATCAATTTTACTCATCCCTTTGGGATTTTGACTCCTTACTATTTACTTCTTGCTTCTTTACTTCGAGGTTTCCACTGATTATGACTTATAAAATAATTTAAGTCTTTCACCTTAGAAAACCTGAAGACTTACCTCTTGAAAAACCCACAAACTACCACCCAAGACTAGCTTGAGTTTGCCATGTCCCTTTACTTATTTTAGGTTTTTGACTGCTTGTAACTTACTTCACCTAATAAGCAAGGCAGCCCCACAAACCCAAAGTTTTCCTTTTTGACAAACCCAAAGTCTTCTTAAGAGAAAGCTTGAAGTCTTTTACTTGTTAAAGCCTGAAGCCTTCTCCTTCCAAGAACTTGAAGTTGTCTACTGTCTGCTCTTGGAAGCTTAAAGTTGTTTTGAACTTGTCACTTTTGCTTAAATGTCCATCTTCTCACACTTAGGACATTTTTTGGCACGTGGGCCAGAAATGGCCAATAGTACTACTTGGAGATGACACTTAAGATTATTAACGATACATGAGTTGGCATGACTCAAGCTTCAAAGAGCTTGGTATTTATTTATTGTATTAGTATGTATGCCTAAAGGAATTTAATTGTATTATGTACTTGTCTATTGAAAAGTAATTATTGTATTATCATACTAGTCATAGTTATGTCCTATGATGATTATTTTCCTTAGAATTATATAAGATGTATATTATATGCAGTATTTCAAATTGAAGTACTATTGTTCTTAGATATGATATAAATGTTGTATTGTTTATTTTTGTGGAATCAATGTTAAAATAATTGTTTATTTATTAAGAAAAAAATTACTACATTTTTAAAGTATAATTCGAGGGGTTGTCACATGTGGTATCAGAGCTTAGGATTGAACTATAGGACTGAATGAGTCTGCTAAAATTTTCATATTCTTATTTTTAGTAAGAAGGAAAAATAGTGTAAATAAGAGCATTAGGTGAGGTCCCTTCTGATGTTAATGACAACAACCCTCCCTTTGATCCCAATATGATTGCCATCAAGCATTCAACTAAGTTGAGTCAAATCCTCATAGCCATGAATGACACTAGGGATTAGATTACAGCCCTAGAATAAGAAGTTCATGGCCAAGGCAAAGAAGAACATCAGGAAGTATTTGTTGAGCACCTAGCTGAATAGGAAGACCTACTTGATGTGAGAGCTCAATTAGTTAAAAAATTATCTAGGGACATGAATAAATTGAATCCACCAAAGTTTTATGGAACTATTCTAAGTGATGGATCTCAGGCCTAGTTGATAGAAATGGAAAAGTATTTTGAGATTTGAAAATACTTAGAAGTCACCAAAGTGGCTTGGGGAGCTTACCAATTGGTTGGTGAGGTAGCTACTTGGTGGGCCAATAAAAAGATGGAAATGGACATTAGTTCCACAACCATAACCTAAGAGCAATTTATGATGTTATTTAGGTCATGATGGTTTCTATAGCTTTACTTTGATTAGAAGCTCACAAATTTTTAGATTCTAAGGTAAGGAGAGTTGTCAGTAAATGAGTATTGGGAGCAGTTCACCAAAATTTTGAAGTATGTACCACAATACCAAGCAGATGAGAGACTCAAAATTTAGAAGTTTATATTGGGACTAAAACCCTAGATAAGTGGCAAGGTAGATGTGCATGAACCTCCCATCATGGACCAAGTTTTTGAGAAGGCGATGACATAGGAACAAAAGCTAAAGTCTCTTACTTATATTAGGGAAAAGAATATGAAAAAAGTTTGGGAATTCTAAGCCAACGTTCAAGAGGAAATAAAATTAGAGGAAAGGAAACTTCAAGGGCCATCCAAACAACCAAAATGTCAAATTCAACAAGGCTTTCAATTACAAAAAATTAAGTAATGATTCCAAGGGCAAATTTTAGGGAAACACTCAAACTGACAGGAAAAGATCACCAAACAACTATTTTAATTGTGAAGGAAATCATTATGATCATGAATTTACTTAGGAAAATTAATATAATAAAGTCCCTAATCTTTAATAGGGAAATTTATATTAGGGTATTCATGCATTAACTGATAATCAACGAACAACATTTTAAGCAACACCCATAAAAATGTTATCCTTTTTTTTTGGACATTTAATTTTTGTTTTGATTGATATAGGGGATACTAAATGTTTTATAGCTCCTATAATGCTTAGAAAATTTCCTATAAAATTTGGGTATATGGAAAACACAAGGTTTGTGCAATATGGGAATGACTCAAATGTCATGGTTAACTAGTGTCTAGTTGAGGCTATAATTGAGTTACCTAAATTTTTTATAGTAGTAAATTTATATGTAGCACCACTAGGGTCATATGATGTGATCCTAGGAGTCAACTGGCTTGCTAAATACAAGGCTAAGGTTGACTACTATTTAAATACATTTGAGTGTCTGGATGATTTGGAAATCAAACACAAATTTAGGGAGAGTAGAGAGTTACGACTCAGAATTTTTTTTGCAATCTAACTTATAAGGGCTCAAGCAAAAGGGTGTCAAGCATTTCTCATCAAGATAAATGAGATGGAAGAATATATGGAACCATCTCTCAAAGATTATCCATTTCTTAAATATTTCCATGATGTGTTTTTGGAAGAGTTACTAGGTTTACCTCTTAAGCGTGAGCTTGATTTCACTATTGACATCATACCTAGATTGAAACCATAATCTAGGGCACCATATAGGATGACAACCCTTTAATTTGTTGAATTGAAGGCTTAACTCTAGATACTATTGTCAAAAGGGTTTATTAGGCCTAGTGTGTCACCATGGGGTCTACCAATTGTTTTTGTGAAAAGGAAGGATGGTACCCTTCAACTCTACATCAATTACATAATGTTAAACAAGGTAACTATAATAAAAAGGTATTCACTACCTCGTAGAAATGATATTTTTGATCAAATGCATGAAGAAATAGTATTTTTGAAGATAGATCTTAGAGTAGGATATCATCATTTGAGGACTGAAGATGAAGATATTCTAAAAATAGCTTTTTGAACTCACTATGGGCATTATGAGTTCATGGTGTTACCTTTTGGGTTGATCAATGCACCAACAACATTCATGAACCTCATGAACAATGTGTTCAGAGACTATTTAGATCACTTTATTTTGGTATTTTTGGATGACATTATTATATATTCTAAGAATGAAGAGGAACACCTATAACATCTATAATTGGTTATATAATGGTTATGAAAGCACAAGTTGTACAATAAGTTGTCTAAGTGTGCATTCTTCTAGGAGAGAATGCAATTTCTAGGGCATATTATTTATATAGATGGTATTTCTATAGATCCATCTAAGATAAGGATCATTATGTAGTGGCCAACACCTAGAAGTGTGCACAAGGTAAGGAGCTTCATGGGGTTAGTAGACTACTATAGGAAGTTTATTCCAAAATTTTCCAAGATAGCTAATCCAATTACCTCCTTGAAATGGAAGAATCAAAATTTTGTCTAGTCTAAAAAATGTGAAGTAGTTTTCCAAGAGTTAAAAGTAAGGCTTACTTCAACACTGATGTTGAATGTTCCTGATCCCAGTTATTAGTTTTTAGTGATCATAAATGCATTAAGAGAGGGTTTAGGTGGAGTCCTTATGAAAGATGATGCAATAGTAGCTTTTGAGTCAAGGAAGATAAAAAATCATGAGGTGAATTATGCCCCTCATGATCTTGAACTTACAACAATCATTCATGCTTTGCAAGTTTGGCAACACTATTTGCTAAAAAAACCATTTGAGCTCAAGACTGATAATTAGGGCTCAAATATATCTTCACTCAACCAAATCTAATTGCTCATCAGAGGTGATGGTTAGAGTTTCTTTCTAAATATGACTTTTATATTAACTACATCAAAAGTAAAGATAATAGAGTAGATAACACTTTGATTCCAAGAAGGTACATAGTAGCTATAACTAGTATCAGGAGTAATTTTAGAGAGTAAGAGGTTAAGTTCTCACTAAAAGATGAATACTATGAATAGGGTAGAAAAGCATTGTCAGATAATGATCAAGATACTCAATATGAAGGATTTATTTTTGAGAGTGATGGTCTAATGCATTTCAACAAGAGAATGTGTGTGCCAAATCGAGAGAATCTATAGATCACAATGTTGGAAAATTTGCACGATGCCCCATATTCAGGACATCCAAGAGTAACCAAGCTCATTGTAGAGCTTAAACCTTTGTATTTCAAGAAAGGAATCAAGAAATATGTGATAGATTTTGTATCACATTGTGTAGAATGTTGATGAGTTAAATTTTAACATGTTCACGCTATTAGATTGCTATATCTACATGATATACCAGAGTGGAAGTGGTAGGTGATTAATATGGACTTTGTCCAAGGTTTTTCAATGTCATGGAGTAGACATGACATGATCTTGGTAGTTTTGGATAAACTAACCAAGGTGGCTCATTTCAAACCAAGCAACTTGATAGATGATACACCTACCCTTACCAAGAGGTTCATAAAAGAAGTATATAGGTTGCATGAGTTTCTAGAGAAGATCATTTCAGATTGTGATCTAAAGATGGCTTTTAGGTTTTGAGTGACTCTAAACTCAACTTTAGGTACTCAGTTAAATTTTAGTACCATATATCATTTAGAGATTGATAGATAGACTGAGTGAGTAAATCAGGTGAGGATATTCTACGTATGTAATACATGGATCAACAATACAAATAGGAAGATTATCTTCCATTACTTGAGTTTGCATACAACAACTCATAGTAGTTAGCATTAAAGATAGCTCCTTTTGAGGCACTCTACAAAAGGAGGTATAGGACACCAATCAGTTGGGATAGGTTAGAGGACAGGGTAGTCTATGGGCCAGAGATGCTTTTTGAGATGGAGGAATAAGTTAAGTTAATCAAGTAGAGATTAGCTGAGGCTAATGATAAGAAAAAGAGTTATACCAAATTGAAGAAGACAGATAGGAGGTTTTCTATCAGTGACAAAGTGTTCTTATGGGTTAAGTCATAGAAGAGCTCGATTAAGTTTAGGAATTCGGTGAAACTATCACCAAGATATGTGGGACCCTTTGAAGTGTTAGAAGTGGTCAATCATATTGCGTACATGCTTGAATTGACACCAACCCTAGCTCTATGACATAATATTTTCCATGTATCTTATCTTAAGAAGTATATAGGTGATTTTTCACATGTTATGGATTGGAATGCCTTGCAGGTTTTGGATCCTAGGATGGTCATGGTAGAACCAATCAAAGTAATTGACACTAGTAAAATTTATTTGTGAAATAGAGAGGTGTCTTAGTATAAGGTCTTTCAGGATCAATACTCTAAAGACAATGCTACTTGGTAAGACTTTGATGAGTTTTATAGGTTGTTTTCACATTTATTTACATGATAGATACTTGAGACTATGTTTTTACATTTTATTAGATTCTTGATATTTAAAACTATTGTTTGAATAAGTGTCATCAAGACGATGACTAGTTTTGGGGGGGAGGATGTTACATCCTAATTTCACCCTATGATAAATAAAACTTTAATCTGTTGATTAGTATGGTTAGTATTTGATTAATATTGCTTTGATTTTTAGTTTTATGACACATAATATAATGGAATAGTAACATTGCTGATTTGAGTACATGATGTGATAATTTTAGGTTATATTCTATATAATATGGATATGTATTAGTTATTTGTGCATCATTAGTATTTTTTTTAAGACTCAAACTAACTACCTACTTGTTGCGAGGTGCATTCAGGATAGGTCCTACCTTCAAAGCTTGATAAGGGAGATCATCATCAAGGAGGATTGGCTAGATGAAGTGATTGGGGGAATATCAGTGGAAAATGCTATTAACCCTATAGACATGCACAATAGATTTTAAATATTGTTTGCATAAAAATGTTAGTATATATTGCTTGTAATTATTTATGTGCGTGGAATTAGTTCTAGTATGCATTTGATTTTTGTATCCTAATTGACTTGGTTTTTAAATTTAAATCTAAAAAATGAATATTAGTGCTAATAGAATAATTATTGTGGAAATAATTATCTTAAAAGTAAAATGTAATTAATGATTTATTTTATCTTTTAGTTAAATAATTGTTTATCATTATTATGAAAATTACATGAAAGCTTTGTTAATGCAATTTAAAATTAAAAAAAATTGAATTATGCATGAATTTATTTTGAATAAATTTGTAAAATAGTTTTAGAGTTAACTTAAGTCAATATTGAGAAAAAATGGCATAGCAATTTTCAAGAGCATGTTTTGAAGATAATACAGATAAACTTAGAAATTAGAGAGTTTGCATGAAAAAAGGGGTAGCACAAGATTTAGAAAGTTTGTTTTATAAATAGGAAGAGAAGTTTGTGAATTAAACACATAGAGACACAAAGATAAAGGAGGAGACATTGGAAGGAAAAGAGGAAAGAAAAATCTTCAACAGAATATACAGGTAGGTTTCACAATTACTTTCTATGTGTTAAAAAGATAATATGAGTATGTGTATTGATTATTAGTAGATATGTTGAAAATTAAATTGCCTTATATAATATTTTTAGAGATCTATATTTTAATCATATAGCTATACTTTTAATCATTAGTGACCTGTGTGGTTTATATAGCAACATATCATCTGGTATTGTAGCATCTTATTTTATAGACCACATGTTCTTTCTTGAAGACCAACATCTTATTTTTTTAAGAAAGAGTTTGAATTATTAAACCTTGTGACCCATACTAATAGAGTTAAATATAAATTCTTGAGTCTACTGGTGTTTACTTTTACCTGTGCTTAAATCCAAAATGGCTACAACCACTAGCATTTTACTATCTAGTTCCATGTTTGATCCTTAAACCTATGTTTAACCTAATTTTGATAAGTTTCATCCTATTTATTTTAGCCTATGATTTGAATTTTAGGAAACATTGAATTTATTTTAGTCCATGTATCATCTTTAACCAATGATCAATATATCTTATGGGTTGAGCTCAATCTATTTTATAAATAGTACAACACTTCAAATTTTTAGGCCTACACCATATTTTGGTGGTTGTATTTTAATTCTAATGGCTAGGTTTTATTTTAATGTGGTTATATTTGTTTTTACTTCTATGTATTAATTCTTTAAAGTCAGATTTGAATCTAATAAGCCAAAGTATTATTGTCTTAGATTGACGTTGAAATTTTATCTAAAGGTTGTATTTTGGTTACTTGAGGCCATGTTTTACTCTTAGCTAGACCCATTATTGTTTTATTTATTACTTGAATCAACATCCTTAAGCTACATAGAAATTGGGAAGTAAAACATTTAAAATTATTAGCTATGCCATACCTTAATAACCATGCTTTTAATCCCTTTGTCCTGAGTGGTGATCCTAAAAAACTGCATTGTATTTTAGATAAAGCAGGGTTGTATTTTTATAAATATGCATTGAAATTATTAGTTATAGCATCTCTTTCTATATTTTATTTAAACATGAGTCTTTTAGGTAGACAGGCATTTTAATGTAGACATGAATGCAAATTATTGAGACTCTATTTTAATTATAGCTTGACTTGTGTCCCCTTTTTGCTAAGCTGCATATTATTCAAGCCATGTTTAATTGCTCAATCTAGTGTTTTAATTGGTTAGTTTGCTTATTGATTTCAAGACCCAAGTTTTACATTTTACCAGATAGACTTATATTTTGGGTAGAGGGATACATTTTAATTAAGCCTGCACTATGTTATTTTAGATCTACATTGTGATTTCTATAGAGTGGGTTTCATTATCTTATAATCTATTTTAGTTTCACAAGAGCATTGTGTATTAAAACTTATGTCTTAGCCTTTTAGATTTACATTTTTTTAATCAAGAATATGTTTTATTTTAAGGTTGGTGACCTATATAGAGGAATAATTTTATATTTATTTAATGAAAAATATTACCAATTTTTTATTAATACATTCTTTTCCTTTGTCTCATTAAATATTAGCCTATTAATAGAAAATAAATTTTTAATTATTAAGTTTAACTTAGTTGACCCTATGAGTTACCTATGTATTGGGAATGTTTAGAAGAATACAAATTAATAATCGGTTAAGGATAAAACCAAATTATGTAAGTTTATTAGCAAGTTAATTACCTAAGTTTATAGAGGGATTGGATCCTTTATTTGTTAATTAACCTATAGATTACCATTTACTTGCATGTAATGTGAAACTGTAAACAAACTAAATGGTATGTCCCATTTATGACTATGATTTGTAATCATATTGTATTATAAACAATGTTAGTATGTGTTAGATTCATTATGCCTTGATGGATATAATGTTAGAATAAGATTATTCTATTCCTAGTTTAAAGAAAATATGTATGAATATTTGAGTTGTATATTATTATATATATGTTTATTTTGGAAACCGTATTGATGATACTAATAGGCTCCACTAGCATAAGTAGTAACACCAATAGGTAATCCAATCAAGTGGTGTGTTATGAAATTGACCAATCTAAATGATCATATATTATTAAAAAAATGGCCAAAGTAATGTAGATGTATATTGTCATTTCATATGTTTGATTTTCATGTTGTATGATATCATGTTTGAATCATATTTTATTTATGACACACATCATGTAGTAGTAGTAAATTTACAACAAATGGGGTACTAGCATGTCTCACTAGATTATTTCACCATTCTATATACCTATCCATAAAGGGAGGGCCATTTATTGGTAGGGGATTATGCAGGGGATTGCTGGTCCATGTTTGGTGTGGTAAAGCACTCGAATGACGCTCTCCCTTCCCACCACAGTACTACCTGGAGATGACGCTTGAGATTATCAGTGATACATGAGTTGGCATGACTCAAGATGCAGAGAACTTGGTATCTATTTATTTTAATAGGATATATGCCTAAAGTAATGTAATTATATTATATACTTATATATTGAAAATCAGTTACTATATTTTTATACTAGTCGTAGCTGTGTCCTATGATGATTACTTGCAATTGTATAAGATGAATATTGTATACAATATTTGAATTTGAAGTGCTATTGTTCTTAGATATGATATAGATGTTGTATTGTTTATTCCTATGGAATGAATGTTAAATTAATTATTTAGTTGTTAAGAAAAAAATTTATTGCATTTTCTAAGTATAACTTGAGGGGTTATCACACTTCCATAGTTATACTTCGATCAAAATCTTATAAATTTTTAGAATCTTAAGCAAGGGGATTTGCCAATGAATAAATACTGGGAGTAATTCACCAAGCTTATTAAGTATGTACCTCAATATCACATAAATGATAGGTTCAAAATCAATAAATTCATCATGGGATTAAAACCCCAAATAGGCTATGAAGTAGATGTGCATGGTCCATCTACCATGGATTAGGTGTTCGAGAAGGTAGTAAAGTAGGAACATGAACTGACATCTTTTTCCCAAGTTAGAGATAAGTTCAAAAATAAATTTGGAAGTTCTAAATCAGCTTTCAAGAAGAACTGAAAGCAGAGGAGTGTCTATTCCAAGGGTCAGTTCAAGAATCAAACTACCAAGTTTAATAATGGTTTAGGGAACATGAAACTTGGTAATGGTTTCAAGGGTGGTTTCAAGGGAAACTAATAGTCTAAGAGGAAAGGACTAGTTAAAGGTTTCTTCATTTGTGGAGGTAACCATTTTTATTGATAATGTCCTTAGGACAAATCAATGGATAAGGGTTAAAATTATCATTAAGTTACATTTTAGAAATAGATTCATGCAACTATTGATAATCGATTGGTTGAGTATCAAGATTCACCCATAGAACTATCAGGTATTTTTCTTGATCATCTATTTTCTATTTTGATTGATACAGGAGATACATCTTGTTTCATTGCTCCTAGAATGCTTAGTAAATTATCTAGAAAAACTATAATTATGGAAAATACATGATAAATACAATATGGGAATGAGTCAAAGGTCAAGGTTGATAAGTGTCTAGTCAAAGTAAAGATTAAGTTGCTAGAATTCACTATAGTAATAGATCTTTATGCAGTAATGTTGGGATTGTATGATATGATCTTAGAAATCAATTAGCTTATGAAGCATAAAGATAAAGTTGACTATTTATGAAGAGATTTGAGTGTCAATATGGTTTCAAAAACTAGACACAACTTTAGGGTGAGAAAAGGGAGTTGAAGATAAGGTAGATTTTTGCAATTCAACTCAACAAATCTCAAAGGAAGGGATGCCAAGAATTTATCATTAAAATAAATGAGATGTAAGAATCTAAGGAACCATCTATCAAAGATTATATTTTTATAAGAAAATTTCATGACATGTGTCTAGAAGAATTAATAGGATTGCCACCTAAGTGTAAGTTTGATTTCTTGATTGATATCATACTTGGATCGAAACCATAGTTTAAGACACTGTACACAATGACAACCACTAAATTGGTTAATTTAAAGGCATAAATTAGGAGTTATTGTCAAAAGAGATCATTCAACTGAGTGTGTCACCATGGGGTGCACAGTTTATCTTTATTAAGAATAAGGATGGCACTATGTGCCTATGTATAGATCACAAGATGTTAAATAAAACAACGATCAAAAATAGATATCCGTTGCCATGCATTGATTTTTTTTTGATTAAATGCAAAGAGACACAATATTTTCTAAGATTGATCTCAGAGAAAAGTATCACTAGTTGAGGATTTATGAAGAGGATATTTTGAAAATAATGTTCAGATTTCGATATGGGCACTATGAGTTCCAAGTGTTACTGTTCACCAAATTTTAGATCCAAACTATATTACTAAATTTAGTAACAAAAACCTAAAACTCAATGAAACAAATAGGAATGGATAAAAGAGGTAAATCAAAATAATAAGAACATTCTAACCATCATTTTTACCTCCTTATAGCTCCACTATAGGATTTGCAATGAATAGTTTGATGTCTAAAACTTGAAATGTTGGATTGCTTGATAAGTCTTGACGATGGCTTCCAAGTGATTAAATGAACTTGAAAATAGCTAGGGATGGTTTTAAGAGATCTTTAGGGATGCAATGTGGTAACAAGATAATGGCTCTAAGGATATCCAAGCTAGTTTAAGGGTGGAGGGAGAGTTTATTTAAATAGGCATGGGGGGGGGGGGGAGATCAATGGCTTAAATTCAAATTTGGGCTATTGATATCAAGGGATAGAGATTTTCCATGGAAATTTTTATTCCATAGAGATCTTTAAAATTAGAGAGTTATAGAGAAGGGGGATAAAATGGGGAAGATTTATATAATCCTCTAATTCTATAAATCTCCCCATAGGGTTTAGGGTTTTATGAGAGGCTAGGATAAGGGGGTGATTGGGTAGGTATATTATTTTGGAATTTTAAATTGGATAGTTAGTTTAGGGAGTAGGTTAGTAGATAATAGGCTCTATTAGGGGTTTAGTGAGGGAATTAATTGGTTTTAAAATGGGGTAAAGGTTTATGGGATATAGGAATGGGATGGGGTTTATTAGACTATTAGTTAATTTATCTAGGAAATATATAAATTAGTGAAAATTGGTATAACTAGTAGGGTGACCATAATTTAGTGCATACATTTTACCCCTCTTTGAAAGGGCATTGTGAGTGAAGTGAATTGGAAGGATTAAAGGCATTTAAAAGAAAAATAATGATGTTAGATGGTGTCATAGGTTAATAGGATGTAATGCCCCCTTGAGGGAGCATGCTAGGAGAAATTGACTTGGATGATCACTCAAAATGAAAGTCTAGGGTGGTATAAGGCTGTGATGAGATGGGGTCAAGATGCCCCAATTGATAATTGAGATGCCCCAAAAGTGAAGAGGATAAAGTATCTCAAGTAGTGGGTTTTGGACAAATGATAAATGTCTAGAATTTGTTTTGATTGATAGGACAAGACTAATTAAAATATTATAGGTTCAAGGTAGTGATAAATCCCATAGCAAGGACACATACTAGGGAAAGCTTAAAAAAAGACAATAGTGATGAAGATTGGTGATTGGTGATAGAGGGATACTTTTCATAAGATTTGGGGCTTAAAAATGACATGCATTAGTTAAGTGACTAATTCAATGATAGGATGGTGATAATAGATAGATGGGGGCTAAGCTATCCTTGGGCCCAAAAGTGGGACTAGGTACTATCTACATAGTCCTAAAAGACCTAAGGCCAATGTAGTTCTTGATGTAAGATAAGGTGGATGATAAGGGGTTGGTAATTTTATACCCTAAATGATGTTAGAAGGTGATTAAAAATGATTAGATTAATATGATTTAGCATTGGGATGATATTTGGGATAGTTAGTGTTAGTAATGGGCTGTTAGGGGTATATGGGGGGATCATGTAGGACAAAAGAGTCAAAATTGGGTCATTTTCACCTTTTAACTTGTGATTTGATCTCTGAGGTGAGACCATAGACCAACTAACCTGAGATTCCCATCATGGTAAGAGAGTTAGAAGCACCAAAGAGATGTTGAGGTTAGACCTATGGTGAGTAACAAACCCCTAGCTCAGTTGTTTTTATGATTTTGGTTAATTTTTGTAGGATTTTTAGCTAGATTTGGTAAAAAGAGACATCATCAAAATCACTCCAATAAAACCATAACTATCAGTTATGCATTTAGTTGTGATTTTTTCATCATGATTTGTGGTGTTGAGGGGAAAACCTAAAGTATTATAATACCACAAGTCCATAATTATGGTATTATAATACTGTATGTGAGGAATCACAATATTGTAATATCACGATTAGAGAGTCATGAAATTTCAATATCACTGGTTAGGGATTTGTAATTTTTTTGGTCAAATAAAATGATAAATATGGAGTGGTGTTTAGGGCGTTTTGAAATTAGTGATTTTATCAGTGCTATAAAGAATGGGTAAGTTGTTAGGGTGATATGTTAGTTTGGATAACCTAGGGTGTTAGATTAGTTAGTTAGATAGGCAAGTTAGGTGGGTTAGCTGGATATGATAGAGTGTTTTAAGTAAATGTTAGGAGATGATTTCTTATGTTAGTATTAAGAGTTGTGGGGATGCATGATAGTTTATGTAGTGTTAATGAAATAGAGGTCAGACTAGGGTGAGGATAGGTTGAGATAGATGATAGTGATTTAAGGATTAGGGATTAGTTGGGGTGTTTAGGTAACTTGAATAGATAGGATAGATGAGTTAGGACAAGGTTTTGATGATGGAGGTAGTTATGGATGGATGGTGATTAGTACAGGAAGATTAAGTCATGATGACATCATGGTTATAACATCCAAAGGTGATTCATGAGATACATCAGCTAGCAATGGCAGAGTTTGGGGTGCTAGAGTTGCTTAGTTTACATGATGTGGAGATGATGCTTGTGATATGAATTGATTGAGCCTTGATTATCATAATAGTTGAGAATTGGCATTTTGAGACCAGTACCTTTCATTTTGTCATGGGTGAGATGATTATGACTCTAGAGGACATGTACAAGATTTTTCACTTACCAATGTGTGGAGACTAGATATACTAGAGGTCTCATACATTGATGTAGACATTGTAGTGCATAGGAGGGGGATTGTAGGTGGGGATGTGAGATAGATGCATTGATATTGATAGGAAATCACATGAGGGGACTATTGATATACTGATGCTAGTGGTGATGTCTCTTATTTATAACATTCTCCTATTAGACAAGAGTGGTCAGTGGTTTCATTTAGGCTTAGGAGATGTTGTAGTGGATATGGGTCAGGACCATCAAGTATTTGTTTGGGGTCCTGTAGTGTTAGCACATCTATATAGAAAGCTTCACCTAGGAACTTATAAAGAAATGACTAATTCTAGGCCTTCATTGCTATTGCAAGTCTGGAGCTAGGAGTGCATTGTTATCTAGTGGCCATTAGGGACACTAACAAATCATGAGCCTAAATAACCAATGGTCTTTAGTTGGTGTGTGCTATTAGGAGTGCAATTGGGGAATGCTAGCAAGATGAGATTTTATAGAGATGAATTTGATAGCCTATGACTAGAGCATATTACATGGATGCTATTTAGGGGTCTCCAATTCGATTAGGATGATGAGATAGTGATTCAATATATGCTTATAGAGTGCTATTTGATGGGTTGTAGGGAGCTAATTATTAAGAGGTATCAATCAAACTATGTGTAGTGCTAGTTTGGTTTTATTTAGGATATTCCAAGTTTAGATCATTTATTTTCATGTATTAAGTGGGAGAGGCTATAGTGGGGGAAGTTGGAGGATAATGTGGATGTTCAATGGATTATGATAGCATTGCCCCAATACAGTGGGATTTTTACACTCTAATACAAGATCTAGGTGTGATAATAGTGTATACAACGTGGTGGATACCTTAGATACTAGTTAGGTTGACATGACCTAGGGTTGTAGTTTGGTGAGGGGTAGTGAGGAGGGTCCTATAGGCTTAGGCCTAGTTGAGGTGGAGGAGATAGGTGCCAGTACATGGTGGGCATGATGGAGGTAATGAGCATGATAGAGCTAATGATGTTATGGATATGGATGGAGGGGATAGATATTAGACAATGGCAATAGGGTAGATGGGGCCTCAAGCTTAAGCACAAGTATAGGGATAGTCATAGGTGTAGGTCATGACATAGGTAGATAGAAGTAGTGGTGAAGGTCCTTCCTGATAACCTTTATCATAGGATGAGTAGTCACATGTAGCTTTATTATAGGTTGAGATCTAGGCATGCCTATCAGAGGTTATAGGGCTCATATAAGAGTGAAACCAGCTACATGCCCAACTTTAGAGTGTGATAGTTCATAGGGATGGTTAGTTAGCTTAGGTATAGGTATAGGGGTAGGTAGCTACATTATAGGCCCAAGTATCACAAAGAGATGGGATATTAACATATGCATGGGGATAGGTAGATGGATTCCAAAATCATGTTACAACATTGTAGGCATAAGTAGTGTAGTGAGATAGGTAACTTACCCAAGCCCAGGCACAAATTACCACTTTATAGATCAAAATCCATAGTAGAGATGCTTGGATTAGCTAATGGTATTTGGTTGGCATGTGATATTAGGAGTGTAGTTGGGTAATGTTAGCGATATGAGATTTTATAGAGATGCATTTGATAGCCTACAACTAGAGCATATTACATGGATGCCATTTAGGGGTCTCTGATTTGACTGAGATGATGAGGTAGTGAACTAGTATATACTTATAAAGTGCTATTTGATGGGTTGTAGGGAGCTAATTATTAAGAGGTATCGATCAAACCATGTGCAGTGCTAGTTTGGTTTTATCTAAGATGTTCCAAATCTAGTGCATTTATTTGCACATATTAAGTGGGAGAGGCTTCAGTGGGGGAGGCTAGTAGATAAATCAAGTGACCGTATAGATCATGATATCATTACCCTACTATAGTGGGATTTTTAAAATCTAATACTAAATCTAGGTGTGACAATAGAATATACAACATGGTGGATACCTTGGATACCAGTTAGGTTGACAAGGCCTAGGGTTGTAGTTTGGTGAGAGGTAGTGAGGAGGGTCATACATGCTCATGCCTAATTGAGGTGAAGGAGATAGGTACCAACACATGGTGGTCATGATGGAGGTAATGGGAATGATGGAGCTGATAATGCTATGGATATGGATGGAGGGGATAGATATTAGGTGGAAAAAATAGGGTAGATGGGGCATTAGGCCTAGGCTTAGGTATAGGGATGATCATAAGTGCAGGTCAAAACATAGGTAGGTGATAGTAGTGGTGTAGGTCCTTCCTGATAGCCTTTGTGATAGGATGAGAAGTCATAGATAGCCTAATTATAGGCCAAGATCTAGGCATGCCTATTGAAGGTTGTAGGGCTCATGTGAGAGTGAGACCAACTACATGCTCAACTTTAGAGTGTGATAGCTCATAGGGATGGTCAATTAGCTTAGGTATAGGGGTAGTTTACTACATTATAGGCACAATTATCATAAAGATATGGCTATTGACACATGCATAGGGATAGGTAGATGTCCTCCAAAGGCATGTTACAACATTGTAAGCATAGGTAGTGCAGTGAGATGGGTCGCTTACCTAGGCCCATGTATAAATTACCACTTTATAGATCTAGATCTAGAGTAGAGATGCCCATATGAAAGGGTTTTAGGGTTAGGTGGCATAGATGTAGGCATGCATCAGTATATTGATAGGGTAGGTGAAGTTAGTCAAAAGGGTAAGGGATGAGGCTGACTAGGTGATGAGGGAATGTGGGATGATGGATGTGATGAGGAACATTATGCTACTAATACATGAGCACAATATTATCATACTTTATATGAGGTGGTAGTACCACTGGGCCAATGTGCATATTCCTTTCAGGCTAACTAATATCATTCAATCCATCAGTCTTATAGGGGAGCTCAAGGACTGTTAGGGCTATTAGGGCCACTTGGGCCACAACTATGATTTGAGATGTATAGATGTATAGGGGATTTTTTATTATTAGCTCATTCTTTTCCCTTGGGCGCATGTGATTGTATTATATATTTTGACATGGATTCCATGTGGATGATGTATATGTGATGTTGATATGTATATGATGAGATATTGTGATGATGGATGTATGTAAATTATTGATTGATGTTATTTATGTTTATGTGGGATATTTATTTTATGTGATTGCATAGATGGTATTGAGACACATGTTGGATTTACATGATGTGAGTATATTAGATGTTATGGATTTTATTTACAGATATGATATGATGGATACATGATTTGGATAATGTGTTTTCCTTGGTATGATTAGAGGCATATTATGTATTATGATGGATGGATTTGGTATTTTATTGATGATGTGATGGTAGGTAGATATGTTTTCGATGTTTGATTTTCATGGATGATATTAGATTTAGTGTATATGGGATATGACTTTTATTGTGGATGTGGCTTCATGATGAGGTTGTTTTTGTTTATAGATGTTTAACTAGTAGTTTTCATGATGTACATGTTTAAGAGATGATTAAGATTATGATGTGACATGGTTCATGTATATGCCATGATGTTTACATAAATATGCCCTATGGGGTGAATATGCTAAGGAAAAATTAATCCCATATTGGTTCATTTTTCCTTCACTGACTATGGTAGGAATCCTCCTGCACCATGGAGGTAGGGTGTAATGGGATGGGATAAAATTAGTCTTTGGGTGAGATTAGATATGATGGGAATGGCTAGGATAGTAATGGGGATAGGGAAGATGGGTAAAGGTTTTGGAAGCCATTAAAATGTTTGAAATCCTTTTTAACATTGCATCATGTATCCATGTTCCAAGGACATGAGAAGTTTAATACACATTAGTGTAGATGTGTGGGGAAATATATTTAAGAGATGACCTTTCTTAAACAAACATTTGGAAGTCACTCATACCATCCTTGTCCCCATGAAAATTGACCCAAAGTGCTATAAAGAAACTAATTAACAAAAAATTAGACTTTAACATATACATGGAGAATCATCACATGCATGCATATTCAAAATAAAAAATACAATCACACAAGATAATCAAAGATGTCACAGACCAAAAATAATTATGTTAATCAAGATATTTACATGAGTAATGAACTAATTTAGAATGATTATATACAATGGATCTAGTGATGATGTATGGGATATATATAGAATATGTGGTGCCTAAAATTTTGTCCATGTCAGGATGAGATTCTAACTAAGATACAAAATGGGGGTCATGATGAACCTTTGGGAATTGGTATCATAGTGTACACCCAAGAAACCTAGAAAAGAAAACTTTATATGTTGTGACCCTTCATAATGATTATTATTAGTGGGAAAGTGTGTACCTGAGGATCAATGAAAAGAATGGATGAGTAAGGATGTGATTTCATCTTGAGGCTAAAAGGAGACACATTTTTCAGAGAATATTTTTGGTTGGGTGATAGGATATGGAGTAGTGATAAGGATGTGATGGGATTTGGAGATATGCAGATATGCTGAATATGGAAAAGTGACTCTAGAGGACCACCCCAACAAATATTCTTAGTGCTTGACAAGACATGCCTACTTCTTTATGCTGAAGTGGTTATCTATTATTGATGTTCAAGTATCATATGATAGATGCCCACTATTAGGAACAAAATTAGGGTTATTTTAACATGATGCTAAAGATTGATTTTCATCATGGTACTTACCTAAGGTACTAATGAACCAATTTTCACCAATGGATGATTTTTTTTCAAATATTAGACTATAGAGGAGATGTGATGGGTGGATGGAGTGGATTCAAGATGCCCCCAAGAGTGGGGAATCATAAACTAAGGATGATGGAGCCTATTAGGTATATAATCACTTCAGATGCATGATGTTCATAGGGTCATCAAGTTTTCCATCAAGTGTGGCCAATTTATATGCTCCCAATCTAAACTTTGCAATGGTAATATAGGGACCTAACCAATTAGATTCAAAATTTCCCTTCTTATCTCTATCTACATTGGTGTTTTTTATTCTCCTTTAGGACTAGGTCACCAACTTTGAATTCCCTAGACTAGATATTTCTCTAATATTAGACTTTTAGTCTGTTTTAATATGCTCATAGGTGATTAAGGGCCTTTCTATCATTTCTCATTAAGAAGTTCCAATTCCTATAGGCATTCTTGTCTATAATTATGATTAGTGATTATTCCCTTTAATGAGATTCGAAGGGAGGGAAGCTTGAATTCTACTAGTAATATTGCTTGTATCTCATAGACTAAGACATACAAAGTTGCCCCAACAGGTGTGTAGATGCTTGTGAGATAAGACTAAAAAGTTAAATATAGTTATAGGTGCTAATTTTTTCCTACTTGATTGACTTTTTTCTTAAATATTTTGATGAAGGTCTTGTTGGTAGCCTCTGTTTGTCTGTTACCTTGAGGATAATAGGGAGAGGATAAATGTTGCATGATATGATATTTTTGACATAAGGCCTCAACTTCCTAATTTTTAAATGATTTTCCATTTTCTAAAATAATGTTGGTAGGTATGTTGAAGTGGTAAATGATCTGATTAAGAATGAATTTAGAGATTTGGAGGCCTATGGTATAAGTGAGCAATATTGCCTCTACCTATTTAGTAAAGTACTTTGTTGTCGTGATAATGAACTTGTGATGATATGATGAAGTTAGATTAATCTTGTTAATTAGATTAAAGCCCCATATGAAAAATGTTTATGGAATCATGGTAGGATATAATTCTTGTGTAGGGGCATGAATGAGATTCCCATATTTATAATAGGCCATACATTTTCAAACATATTGATAGGAGTCTTGTTCCATAGTTGGCCAATAATACCTAATTCAGAGAAGTTTCTTGGCTAGGGCCATTCCAGTGATGTGACCACCACATATGCCATCATGAACCTCTTTGGTCACCTGAGATGAATATTCTAATGTGAGGCACCTTAATAGGGTTCCATCATAGCCTAGATGATAATTGTGCTACCAAGGATGGTGTATTAAGAGGTGTGATGAATGAAGGCTTTATGTTGGTGGTGGTGAAGATTATGAGGGAAGATGTTATTATGTAGGTACCAGTAGATATCATGGTACCAGGGGAGTCTATGATCATTATTTGCATAAATTTTCAAAGGAGACATAGACTAATGGGCTAGAATAATTTGATGCTCAATTAAAAAGTTCCCTTCCAGAACATCTTCAGGGAGATCAATGAGGGAGTCAATTATAGCCATTGAATCAACTACTTTATTGCTTCCTCATGGAACTTGTTCAAATGTTATGGATTGAAAATTTGATTTTAAATAATCCATCAATTTATATAAGGAAGAAAATTTTCATCCTTCATCTAGAATTCATCATTTACCTACCTTATTATTCATTGTGAGTCACCAAATACTTGTAAGTGTTGGATATTCCACTGGATAGCTAAATGTAGTTTGATGATCAAAGCCTCATATTATGAAATGTTATTAGTACATGGGAAGGACAAAATGAAAGATTTTGGAATAATATCACCTTATGGGGTGACAAAGAGGATGCCTACCCTTGATCCATGTGTGGTGAATGAGCCATCAAAATATAATTTTCAGTCATTCAATTGTGAAGTACTCATTATAGATTCATTTTAGAAGTTCATTATAAGGGGCTCAATCACATCAAGTGGTGACTTAGCTAATTGATCGATGATGACTTGTCCTTTTATAGCCTTTTGATTGACATATTAAATATTTAATTCACTAAGCAACATGATCCACTTAACCATTCTACTAGTAATAGCTGATTTAGACAATAGATACTTTAGGGGATCAACTTTGGTAATGAGATGTACCTAATTGTTTAACATGTAGCGAGGAAGCTTATATGAGGTAAAAATCATGGCTACACATGCCTTTTCTATTGAATTATAGTTCAACTCATAGGCTATTAATGTATGATTGAAATAGTATATGGCTTACTCCTTACCCTAATCATTATGCTATGCCAAAAGGGCACCTATCACACATGGGGTTGCTAAAATGTACATGATCAATGGTCTTCTTGAGATGGGTGGTGATAATATAGGTGGATTAGCCAAGTATTGTTTGAGATTTTCAAAGGCTTGTTGGCACTCATAATTATAGTAAAGGGTATTCCCCTTCTTTAGTAGATGGGTGAAGGGGTGGCTTTTATCTAAAAGATAGGAAATAAAGCACCGAATGGCTTGTAATTTTACTTGAATACTTATAATCTAATCTAAATTATGAGGTAGAGGCATTTCCATGATTGCTTTGACCTTTATAGGGTCTACTTCTATACCTTGTCTTGAAACTATAAATCCCAACAATTTTCTTGAAGTGACACCAAATACACACTTTTTGGGATTTAGTCTAACTTTGTATTCTCACAATTGTTCAAAAATTCATCTTAAAACCACATGGTGTTCAAAACTCAAGTGATACTTCCCCAAGATGTCATCCACATAATCCTCAACTATGTCATGCATCATGTCATGAAAAATGACTATCATGGCCTGTTGATAGGTTGTAGTAGCATTTTTAAGGCCAAAAGGCATGAATTGATAGCAAAATGTTCCCCACAAAGTAATAAAAGCTATTTTGTGTTGGTCCTTAGGTGCAATTTTAATTTTATTATATCTTGAGAAACCATCCATGAGAGAGAGCATTTCATATCTAGTAGTTGAGTCCATAATTAAGTTGATGTTTGGAAGGGGGAATTCATCCTTGAGACATGCCTTATTTATATTTTAGAAGTCTGTGAAAATTCAAATTTTGCCTTATGGTGTAGTTATAGGGACAATATTAGAAATCCATTTAGAATAATCTATGGGGTGGTTAAAACTAGCTTCCACAAATTTTTACAGCTTCTTTTTGATTAATAATGCTACTTTCATGTGTATCTTCCATAATTTTTGTTTGATTGGTTTTGCATTTGGATGCATAACCAAATGATGCACCACTAAGGAGGGGTATAATCTAGGCATGTTCAAACAACTCCATGTAAATATGTTAATAAATTCTTTAAGTATCCCTATGATGACTTCATGTTCCTATAAATAAGGGGGAAATGATATTCTTAGAACCTCTGAAGCAAAGCAATTGGGAATCTCTATGTCAATGCCAAAATATTCTTCTGATTTTAGGGAGACATGTGGAAATTCATCTCATTCTTTAATAGGCTCTTCCTCTTCAGACTACTCTTCATCACTTTGATCATGGGGTTATTGCTATTCCTTGAAGTATGTAAATTGATAGATATTTATGAAAAATCCCTTTTTATAGTCTCCAGATGGCATAATATCACATGATCCCATATATTCTAGAATTGCTTCATCATTTTAAAATGTGTTAAAAGAAGGCTCCTATTTTGAATCCCAGTCTATAAGTGATGGATAGTGGAGGTAAATATTGATGGTGGAGATGGTGGTATCAGGGAAAAGGTTAGTGGAAGTAAGATCCTTGAAGTGACTACAACTAGGACCTATTTCAATGTCTTCGTCAAGGAGAGATGGCCCAAGGATCAAAAGAGAATCCACAATGATATTTTTTAGGTCATCATCATATAGTCCATACCCTAGAATAAAATACTATAGATATTATTAAACCATGATGGGTTTGAGTCTACCTTGTTCTTGATTTCCCAATCCTTTAACTTTATAATGCATATTTTCCATCATCTTCTGGACATAAGGATATCATTTTTCTAGAGAGATAAGAGCCTCATCATCTAGAATAAGCCATGAATCATAAAACTATTCAATGCATTATTTAGATAATAATCTAACACTTGAGAAAGTCATTGGTCCAAATTGGTATTTGATGGGATTAGTCTTCCTCATGGTTGGGGACCCATAATTACGTGGAAAGAGAGGTAAATCACCAATGTAAAAGGTTTTATATTCATATTATCCATAACTTGTGGAGGAGACATTCAAATAAATGATGTCAAGTAATGGATTAGATGTAGATTCAAGCTGATCAGGGGAGATGTATTTGGTAGTTATTAGACTTAAGATGTAAATATCTATATCTAGATAAGGATAAGGTGATGATGATTGGTCCATCTAATAGTTTTAAAGATGGCCAATAATTCTAGGGATGGTGACCTCCATTCCAAAGTGAGGGAATTTTAGGAATTTATGTAAAGTGAATGGAAAAGCATGAATTTCATGAATCCATGGTCTTATACACAACATGTTATAGGGCAAATCCTAATCTACAACATGGACTAGTGTTTAATACACTATGGGTCCCATACTAATGGGAAGGTAAATAGTCCTGATAATGGTCTTTCATTATCATCATAGGATTTGATCATTATCAAGGTGGGCCATAATGATGTTTTCAAATATCCCAATATATTTAAAAAGTCTAGATTACATAAATTTACAACTGATCCTCCATCTATGAGAACTTGGGAGACACGATGATGGGATATGGAAACTTCAATGTATAGGGGATAATTATGGTGTAGAATAATGGGAGACATGTCTCAAACACCAAAAGTGATATGATGTGAAGGGGATAAGTGTCCTACTAGTGCCTATGACTAATTGGTATCCAAGTCACTAGGGAATTTTAAATCATTTAGGACTTGATTTAGTATTTCTTAGTGTAAAGTAGATGTTTTGAAAAGCTCCATTAAGGATATATGAGATGGAGTTTTCTTAAGTTGATGAATGATGTCATAAGATTTATCAAAATAACTTAAAGCTCTTTTAGGAACATACCCATTTTGGATAGAACATGAAGTGGATGGGTCTTTAGGTGGTGCCATAGGAACTGCTATTATATTGCGTCTGGTAGTAACTGTGTAATCAGCAATGGCCAAATTGATTTTTAAGATGGGGGATGAGGATGGAGTGGGTTCTTAGAGGTTATGGATTTTAATTGTGTTAATGTAATGATAAGGCACATGGTGGTAGTCGATGTGGTTATATGAAGAAGGCTAACCCTAGTCTCTTTATGGTCTCTAATTTCTTTGGTCATGCTTAGGGAGTGGATTTTTGTAGATGTCAAGTTGCCCATTAGTTGATTGATTTAGGGGAGTGTCTCCTTCAATTTCAATATCACCCCTCTTAATTAAATCTTGGATGTAATGTATAAGCTACATACATTGTTTTATATCATGCCATTTAACCCTATGGTACTTACAAAATTCATCTTCATGATACCAATCTAGTTTGGGTTGTCGATCATCCATAGGTTTGATTTCAAGAAAGGTGATCATATTGGCAATAATTAATTGATTCAAGACTATTTCAAGTGGAATTTCCAAGCTTGTGAGTGGTTTTTTACTATACAAGGCTTTGGTTTGCATCATAGTACTCAGATGGAAGAGACATTTGGTTATTGTGTGGTGCCTTTATTTTGAATTGTTTATACATGCTTTTGCTTAGAATTAGTCATCCCATCTCCCATAACATTCCTATTTTTATTAAAGGCTTTAGATTTCCTTGAAAAGGAATTGTCATGATTTTAGGTGTGCTCATTCCAAGAATATAACTTGATTGTCCCTTTTTCAACAAGGGTCATCTTGATTTTCATCCCTTTTTCTATTATCTCATCAAGGCTCTTGGAACACTATAAATTTAATTGATATTTGAGTTCAGCATTGAGATTATCCACAAAGATCTTAGCCAATTCTTTCTCAGGTACTATACATATCAAGTGGCTTGTCAAACTTTGCCATCTTTGTAGGAAGTATGCCAAACTTTCACTACTTCATTGCTTGGTATTATATAGGTCAATTATGGAGATTTCATGTTCAATATTAAATGAGAAATGTTTGAAAAATTATTCTATCAATTCTCCATAGATAGATATTAACCCCTTAGGTGAATACATAAACCATTCCAAAGAAAGTCCTATGAGACTTTTGGGAAATAGTCTCAATAAATAAGCATCTTCATAAGCCACCTCATGACAAGCCACATAAAATTATTGGACATGATCTCTATGATCTACTTTCCCTCGATATTTCTCAAATTTAAGTACCTTGAAGTGTGAAGGAAAGGGTATTTATAGAATACTCATATTCAAGGGTGAGGAACAAAACTCTTCATACTTATATTTGAGGGCTTGTGATCATGGATATATTTATTGGAGGGTCTATTTCATCTCTCTCCATTCTTGTACAAAGGTGGGATCCCCAAGAGGATTGGTAGTTTGATTTTGGCTGCCTTGGTGGATATGGGTACTATGAATGTTATTGGTATTATTAACATTATTGATGTCATTGGTGGTATTTTTATTATAATTAGAATAAGTTGAGATGTTTTATCGAGGGGATGGTGGACATTGATTGTGGAGTAGAAGGTTGAATTATTATGTTAATTTGTCTAAGTGATCTTCTATGATAATTTGTCTTCAATTAGCCTCAATATGATTATTATGAAGGGGTAGTGGGAATTCTTCTTTTGCAAATCCATGGTCCACACCTTATTTTTCTTGGGGTATTTTATTTATATGTATATTTTTATGGGGTGTATTTGGGTGGGATGGAGGGTGGATTAGATTGTGTAATAGAGTATGGTTGAAAGTGGAAGGTAGTGTGCCTCCTATTTTATTGGCATGGGATAGTACATGATCATGGTTATCATATAGATAGTAGTCAATTAAGTTCTAAACTTCATCATTATGGAGGGGGTTAAACCTTTCATCCTCTCTATCAGGTGTGTGTATATCACATGAGTTTCATCATATTCTTGAGTGGGATCAAATATAGGCCCCAATGTTTCATTATCTTGGTTGGAGGCTTGTCCAATCCTAAGTTGAGCATGGGTGTGGATAACCATTTTGAAAGATAGATGTGATGAAATGTGATAGATGAGATATAAGTCTTCAAATACTACCTCCATCAAGAGACCAAAGCTATTAGTGGTAAAAAAAGAGTGATATAATGATTTTTACAAGATGATGAGGTGACTAAGAATTACCAAGAGATAAATTATCATAAGAGACTAATCTAGCAAGGATAAAGAAGAGTGATAGGATCAAATACCTTGCCTACTAGCAAAGAGACAATGATGGGTTCTAAGTGACAAAGGTACTTATTAAAAGACTAAGATTAGTGATGGGTGCTAGATTAGTGTCTTATAAGACTATGTGTATTGATAATACCTAGTCTAAAAGATATAGAAAGGGACAAATGATAGAAGATAAGTAACCAATAGAACTTGATTTCAAGACAAAATATAGTACTCAATAGTGATAAGATGGATGGGGGATGGGAGATGTATGATGTATAATATGGAAACTATGATGTGTAATGTGTGTGATGGATGTAGGATTGGACAAGAATGATGAACACTCAAGATAAGTTATACACAAATGGTTATTGAGGAGATGAGGAGAAGTATAGACAAACTAGTTACTAAATAAGGATGTGGGATGATTACGAAAATATGTTGTGATATGGGTAAAGTGGGGTAGATGGAAACTGAATAATAGTAAAGGATACGAAAGAGATGACTACTACTAGATGATGTGGTAGGTATGAAGTGGTATGATAGAGAATATATTAAAATGGATATGAGATAATAATGTATATACAAGCTAGGTACAAAAGCTAGATGTGAAAGGGGTAATTATTATAAGAAGGTAAAGAATGGATGTAAATGGGGTGGAAAGTGGATAGTGGATGTAGAAGAGGGATAAAAGATTAGGATACAAAGGATATGGAGTGAATATGAAATGATAAAGCACACAAGGTTTTTGAACAAAATATAGTGGTGATTTAACTTATTTGGGAATAATGGAGTTTTATTCCTATTTTAGTTAAGGGTTTGGATTAATAAATCAGTACAAAATATAACAATAAATACAATCCTCATTTGTGAAACTATTTGTATTTTTCACCTTTATAAAAATAGAAATAAATAAGAATAAATATAACTTAGCTAAAAAATAGATTGAGACAACTGATACATAGGTTTAAAATGACTGTGAAGGACTAGGAAGATGTCATAAACCTAAATCTAACTTTCATTAGGTGAAAGGATAGGAGCACCAAAAAGTGGATGCTTTGGTGTTTGATGTTATTGTCCATTTCTTCTATTGTTATTCAAACTAATCATAGAGGCTTGAAACTTTTTACATAGTTATGTTGTGCCTGTGTGAGCGTGCCTATAAAAAATTAAGCACTGGTTGTTGATAGAACTCATTATGGATCTGATTTTATCTTCAAACCCTAACCCTCTATCATGCTTGATGAAATGACATTTGAGTCACTTGAGAAAGATAGGGAGTTAGTGTGAAAGATGTAATGAACATGCAATCCATACCCCTTGTGTGGACATGCTACCTACATACTAATACATCGAAGAGGGATCAATCGATATATACTTCTCCCACCTAGTGTGCTTTGTGCAATAGTGTGATGTAGATACAAATGCCAAATTGATAGTGTTTGAGGTGGTTAGGGCCTAGTATAAGGATTTAAGTAGGTTTGTAGTTGTGTTGGGTGACTGTGTGTCAAGAATAGGGAATTTTAACTTAGTTCTTTGTTTGTATTCTTGTTTGCTTTGTAAGTTTGGTCACCTCCTTTATAAATGAGCTTTGAGTGGGTTTTTATAGGGAATAATTGGTCATGGGTTAGATGTATTCATGCTAGGCTAACCTAATTAAGGATAAGGGTTGAATAAAAATGACCATTGGGGCTCAAAGTTCAAATGGATAGGACCACCAAAAATGGAACACTTCTCTATTGGGTGTTATAGTCTAAATGGGGTGCTCCTATCCTACAGGCTTAAAACATGGGGGATTAGGATTGGCATGGGGAATATTATTTAGATGAGGTGGAATGACCATTCAAAAGGTTTTGGATGATTAATAATGAGCAAAAATATGTCTAGAAGGGTCGTAAGAGCATGTAAAAATGACTTATGGATGGGGTGTCACAAGTGTCAGGATTATGAGCACAATTGATTACTTTTCTATAAGCAATTAAACACGGAATTGAACCAGAATGATTAAGTAACTAGAAACTTGAAACAACAAAGAATACGAGAAACAATACTCTCTATATTAACACTCTTCTTGAATACAATAAAGAAATCTTCCTCTCCTCCTCACACCTCTTAGGTGTACAGCATTTCACTCAAGAGTTCTCTCTCTCTCTCTTTCTCAACCACAACTAACTCAACAACCTGAGTTTTTATCCCCTCCTTGATAGCTTTAGCTGATCTCCTTGACCTTACACCTTGTAGATATCCTTTGACCTTGCTTTCTTGATTTAATGCTTTACTTGCCTTAATTACAATACATGCCTCATGGGTCTCTTAAATAGGATCCCAAGCATACAATAATTAGACTTCTAATTACAATAATTAGAAACACAGACTCAAGACTTAAATTAGTCTTCAACATGCAAACACTCTCAGACCTCTTAAAATTAGACGAGTCTAATTATAGAAACGCATGCAAATGCATGCACATGCACAGGTGACCGACGTCGGTTGCTATCAGTCTATTCTTGACCGATGTCAGCCGATCTCTGGTCCCTACCTGACCAATGTTGGTAATACTACCGATGCCAGTTATTGGTTGAACTTAGCAACCTCTTGATTAGCATCTTGGTGAAGCTTTTAGCTCCACAACTTAACAATCTCCCACTTGGAGATAAACAACTGCACCTGTACATCAACATCCACTAATCATCTCAAGCACCTCTATCTTCAAGCTCAATTTTGAAGACCAACCAACACACATCCTATGATGCTACACCTGTCATCCAAGTAACCTACCACATCTGAACCTACATACCATGTAGAGAAGTGCTTAACCCTACATAAATACCTACTACTGGTCCTTCTCAAATACCTGAGAATCCACTAAACTACTCTCCAGTACTCCTTTCCTGAATTGGATCCAAAATTTTTGACAACTCCCACTACTTGGGAAAACTTAGGTCTAGTACATACCATGTACTTAACCTCATCATGTGAATTGGGACAATGTTCTATGAACTATCCATCCATAGGTGTGCTAATCGGTTTCACACAATCATCTGGAGACAAAATCAACATGTGACCTTCCATGTCTCTAGAACACACTCATGCCAAAGAATCTTGCTGCTCCCAGATTCCTCATGACACACCTCTGAACTAACTTTACCTTTAGTTCAGCAACTCCCTGTATGTTTAACCCTACAACAAACATACACACTATAGTAACAGGATAATGTAGCTAATATTATCCAACTTGGTAAAAGAAAACATAATGGTTAAACCTCCATTGTCTTGTAACCTACTCAAGACCATATACCCTGGCCTTCTGTCTCACGTGTCCATCCACTCTCTTCTCTAACCTGGGAATCCATTCATCTGTCAGTGCTTTTATCTCAGGTGGTAACTCTACCAAAACTCTTGCTTGGTTCTCTTTTGAAGAATTCATGCCATGTTTCCACTGTTTCCTAGATTCTACCTGTATTGCCTCTTCACATCTTCCTAGTTCTTGACCATCAGTAAGTAACAAGTAATATAAAGAAGGTGAATAAAGAATATGAGGTTCACTTACCCTTTCAGTCCTCCACATGGGTGTTTGAGACTCCTTGACAGCTTGCTGTCGGCCCAACATCCGTTCCAGTGACTGATCTTAGCCATCTCTCAGTTTGCACCTGATCGACGTTAGTTCCATGTGACTGACCTATCTACCGATGTCAATTCTTACCTGACTGACATCGGTTCCACTTGCTCAACACTACCGACTCTGTTGGTCTGCACATGACTGACGTCGGTACCTGCCTGATCAATATTGGTTCCATTTGAACAACATCGATACCTATGTTTTCCTGTAAGTGATGACTTTTTCACTCGTGAGCTCATCTTGGATCAAAACCCTATCTAAATTGCCCTACTCAAAATTATTTAGCCCCTGTGACTGATCTCTGTCCATCATCTCCTCCATAAACACCAAGGCTTCCCTATTTTTGTCAAAAACATCAAATTTCCATTTCCTATAATGAACTCAATCTATGCCCTCTGAATCTGAACTCATACCCTTTGACTCAAGAACATCCATTCCCTTCTTATTCATGTGACTAAGCCTACTAAGCCACATCTTTGAATCTACAGCTAAAGTAGATAAACCAGAAGGAGAATTAGTAATACAAGTAGATATATAAAGAGTACCTACTTTCTTACCTCTTGCTAAAACAAGTGCACCCTTGGAAACCTTCCAAGAATCTACTGTGAGGGTTATTGTGCATCCCTCATCACCCAACTTTCCTACAAAAACCAAACTCTGCTTCAGGACTAGGACATGCATAACCTCCCTCAACACCCATGTGTTGCCCGTCTGCAATTCTAGCTACACTTTCCCTTTGCCAACCATTTGACAAGGCATACCATCCCCTAAATAAAGCTCTCCAAAGTCTCCCTGGACATTCTCATGGAACAAATCTCTATTTGGGGTTGCATGAAAAGAAGCACCAGAATGTAAAACCCATGATTCTAGCTGACTATCCAAAGAAAGTATGAGAGCATCTTGTGCCACAATACCTGCATCTTTTGCTTCTTCATTACCTTCATGTTGATTTTCTTTATCCTTCAACCAACAATATTTCTTTGTGTGTCCTCTCTTTCCACAAAACCAGTAGGTGATAGCTCCATTTCTAGATTTGGATCTCTTTTCCATCTTTGACCTTGATTTCCCTTACTCGACCTTCTCTCTTTGCCTTCCCTTGCTTTCAGCACTTAAATCATTCCTTGATGATTCACCTGTGCTTTTCCTACGAATATCTTCATTCAAGATTACACTAACTACATCATCAACTTTTAAGATTTTAGAAGCAGACACAGTATTACTTACTGCCATTACCAAATTATCCCAACTTTTAGGTAATGAGCATAAGATTAAGAGAGCCTTTATTTCATCATCAAAAACAATATTGATTGAATTTAACTGGTTTACCAAACCATGGAAATCACTAAGATGACTATATACCGATCCACCTTCTTGCATTTGCAAAGTAAATAGCTACTTCATAAGAAATACCTTATTTGAAGCTGAGGGCTTTTCATATAAATTTGCCAAAGATTCTATCAACTCTTCCATTGTCTTACACTGTGATAAGTTGGAAATCACAGATGATGCAAGGCTCAACCTTATGGATCCCAGAGTCTTTTGATCAAGAACATTCCATTCTTCATCCTTCATGTTTGTGGGCTTGCATGCAACCCCACCCAACGGTAAGTACAAATCTTTTTGATACAAATAATCTTCTATCTGCATCCTCCAATGTTGATAATTCTTGCCGTTAAACTTCTCCATTCATAGCTTACTTTCTTCTACCATTGCTGTACTCCCACTCAATCAGAAACCCTTGAGAATGACCTGTAATCAAATAATAACTTGCTCCCTGCAACCTTAGCTCTGATACCAATTTATCAGGATTATGAGCACAATTGATTACTTTTCTATAAGCAATTAAACATGAAATTAAACTAGAGTGATTAAGTAACTAGAAACTTGAAACAACAAAGAATATGAGAAACAATACTATCTGTATTAACACTCTTCTTGAATACAATAAAGAAATCTTCCTCTCCTCCTCACACCTCTTGGGTGTATAGTATTTCACTCAAGAGTTTTCTCTCTCTCTTTCTCAACCACAACTAACTCAACAACCTGAGTTGTTATCCCCTCCTTGATAGCTTCAGCTGATCTCCTTGACCTTGCACCTTGCAGATCTCCTTTGACCTTGCTTTCCTGCTTCAATGCTTTACTTGCCTTAATTACAATACATGCCTCATGGGTCTCTTAAATAGGATCCCAAGCATACAATAATTAGACTTCTAATTACAATAATTAGAAACACAGACTCAAGACTTAAATTAGTCTTCAACATGCAAACACTCTCAGACCTCTTAAAATTAGATGAGTCTAATTCTAGAAATGCATTCTGGAAATGCATGCACACGCACAGGTGACCAACGTCGATTGCTATCGGTCTGCTCCTGACTAACGTCGGCCGATCCCTGATCCCTGCCTGACTGACATCAGCAATACTACCGATGCCGGTTGTTGGTTGAACTTAGCAACCTCCTGATTAGCATCTTAGTGAAGCTTTTAGCTCCACAACTTAACAACAAGCCACACTCAAACTACCAATTTAGACATTTTACATGACTACATCCCCCCCACTTTATTTTAGTAATGTAACAAAGTGAAATACTAGGATAAAGAAAAAGTAAAAAGTGTACTTGAACTTACGTATATGGGTAAATCCCATGAAGATATGTGATGCTGAGTGTGCATAGAGAGAGCATAGCATGAAGCGTAAATCTTCAAGAGAAAATAAGGAGTAGATCAATTCTTACTAGACATGCTATTGTCAAGATCTTGCTCCACCAATTAGAGCACATATGATTACTTCTTGTATTAGCAACTAAACATGGAATTTAACTAGAAGTAATAAGTAACTAGAAATATGAAACAACACAGGAATATGAGAGACAATACACAATTGTATTAATAATCACTCAGAAGAAAATACAATAAAGAAGATGCCACTTCTTCTTCCACCTCAAAGGCTTGCCACACCTCAAGACCTTCTTCCCTCTCTCTCTCGGTCCCAACAATCAACTCCAATACAGAATTAATGTTCACCTCCACCAGTCAGTAACATGCTACCAGTACACTAAGTACACAACCATACTCCAAGTAGATCTCCTGCTCTCTGCGGCTACCTACAAATCACCAGACCTTACTCACCATTGTAGATCTCCAAAAGAAGTCATGCACACCTGCTAACCAAGATCATACATATACGAAGAACCCTTCTAATTCTCCAAACCAGCACCCACACTTGGTAATGTGGCACTAGGAGGAACACACCATTGCTCTCCTCTCTCTGAAGGAGCTTATTTTGCTCTCTTACTCTCTATCAAAAGTTTACAATACAACTAATGAGTCTATTAAATAGATCTCATGCAAATAATAATTAGACACCTAATTACAATAATTAGATCCACAGCTTTTAGTCTAAATTTGGCTCTTGACATGCAAACACTTGGTTCATTAGCTAACTGCTTGTAACATTCATAGTCTGAACCACACAGGTGACCGAAGTCGGTCCCTGTCTACTTGGGGGGTGCCTACACCGGCCAACTTTTGACCAACATTGGTTGCCTTCTGTCTGTACCCTACCGACGTTGGTTGGCCTGACCGATGCTGATGTCTATAACACTTAGCAAACACTCTGCAACCTCCTTAAATCCTCATGTTTGCATCTTGGTGAAGCTTTTAGCTCCACAACCTAACAATCTCCCACTTGGAGATAAACAATTGCACCTATACCTGTACCTGTACACTATCTAAATTATTCCCTGGCTTGTATCCCTCTTCAAGATCAATCCTGAAAACCAACCACCACACAACTTGTGATGCTACACCTGTCATCCAAGTAACCTGCCACATCCAAACCTACAAATCCATGTAGTGAAGACCTTGACCTTGCATAACATGAATCCCTACTGCTAGTCCTTCTCAGATACCTGAGAATCCACTGAACTACCCTCCAGTACTCCTTCCCCGAATTGGCTCCATACTTTCTGACAACTCCCACTGCTTGGAAAAATTTAGGTCTACTCTAGACTTCATGTGATTTCAAACCCTATTCTAAGCTAAGCTTGAACTGTCCAGCCCTTGGTGTGCTTTCTGATTCTACATCTTGCATCTTGAACCCTACCAACACTATCTTCACATCAGCTCCCACTGAAGACAAAATCTCCATGTCTCTTATGCCAAAGAATTTTGCTGCTCCCAAATTCTCCATGACATACCTCTGAACTAACCTTACCCTTAGCTCAACAAATCCCTGTATATACAAAACCTACTAGCAAATCACCCACATACAGTAACTATATAATGTTGCGACTCATCATCCACCTGGTAAGACAAACACAATAGTTACACTGACATTGACTAAAGCCCTACTTTGTCATCCACTTGTCAAAACCTATACCACTGTCCTGCAGCTTCCTCAAGACCATATATCTTTGCCTTCCATCTCACGTGTCCATCCACTCTCTTCTTTAACTTGGGAATCCATCCCTCATCTAGTGCTTTCTTCTAGCTGACAACTCCACCAACAAATACCTGTTTGGTTCTTTTCCAAGGACTCACTCCTCATCCATGCCAAGCTCCCACTATTTCTAGATTCTACCTGCATTGCCTCTTCACATCTTCTTAGTTCTTGACCATCAGTAAGCAATATAAAGAAGGTGAACAATGAATATGAGGTTCACTTACCCTTTTGGACCTCCATATGGGCATTTGAGACTCCTTGACAGCTTACTGTCTGCCCACCATCCGTTCCAGTGACCGATCTCGGCCATCTCCCAATCTACAACCGATCGACATCAGTTACCTACGACTGACCTTGTCTACCAATGTCAGTTCTTTGACCGATGTCGATGTACCTACTGCTGACGTCAGTTCTTGAGTGACCAATGTCAGCACCTGTGTTCACCTGTGAGTGATGACTTTTTTACCCGCGAGCTCCTTTTAGATCAAAACCCTGTTCAAATCAACACAGCCCTGCTCAGAATAATTTAGTCCCCTCAACTGATCTTTGTCTGCCATCTCCTCCATGAACACCAAGGCTTTCTAGTTCTTAAGTTTGTCAAAAACATCTGTCTTCTGCTTAAGAACATGCATTCCCCTCCTACATATGTGACCAAGCCTACAAAGCCACATCTCTGCAACAGAAGGTGAATTAGTAATATAAGTAGATAGATAAAGGATACCTACTTTATTACCACCATCTAATTCAAGTGCATCCGCTGTGAGAGTTACTGTGCATCTCCCATCACCCAACTTTCCTAAAGAAATTAGACTCATCTCTAAGACTGGAACCTGCATGACCTCCTTCAACATCTGTGTGTTATCTATCTGCAATTTTAGCTTCACTTCCCCTTCGTCAATAATCTGATAAGGCTCACCAACCCCTAAATAAATCTCTCTAAAGTCTCCAAAGACATACCTATGAAAAGATGCTCTATTTCAGGCTGCATGGAAAGAGGCAAAAGAATCTGTAAACAAAGATTCTACTTTATCCAGAGCAACCTGTGCAACATCACCTGCAACATCTGCTTCTACACGCTGATCTTCTACCAACCAACAATCTCCCTTTACCTACTCTTTCTTTCCATCAATCAGACCATTCGTGTTATTCAGTTTCTCCATTTGTAGCTTACTTTCTTCTACCATTGCTATACTCCCACTCAATCTGAAACCCCTGAGAGTGACCTGTAATCAAAAAACACTACCAGATCTAACTGTTAGTCAACCCAACCAAAAGCTCTGATACCACTTGTCAGGATCTTGCTCCACCAATTAGAGCACATATGATTACTTGTATTATCAACTAAACATGGAATTTAACCAGAAGTAACAAGTAACTAGAAATACGAAACAACACAGGAATATGAGAGACAATACACAATTGTATTAATAATCACTCGGAAGAAAATACAATAAAGAAGATGCCACTTCTTCTTCCACCTCAAAGGCTTGCCACACCTCAAGACCTTCTTCCCTCTCTCTCTTGGTCCCAAGAATCAACTCCAATACAGAATTGATGTTCACCTTCACCAGTCAGTAACATGCTGCCAGTACACCAAGTACACAACTGTACTCCATGTAGATCTCCTACTCTCTGCTACTACCTGCAAATCACCAGACCTTACTCACCATTGTAGATCTCCAAAAGAAGCCATGCACACTTGCTAACCAAGATCATACATATATGAAGAACCCTTCTGATTCTCCAAACCAGTACCCACACTTGGTACTGTGGCACTAGGAGGAACACACCATTGCTCTCCTCTCTCTGAAGGAGCTTATTTTGCTCTCTTACTCTCTAGCACAAGTTTACAATACAACCAATGAGTCTCTTAAATAGATCTCATGCAAAAAATAATTAGACACCTAATTACAATAATTAGATCCACAGCTTCTAGTCTAAATTTGGCTCTTGACATGCAAACACTTGGTTAGTTAGCTAACTGCCTGTAACATTCACAGTCTGAACCACACAGGTGATCGACATCGGTCCCTGTCTGCCTGGGGGTGCCGACGCCGGCTGACTTTTGACCGACGTCGGTTGCCTTTTGTCTGTACTCTGTCGACATTGGTTGGCCTGACCGACGCCGGTGTCTGTAACACTCAACAAACACTCTGCAACCTCCTTAAATCCTCCTGTTTGCATCCTGGTGAAGCTTTTAGCTCCACAACCTAACAGCTATGTCTAAAATAAAAATGGACAAAGGTTGGGTAAAAGAGAGAGGAAGAGAAAGGAATGAATACACCTCATCAAGTATGTGAACCAATACAAAACCTATTGTGATGTTAAGTGATGCCAGGTATGTGTTGTACCAAGAGTAATATCATGAATGGAAATGAGTGCTTAATTCTTTAAGGGTGGCTCAACAATACAAAGGTTGTCCCTTTAGATCCATAATCACCCACTATGTAGTGAAGCTATGTGATTATGCATGTGTTAATCGATGTTTGGACTGTGTGTCCAATTCCTTTGAGTAAGTGGATCAAGAATAAAAAGGCTATCTAGTCCTTTGGCTCCATCATTTCCCACTAAGTGTGAAATATGAATTGATATTAGTATTAGTGTGTGTTGTATGAGATGGCTCATGAAGCCCATTAATTATTTGTAATCTGATAATGTGGTGTGGATATCCAAATGTGTACTGAGAACTAGGTTAATCTTGGTCACTCTAAAAGGTGGAGATTAGGCTTATATGAAAGCCACTCTAAAACTGAGAAATAGGCTTATATGAAAGCCACTTTGAAATGATGCCAAACACCTATAGATGGAATAAGGCATGTAATTACTAAGAATACCTGGGTAATATAATGGACTAGAAAGAAAATAAGGCAAATGTGCCATGTACGTTTCCCCTAATCAGTGGTTTTTGTAACATGGATTCTGATCTAGAAGTTGTACTAATTGCCAAATCTAAAACTAGAAGTGAGATCCATCATGTCATGTATGATACCCCCTATATTTGGATAATCTGAGTAAAATTTTACTAAAACTACCCAATGTAAACTAGATTGTAGCTAAAAAAACTATTATTAACCTTACCTTTTTGTCTATTTCTAATTTTTTTTTGTTTTCAGCTATTTGGATAGGATCATAAAAAAGTGGACACTTTATTGTAGGGTGCTATAGTATGAATGGGGTGATCTTGTCCTTTACTATTTATGATGATTGTTCTATGTTTATCCCTATTTTTTGGTCTATTTTATGTGTTTTAAATTCTAATTTTTGTTCTGAATGTTCTAAAAACTAATTTTGACTAGTAGAGGGCTCTGATCTCTGATAAAACCCTTATTTGTTGTTCCCTCTTTTGAGGGTAGGAATGAAGACCCTATAATGATTGCCCTTAGAAGAAAATGCCTTTCAAGTGTGTTATGATATGAAATACATGATATAGTAATGTTGATCAAAAATATGTCTCAAAATATTACATAGTTTGTGTTGGAGATTTGTTAGATCAATAGGGGTATGCCTAGATAGATGTATCATTGTAATAATATGTGAAATATACTGAACTAAAATTGGAAATATGGCTAGTTGTTATGGAGGGATGGAACATGATGTTCATCATGACATCCAATAAGGTAAGATAATGTATGATGTGGATCATGGAATTATAAACAACTGAGAAGCAAAAAAGCAAAACAAACACACAAGACAAGAAGTAAGAACAGAGGCCAAAGGGCCAAGAAAACAAGGGACATGGGCACATGTCACTCAAACTAGGAAGACAAGCATATAAGTCATGTTTAAATCCCCATATACATATACAATTACAAATAATAAAGATTGGCACGAGGGCCACAAACACATATAAGAGTATAAGCAAAGGACATTCATAAAATGTCCTAAGGCAGACACAAGCAAAAAAATAGGAACTAAGAAATGAAATCACATCTAGCTACTCAAAACAAGAAAGGAAGGCATGTAAATGCTAGAAATACTATCACATCTAACTAATCAAAGCAAGAAGGGAAAGTATGCAAAACATGTAGTACAAGACTAGGTAGATGCTAAAAATACACAAGTGTTATATACTAAAGAGTGTCGATAGAATAATCTATGTAAGCTGGTAAGAAAAGTATGTCAACATGATAAATAGAGTTTGTGGTGTAGGAAAACATAACCTAGATGGTGTAGTCATGTAGAAGATGCCCCTAATGGGTAGATATGTTAATGCATGTCTCGAATGTAGAAGTAGGATGCCCCCTCAATGGGTAGAGTGAAGCAATCAAGGATTTGGCTGTCACTACACACACTCAAAGAAGATCAAGTGAAGCATGGTAATGTAAATGAATCGACAAACAATAACATAGAATAACAAAATGAAAGTCTAATATGGTAGTAAAAATGTAAAGTATGGATAATGCGTATAATTGAAAATGTCTTGGTGTTTTGAGTTATTTGAATGTTTTGTATTTTGAAATGTTATATTGTTTTTGGTATTTTGAAATATTGTATTGTTTTTGGTATTTTGAAATAAGCTATGTACAAGTAATCATAAAGAAACTATGTACAAGAAAGTGAAAATAAATTATGTACAAGTAAGCTAAGAAATTATGTATAGGAAAGCAAAAAGAAATGATACTAACTGATGAGTCTCATAAGAGACTCCATATTATGGTGTCCTATATCAAGGAAAGGGATTATGCATGACCATGAAGCACAATGGAAGGGTGGATATTGTGACTTTGAAAAATGTGTATGCTATAAGTGCTCTAAAATATTTATAGTGGAAACTAAATGTGGACTCCCCCTGTAATTCTAAAAAGTGGATACAACTATGGGGATCTTAAGGACCCATCTGGTAGTAGAATAAGTTCTATGAAAATGTGCTCTATGCATAGAGGCAGGAGACCTCAATGATATTACCTTAGGTGTGAATACTATAGCTAAAAATTGTCTAGAGTCTTGAAACTATCACTGATGTAGTGGTCTCTCTAAGAGAGGCCTCTATATAAGTGTATGAACTCTCTATGCTGGCAAGGGAGGCCTTGACTATGTCTGAATCTCAACTAGAAGAAGAATTGTAACTAGTGTAGGAGTTGTAAATGGTGAATGTAGAGTAGGAAATGGCTCTAAAATGGGGAGTGGTAACTCATATAGAACTCCAACAACTATAACAACCTAATTATCATGAATGTATTTCATGCATATGTGAACTATATAAGGTACTACATAAAGTTTCTAGATCCATGGTCAACCAAGTAACATGTCAAAGACTCCTACACTACGAAAAATAATAAATGGTGTAGCAACATGTGCTAGACATACTTATAGAGGAAGTATAATCTCACCTAATGAACTCTGTATGTAACTACTGAATCTACTGATAACTATGTCCATCATGGTGATATCCTACCTTGAATTTCCCAAATTATAAAGTAATGTCATAATGCACATGTTCACATTGGATCCATTGTCTTCAAGAACACTATGAATGGGATGGTGATCAATATAGGCTCTAATAAAGAGTGTATAGTAATTTGAATCATCCTCAACTATCTCTTGCTCTAAGAAGGAGATCAAAGGTCTAGATGGAACTCTAGAATTATACACACCAATCATGTAGATCAAAGGATTTGACTCAACTGAGGGTGCCTAGTATGTAGTTGGTAGAGGGTGCGCATTATATGCATGGTGAACACTTGATGTGCCCCATATCTCTTATTTAGAATGCTATGAGAAAGGATCTAAGATTTTTTTTAGAGCTTTGTCCTATGTTTTTCTTCTTCTTAAGGAGGCTCAATTGGAGTGCCAAGATCAATAAGGTTACCATCTATCAAGTCCTATATCTTGTGTTTCAAACTGATGCATATGTTCATTATGTGTCTTAGTGCCCTATAAAAATAGTAGAATGTATTTTGATCATATCCACATGGAAGAGGCTTTGTCATATCAAGTTCTTAAATAGGAGGGAGAGATAAGACATTGCATTCCAATAGCTGTTATAATATTCTAGCTAGAGATACTAGTAGATTGGTAAAGGCTCATCGAGGAAGCATTAATAAAATCACTCGCTAAGGGGGCTCTAAAGCCACATTAACTATAAGTTGATTTTGACTTTTGCTATCATTAACCTTTACTTTGTATGGGACTTTACTATTACTCTTATTTTTTGTTTTTGATAGACTTATGTACTTGAATTTGCCCATTGAAAGTAATTTGAATTCCCTTTCCTTTAGTAAATGACATAACTCAGTGAAGGAAGAAAACTTTTTGAACATTATCGACTCATGTAAAGTTGGCAAAAGACTCTATTTGAAGAGATCTTACAATTATTGATCAGCCATGGGGCTAGTCATTTTATCCAAGCTAGTCTTATATCTAAGAACATAATATATGAGATGCTCATTTGACCTTTATTTATGTTGTGAAACTTGGGCATACGAAACCTTGTCACATAGGTTAATGCTAAAATGAGCTAGGAACATGTCAGCTAAAGGATTGAATGCTTTGACTAACTAATTTGGTAGACTATAGAACCATTATAGAGCTTAATATTTTAAACTCTATGGAAATAATTTGGTTAATAACCAGTCATTTGGCACATATTCCAAACATGTTATGTGAAAATATCTCAATTGTCTTTGATCACCCTTGCCATCATATAGAGTGAGCTTGGGTTGAACAAAACTTGGTGGCAAGGGTGTAAAAGAAATATGGCATGCCAATGGTGTATGAAGTAGAGCAATAGAGTCCAAAGCTTGTATTAGTCTAAAGGCACCTCGCTTAAGATGTATCAACTTGGTTTGAAGAGATTTAATCTTTTGCACAAGGGAAACCACATCAAGAGGTGAAGAGGTACTAGCTATAACTAGTGGTGCCACATAAGAAGGTTGGGATATTATAGGGAGTTATTGAGATGTAGTTACCCTCGTAGTGTCATTTTTTATTGGTTGTTCTATGGTTTGAGAAGATTGACCATTTTTTTCTTTTTATTGTTATTCTTGTAGTATTTTAAACATATCATCTTGCATATCTAGATTTTTAGTTAAAAGGTATTGAAGTTCCCTCTTATTAGTTTTGTTAAAGCTAGTATATTGGGCCATTGTTAAAGTATGAAAACAAAGCGAAAGTGGATTGATTTTTTTTCAATAAGTTGTATTAAGAAAAATACAATGGAAGGAAAGCACTAAATAAAGGAAATGTAAAGTCCTAAAAATAACAAACTAGAATATGCATAAAAAGGATATGAAGCTCACTAACATGTAAGGTGATACCTCCAAAAACATAGAGACCTAGTATATTCTACTAGGGTTTGAAAGAAATGATTTTTAAAATTAATATGGTGAATTTTAAAAATTAAATGTGAAATTCTGATTTATATATGTAGGGAAAATTAGAAGAATATTGTTAAAATCAATAAGGATTTTTCCCTAGAGTTTTTAAGGTTTTTGTGCATAAAAAAAATAAGTTAGTTTCACCAAATGATTTAAATTATTTAGGAATAATGGTGTTTTATTCCTATTTTAGTTAAGGTTATGTATTAATAAATCAGTACAAAATATAGCAATAAATATAGTCTTGATTTGTTCAACTATTTATCTTTTTCACCTTTCTAAAAATAGCAATAAATAAGAAGAAATATAAGTTAGCTAGAAAATAGACTGAGATGGATGATACAAAGGTTAAAAATGGCTATGTAGGACTAGGAAGATGCCATAAAATTGAATCTATATTTTTTTAGGTGAAAGGATAGGAGCATTGAAAAGTGGATGCTTTGGTGTCTAACATTGTTATATGTTCCTACTGCTATTGTCCAAACTGATCGGAGAGACTTGAAAGTTTTTAGGTAGTTGTGTTGTGCCTATATTAACATGCCTATGAAACATCAAACATTGGTTGTCGATGAAACTCACTATGGATCTGATTTTTTATGTAAACCCTAACCCTCCATCATGCTTGATAAAATGACATTTGAGTCACTTGAAAAAGAGAGGGGGTTGGTGTGAAAGATGTACTAAATGTGCAATCAACACCTCTTGTGTGGGCATGCTACCTACATACCAATAATCTAAACAGGGATCAAGCCATATGTAGTTCTCCCACCTAGTGTGTTTTGTGCAATAGTGTGATGTGGATGCAAATGCTAAATTGATAGTGTTTGAGGTGACTAGGGTCTGGTATGAGGATTTGAGTAGGTTTGCAATTATGTTGGGTGACTATGTGACAAGAATAGAGAAGTTTGATTTAGTGATTTGTTTATATTATTGCTTACTTTGTAATTTTGGTCACCCCCTTTGTAAATGATCTTTGAGTGGGCTTTTATAGGGAACAATTGGTCATGGGTTAGATGTATTCACACTAAGCCAACCTAATTAAGGATAAGGATAGGATAAAAATGACCATTAGGGATCAAAGTGCAAATGGATAGGACCACCAAAAATAGGACACTTCTCTATGGGGTGTTATAGTCCAAATGAGGTAATCCTATCCTATAGGCTCGAGACATGGGGAATAGGATTGGCATGGGGAATATTGTCTGGTTGAGGTGGAATGATAGTTTAAAAGGTTCCAAAAGATTAGTAATGAGCAAAAAGGTGTCTAGAAGGCTCACAAGAGTATGCAAAAATGACCTATGGATGGGGTGTCACAATCCATACTCAAACTACCAAATTAGACATTTTATATGACTCTAAGGGGTCAAAGGTGATAAGGATATAAATTTAAACAAGAGGGATATCTAAATGGGTATTATATGGATGCTAGGCGTGGAAGAAGAAATGGTAAATGGGGATGAATGACCAATATATATGGGTGAATGGTGTGTAAATTAAAATGTGATGATATGATAAGATGATAAGTGTTAAATTATAGGTGTCTAATGTGTCACACAAAATATAGGTATGGCTAACTTAGCTCATAAAAAATATGTGTCTTTACACAACACTTAAACAACACACACAATTATAATCCCTAAATTAGTTAACTTTTATGGGTGTATAACCTGATGCCCGCACCATCCAATGGATTTAAGGGTGAGGCTATAGGCTGGTGACCCATTATGGTATTGATTGAACCCTATCAAACCTACTTATATTATATGGCTACTTTAGAGCTGATATTGATTCCTATAGTGATACACCTATTATGGCCAAAGTTTCCTAATCTAGGCATATACAAAAGGTTCTAAGTGTATCCATTATATATATGATGGTACATTGGGGCCAAATTCCATATAAGATGTTATCTGACTACCGATCTTGGAGCCTAACCACCCCTCACTCCATGGAACCCTTTTTGGAGAATTTTGCTTAGGTGTGTAATGACAAGTCTCCTGATTTTTAGACTCCACTAAAACATAGAGTTTGGTTAGTGCATGGTAATGAAATATATGTCACCAACCCCTATATGTTAATCCCATGCATGGGGATGAATTCCACATCATGTGCTATCTTAGAGGGGGGGCTAATAATCAAGAAAACATGATATGATTAATTAACTGATTAATTACCTATGTGTGAGGGCCACAAATACAATAATCGTTCACAAGTTAACACACACATAAGCAAGTGCACAAGATTTTTTTTTCAAACAAAGATATATACAACTAAAAAAATATACTAGAGGCACCCCTTCCTGAAAGCACAAGGGTTAGAAATCAAAGTGGGGTGCCTTGGACTTAAGGGGTGCTACACCAAAAATTATTAGTATTTTAATTTTTTACAAAACCGTAAGTCCCTAAAAAACCATAAATACATAGAGAAATATCATAAATATAATGTACAAAATCATATTTAGAAAACAAAATCATAAGTCATGAGTTGTGACTTTAAAGAGGGTTAGTAAAACCATGATAATTAACTTACAAAATCATAACAGTTATACAAAATTGCTACTCAGACTAACAAAATCATAACTATCAAGGAAATGTAATATGTGGTTTTGTAGTTAATAGAAAAATTCTAAAACATTCCTAAGTGTCACTAAGGTAACTATTCTATCAAATTAATCATAGAACTATAAAAATGTGTTTAAATAATTATAAAACAAAAATAGGTCCAATATTATGACAAATTTATAAATGTGATTAAAAAGGAATTTATGCTACTAAATAGAATAAACAAGATCCTATTACTCTATATAGAGACTAATATTAGTGAAAATTAAACTTAATGCTATCTAGGTAGGCTTAAACTACCCTATTGATTCTATAACTACAAAGTCATGATTACAACTAATAAAATTATGACTCCCTAAACAAAATTACAAGTTTGACACTTGTGGGTTTACAATAAAGTTGGAAATAGTTTTAGAATGGGGTCTATGATATTGGTGTCTCGCTTTTCTTTGCCCCCTATTGATCCTACACACATAAGCACTATTAGAGACCCTCTATAGGTGAGTGATAAACAAAAATATCTAGATTGACAAAATTTTTAAGATAATTCAAACTACCTATAGTTTATCTTAACAGACTTGAAATTCTTCCCTATAGATCCTAAAATCCTTCTGTTGATGATCCAAAAAATAAACAAGTCAGAGTTTTATTAGTTTTATGGGAAAGGATAAAACCACAACTATCAACAACAAGGCCATGCTTACCAAAATAATGTTGCTACTCAAAGAGTCATGATTTTTTGGTGGATGGTTAAAAGGTTAAGTCTTGGATCAAAGTATTTCTCCCTGCAAAACAAAAACTAGAATACCCTTCCCAGATAGAAAAGTAATGTATAGAGATGTCTATTACTAGGTGATATCAAGAGATCTAAGACAAACTTAAGTTCTACAAAATCATGATTATACTTGACAAAACCACTACTACCAATTCAAAATCATAAATTTTAGAGTCATAGTTTTGCCAAAGATGTACCAATAGCTAAATACCAAGTTAATCCTTTCCTTATCCTACACACAAAAATATAAAATAGACTACAAAATATCTGTAAAAGGGGGGTTAGCAAGAAATAGATGATATGATCACCCCTAATTATTAGTTTTGAGAAAATCATGATTGTAATCTACAATACCATAATTATCATAACAAAATCATAACTATGAGAGTTCTAGTTTTGTCTAAAGCTAAAACCCTATAAAAGCCCTAATTGTTAGTAGTCAATCGACAAAATCACTATTGGGTTTACAAAATTGTGACTACAATACCGCTAATATTGGTGTAAAGTTGTAATTTGCCTGTATATGACGAAAATTGAAAATTTGACCCTCAATTGACATCTAATTTGTCCTAAAATCACTCAAATCACTTCCATAAGTGTTATAATGTTATTTAAGGGAGTAAAGTCCCATTGTGGTTGCCAAAATATGCACCAAATTTTAGATCTAAACTATATTACTAAACTTAGTATCAAAAACCTAAAACTCAATGACACTAATAGGAATGGATAAAAGAAGAAAATCAAAATAATAAGAACATTCTCACCATCATTTTTACCTCCTTATGGCTCTAGTCCAATATTTTCAAATGGATAGTTTGATGTTCAAAATTTGAAATGTTGGATTGCTTGATAAGTCTTGATAATGAATTCTAAGTAATTAAATGAACTTGACAGTAGCTAGGGATGGTTGTAAGAGAGATTTAAGGACGAAATATGGTATCAAGATAATGGCTCTAAGGATTTTATAGTTAGTTTGAGGGTGGAGGGAGAGTTTGTTTAAATAGGCATTGGGGGGAAGATCAATGGCTTAAATTCAAATTTGGGCCATTGATATCAAGAGCTAGAGATTTTTCATGGAAATTTTAATTCCATGGAGATATATAGAATTAGAGAGTTATAGAGAAGGGGGATAAAATGGGGAAGATTTATAGAATCCTCTAATTCTATAAATCTCCTCATAAGGTTTAGGGTTTTAGGAAAGGCTAGGATAGGGGGTGGTTGGGTAGGTCTATTATTTTGGAATTTTAAATTTGTTAGTTGGCTTAGGGAGTAGGTTAGTAGATAATAGGCTCTATTATGGGTTTAGTGAGAGAATTTATTGGTTTTCAAATGGGGTAAAGGTTAATGGGATATAGGAATGGGATGGGGTTTATTAGACTATTAGTTAATTTATCTAGGAAACATATAAATTAAACTAAATTAGAAAAAATGGTATAATTAGTGGGGTGAGCATAATTTAGTATATACAGTTACCATCTAGATTGACAAATTATCTAGTAGCATTTATAATCTTATGAACAATGTGTTTAGAAATTACCTAGATCATTTTGTTTTAGTCTTTCTTGGTTATATCCTCATTTATTTCAAGGTTGAGGAAGAGTACTTGCAGTATCTAAAATTGGTTTTTCAACATTTGGGGATGAACATGTAATATGGAAAGTTGTCTAAGTGTGAATGTTTCCAAAATAAAGTGCAGTATCTTGGACATATTAACTTTGGAGATGGTATTTCAATATATTTGACAAAGATAAGAGCCATTATGGAGTGGCCGACACTAAAGAATGTACATGAGGTAAGAAGTTTCATGGGAGTAACAAGATATTACATGAAATTCATTTTGAATTTATCTAAGAAAGCTAATCCAATTACCTCTATTAAGTGGAATAAATAGAGTTTCATCTAGTCAATTAAGTATGAGTTAGCCTTTTAGGAATTGAAAAGGAGGCTTACTTCAACATTAGTGCTAAGCATTCTTGATCCTACTAGTCAATTTTCAGTGATCATTGGTGTATTTGGGGATGGTATTGGAGGAGTTATTATGTAGGATGACTTAGTTGTAGCCTATGAGTCTAGGAAACTAAATCCATATGAGGTGAATTATGCCCCTCATGACCTAGAACTTATGGTAATTATATATGATTTTTAAGTTTGGAGGCATCATTTGTTAGGAAAACTGTTTGAGCTCAAGATTGATAACTTGGAGTTTAATATAAAATAATAATACATATAATCACTAATTAATATAAAATAATAATATTGACTACTTGACGTGATACCTTTATGTGCCATAGCTTTGGCTTGTATATACATAATAACCCTCATATAGATAAATAGTTGGTTTTATTATTGAGCTTAGCACTTACAAGGTATAATTGGAGATTTATTGAGCATATTTTTTTTATGTAAACAACCATTTTAAATACTAATATAATTATAAACCACATTAAATCCCATTAGCTAATTAGAACCCACTTTTTTTGATAAAACCTTCAAAAAACCCTTATTTGAAATAAATATTATGATCAACATAAGATTCATAATGATAAAATATTTTTTTTAACCATTAGAATAATAGAGTGGAAATATCCATATTTGTATATATATGGTTAATTTAAAATAAATCCATGCAAAAAAAATATCATTTCTCATATTGCCAGGTGCTTCCATGCTTAGATGTAGTAAAAATTGTGAACTAGTTACACTCACCTCCCAAACCTCAACTATAGACTATGCATTAATGTAATGCCATATGAAATATCACAATGGATAATAAATCAACCCATCCATTGTAATGGTGGCATAATACTCATTACACATATCATAAGTGTTGTAGACACCTAACCTTCATCTTTGGTAACATCAACTTTGACATACTTTGACATTATTATAATTTTCACATATGTTTGATATTGAGCATAATTTTTATCTATTAGTTTAGTCATATTTTATATTAACCACTTAAAGTCTCTAGATACATTTATTTAGGATCAGTTGAGTCTATACTTGAATTTTCTAGAATCTTATATAGATTGTTTTCATATTTTAGATCCTTGTGTTATAATTATATGATAATACCATTGATCCTAGACAATATTAGTTATCGTAAGTGTTTCCCTCTACCAAAATTTTCCATGATACCTCAATGGATATTTTTAAAATTGGTAATTATCCATTAGGTTAGTCACATTAGTCATATCATGAATTAAAGAAGAGTCATATAGAAATACAAATGAACCCTAAGGTTATTACTCACTTGGCACACTTGATGGTACTTGGGAAAACACGTATCTCTCTCTTGATACATTATAAAAAGTAACATACATATCTCAAACCTTCAAGGATAAAACCTCAAGTATTCCATAAAGTGAAATATGAATACACAAAATTAAAGTTGCATGGTGTCAAATATCAAAGGTTAAAATATAGCATTGCATTATATATAATTCAAGATTTTGCACAAAAACATAAGTGGGAAAAATATGTGTATATTGAGGGCCATTTTTAGTATTTGAACATAGGTAATGATCAACCATTCAAACGGAAGTGTTTTGGGCTGGTATACTTTAAACTACTAACCCTTTTTAAAGAGAAATTTGGGGTTGAAAAAGAAAATTAGGGTCTAGATGTAAGAGACATAATACATGAATTTTAGCATAGGTTCATATAGGTGCACACATAGATAATTACATTGTAGGCAAGGGTGAAGGATTCCTAGAGATATCAAACCTGCATTGTGTATAAGGAAATTACTAGTAAACATTAACATTTTTAGCTACCATAGGTGTTTGAATTTTTGAGAGCATCTAGGTAGGCTTTTAGCTAAAATTTATATTCTAAGAAGTTGATGAAACACTTATAGAGAATGTACATATTAAGTGACATATTGTATGAGTAAAAAATAGGAAGATTTAACTAAGTACATCATCACTCTCTTTTTTTCTCATTTATAAATTAAGTTTAATATATAACAATCCATTTAAATTTAGATAAGTGTGTTAAATGACATATTTTACATAATATGAATCAATGCATAATTTACATATTTTTTTAATCTCTTAGGGTGTAATATAAGTGAAACATTTTAGTGAACATGATAATTTATTGAAATTCAAAATCACTAGGTTTGTATCTACATTATAGTTTAAAAATATTATTTAGTTCATATTTTTCCTTATTAAGGTTTGAATTTTATATTTAATTTATGATTTCTCATATTAATTTTTTGTTATCATTCCTAAAATCTATTCTTGGGAAGTACTTATGAGATTAGGTGCCTATTATCAGAAAGGTTCTGTACTTGTTCTTTGATGTAGAATAACTCACTGTGTAATACCTAATGATATAATGAGAAAAACTCCAAGCTATGAGACTTTGAAAAATTGAGGTTAACATCTAGAGAAGGCTAGATTACTTTCACTAAATTGATACAACTGATAAAATACCAGTTTGATATAAATTTTGCTCTTTCTTAGTGTTCTTTCTCTTAAACTAAATTTTGACTCGAAAAAGGGTAAAGAATGAAACTTCTGTGAAAATTGAAAAGGTGATTGCACCAAATATTTTAGTGGGTATTAATGCTTGCTTGATAAACACAACAAAATAGAAAATCAATTGAGCTTTGTTTAAGTACAAACTCATGAAAATGAAAAATGAAAGGAAATATTTGTTATTCTCATAGAAGGGATAAGATTCACTTATTTTCATCAAACAATATTTCAGAAGGGTAAAATACCACAACATAATTTATTGTGACTAAAATAAGAAGTGTAATATGCATAAATACTTGAATAACTCTACATACACAAAGGTCTTTCAGACAAAAAAGGTGAATCTTTAATTTATTTTCATTCCATTACAACTTATAGACAATAGATTCAAAATGCAAAAATATATTACTAACAACAAAAATATAGATTGGGCCATGGGGTCTACCCATATTTATAAAAAAACATCTCATAGATGGGATGTAGTTATCAAAACTTGAATGCCTAATAAAGAGAACTATGCCGATTTGGAACTTCATGCAAAAAGAGCAAGGTCTTCTATTTTTAACATCTTTAACTTGTAAAACAGATTAAAAAATAGCATCCAAGAGCTAGGCATGGTCTTTATATTGGAATGGCATGGATGGAACCAAAATATCTCCATGCAGATATCCTTCTTCTTTATACAGCTTAAAATAGTTCCTCATTCAAATGGGTAGCACCTAAAATAAGACTTGACTTATAAAAAGATAACTAGAGTCACCTTTGTAAAACCCTAACTGGCAAAACACAAGTGAGAATTTTACAAAATTTTAAGTCATATCACTTTGTCAAAATGGACTTTACAATTTTCAATACACGATTTTACACTTTTTAGCAATTTATAAATTGGTAAAATAGAAAGTGTAATTTACAATTGATTTTTACAACTTTTACTTTGTCAAAAATATAAAGTGTAAAATAAATGTTCCCTTTCTCAAAAAGAGTTATAAAAGATAGCTATACTTTTACAATATACAACTTACAATGTTTTTGCAAATGAAATTACAACATGTGGAAATATTTAAATAGAAAGAGATTAATCAATATCTGAAATTTCCTTTGCTTTCTTGTCTTTCTCAGCCTATAGTTTTTCAACATATACATCAAATGCCTTGAAAATTTCCTATATTCTTTCTTCATCTAGTCCATAGGAATAGAGGTGAGAGGATGCATAATATACTTGAATATCAAATAATTCCTTCTTGAAATTATTAATTCCTTACATTTTTTTCTTACCTTATTTATTTCTCTTTCATACTTGATAAACCTATGGATAGAACTTAGGGTAAAGACCGTAGTCTTTATAGATTCTTTTTCAACCACTTCCTTGAACTCATTCTAAACTTATTCCACCTGAAAGAGGTTATATACATTGTCTTCTAGTTGGCATGACATCATATTCATCATTCCTTTAATGTCATACAACATATCAATAGCTTTGTCATGTGCTACCTAAGCCTTGTGAGCAGATTCTATGAGTATCCTTATCCAAAACTAAGCTGCCCTATGTAGTTTCTCATGCTCTGCATCATTTTATAGTTTCTTCTCAGCAAATGAGGGTATCCATATCAATTGAAGTCATAGCAGTTAGTTTGGGATAATATAAGTTCAAGGTTTGAATTTATCCTTCATATTTATTGACTTATTCTCTAAGGATATTATTTCTCTATTTGATTATTTCACACTGGTCCATTATTGTATTAATAACCTTACTACCCTTAGAAATGAGTTCCTTTGACCATTATTTAGTGGCCCTTCCCATATGAGCAATATCTCAAATCAAATCAATTGTATCTTGATCCAGAATTTGATTGACTAGCTGCACCAACTATGGTTAAACCGATGATCAATTGGGCTCTAAGAACTAGTTTAATGTAGTCGTAAGTTGATCCACTTTATTATTTAATTAATATTTGATGGCCTAATCATGATCAATTATTTCAAAGAGGGAGTTGATGCTAGATTTCAGATCATGTTTTAACCCCTCTTATTGGGCATCCAAAGTGGATCTTGGAAATTTAAAAATATCCCACCATAAGATTTTCCTTTGATTTGTCTGGTGGGGGAACTAAAATTTCAACATACCTCTCCCCTTTATCATCACTAAATATCTTAGAAAAGGTCATGGGAGTAGGTTTGGACTTCTTCTTGATCTCTGATAGACCAAAGTCTAGTGTGTTGGGGTCAATCATTTATTTTCTATTTTTCCCCACTAATTGTGCTAGCCAACTGGGGGAAGCATCTAGTTGGTTGGGCACTATCATCAAAAAATAAAAAATTGATGTTGCTACACTAGTATAAATTGTGAAAATTGTAGACTACTATGTAGATGTTGTCATTTATCACTTAGGAGATGTCTATGAAATTTCACTCCCATCAATATCTTTCAAATTTATATTGACATAAAGAAATTGAGTCTTTCCAATCTCAATTGAAGTGATTGTGGAAATGGTGGAAGTGGAAGAGGTGAGGGTAATGGAAATAAATGTGTCTATTGGGGGTGTGTAAGATGGGATAGACACATGGATTGTGAATTTGTGAATAGGTGGGAAGGTGGAAGCCAAAGAAATAAATGAATCAATGAGATGTGTGAGACCACTCAGGGTTGGTGAAGTAAGGAAAGTGAGTGGGGATGAAAGTGAAAAAATAATTACCTTAGGAGTTGGGGTGGCCTATAGGACTGAAGTTAGGATGACTGAGTTCATGCATTTATACTACTGTGTGGTGTTTGAAATCAATGGTGATGGAATGGAAGGAATTATAAATGGAATGTAAAGAGGGAGTGGAATGAAAGTGGAAGGTGAAATTGGAGGAAGAAAAAGTGGAGTGGAAATTTGAGAATCCATCGACGGGAAACCCTAAGTGTCTACTTGAATTGACTATAGTGGTTGCACTTAGCTTATTGTGGTAGGTAACGTGGTAAGAATGATAAGTGTAGTGGAAACTATAGATGTAGGGGGAGTGGAAACAGGGGGTGAAATGGAGACCTATGATATTAGAGAAGTGGAGATAGGAGGTGGAGGTGTTGGAACCTCTAGAATGATATACATAGGAGGGAGAACAATGGAAATAAGGGTTACCACTATGATAGATATGGGAATAGATGCTATAGAATCTTCTACTACTAATGTGTCTTTAGATGAAATGTTCATCAATTGTTCTGTAGCTACCCCATCCTTGCTTGATTTACCCTTTTTAGATTTAGTCATTTTCTTCTTCTTATTCTTCTTCTTTGGCTCCTCTAATGATTATCTTGATATTCCACTTAGACCCCATTTTGATAAATAAATCCATTCTGATTTAAGATTTAAAACCTTCTCTCTAACTCCTATTATTTCTCTCATTACTTATACCCCCTTGCTCTTTAGAAAATTGATTGTTCTGTTAATCACACCTACTATTCTATCAAATAGATAAAAGGATTTAGGAGTTAACCACCTTACTACTGGTAAGGGTTGTGTGATGATTTGTGTATAATAAATTGGGTCCACATTGGACTCATCATCCACCAAGTCATAAGGGATTGGTGCCAAATCATAATACTTGATTTATTGTAGGGTCATTATAGAATAATCCCTCATTTTGACCCTCTCCTCATCCTTATAATCCTCCCAATAATGTTCATAATATTGGATGTGAGCATATGTTTCAAGTGCCAATATACTGGTGATCTTCCCATAGACATTGAAAAATGGCCTAGACTCCAAGGTATTTAAAGTCATTTGGCACATTTTAGTTTTAACACATTTTATATTAAGGAGGGAGGGACATGTGTATTTATCAATAGAAATTGGGAAATGAATTCCCACCTTATGCTTATTGGAAAAGAGCTTATGGGTCTCTACAAGTTGCTTGAATAGCTCCATCAGTGCCCATTTGTCACTAACATATCTAGGAAGGGTATATGGGAAACCACTAAAAGTTGTTGCTTTAATATAGGAATAGGTGGGGAACTAAATGAATTATGAGCCCCATTTCTAATCTCCTCAATTTATACTGATGAGAACCTTGTTCTCCCTAGTTCTTTCTTAAACATGGTGATGATACAATAGATGAAAGCATCATTTAACCTCCTAAAATGTTATCTAATAGCCTCCAATGTGAGGTCAAGATAGTAGTTATATAATCTTTTATTTCTCTAAGGACTATTTTGAGGCCTGATAAAGATCTTCCTTTGGCCAAAATGTAGACAAGGTAAGAAGTCATATAAAACTTGCCAGTTGTTTGAACCTCTAACAATTGGTTTTGGATGAAATCACTTATTAATTGAGCCTAGTAAATATATTAGATGGTTTTTTAGATGACCCAAATATATTAGTACATCCATTCTTGGAAAATCTTGGCATCAAGATTGCCAGTGATTCTTTGCAATAATGTAATAATGTTTCCCACCTTGTCAATGAAATTAACCCTATACAAGGTCTTTGGTAATCTAGTGGAGGTGGCCTTGGGGGAATTAAGCCACTATTTGTTGATCATATTATGATACCCATATATTTTATCTTAAATAATTGTTGGGATGTCTATGGAGTTATATCAAGATAACTCTCAAATTCTAGGATTGTAAATACCGAATCAACGTAGTCAGGGTCTAGATTCAGAATCCTCTCTCCTTGTTCATTCAAGACGTCTCTTCTCTCAGGATCATAGTGTTGGGTTAGTGCAAGTACCAAATTAGGATTTTGGATAGATAATGGGAAGGTTATAACTTGTGGTAATCGAGAGTCATAAATACTCTAGACCAAATCCTTCTTAAACTCTACACCTATTCTGGTCCAAAAGTCTCAAGTTAATATGACCCAAATTAGTATCTATTATTTGTACTATATTAGAATATAAATTGATGGTTACTTCAAGGCCTTTGGATTTTAAATTAATTTCCTTTCAAGACATGGAAACTAGATTTACTACTACTAAGAAATCAATTATGAAAGCTGGTAGGGTTTGTAAGTGTTCTAAGTGTTGTCCCCCAAAAATATCAGCTATTTTTGGGACAACATTTGAATTATTTTGGTCCTACAGACTAAAATTATCTCTTTCCTTTCCAAAATTTATCTTGGGCATTCAAATTCCTCATTTTTCAAGCTTTTTAGAAATCTACAGACTATAAACAGGCTCATTTCTATAAATTCAATGGGCTTCACGACTTCTACAGGTGTGTTCAATCAAAAGAATCAATTTCTAACAATTGGTCATTTTTGGAATTGGTTCATTGACTTGGTTCAAATAGAAATTTCCATCAGCAAGCATCAGCAGCAAGTTCAACATTTGGTTCATCTTTTGGTTCAACATCAAATGGTTCAAAGGCAGGTTCAATCAAGCGGTTCAACACTTGATTTCAACATTTGGTTCATCCACTTAGTTTCAACACTTTGATTCATTCTTTGGTTTAATCAAATAATTTGTTAGTCAGTTTAAGGCTTTGTTTGAGCTATTGAACCAAAATTTGGTTCAACGTCTTGGTTCAACAAAAAGGTTCAAAGCCTTGGTTCAACAGTTAGTTCAAACACATGGTTCAAAGTCTTGGTTCAACGGAATGGTTCAATGGAATGGTTCAATAGTTGGTTCATCACCAAAGTTTAAATAATTTCTCAAAGAAGCTTGAAGGCCATTCAAAGACTGCCTGAAGGGTAGATACCCTTGTGGGAGGCTCTTCTTGACTCAAAATGGGTCATTTCTTAAGGCCCAAAAGGGCAAGTTCAATCCAGAAAAGTGCCAAATAGAAAAGCCGAAAGAAGATAAAGGAATGACGGGCCTGAAAATGTCAAATTCAACACAATGAATTAGATGTTGATCTTTAAAACATACAGACCAAAATACATTCACAGATTTCAAAGCCAAGACCAACAGAAGCAGAGAAGGAACAGAATAGTAAACTAAATCCAAGACCCAATTCAATTAACCAGATAAGGAAGAACGATGAAGTTAAGATCAGATCGCCAGGTGGACATTAAAATTTACAAACTTTCAATAAGCATGACTTATTTCCTTGCATTGATAAAATCAAATGGGTAAAGTGCCCCTAAGTTCCATCATGTCTTCTTAACAGATTCCAACGCAAAATGATGTATTGATTGTTCCCAAGTCCTTCTTGAAGAGGCTATATAAGGGACTTTCTTCTATTGTAATAAGGATCTCTTTTTTGACATTTAGAATGGAAACTCTACCCAAATTGTAAGGCATTACTGAGACTTTGAGCTCAGATTGCCGATCATATTTTATTACTGGAATAAGAAAGCAAGTGGTTTTTTAGACTTTGTGCTGTAATATCTTTGTTATTGAAGAAATTGTTCTTATGTATTTTTCTTCAATATATCTTCTCTTCCTTTAATTCAACAAGCAAATTTAGTGACAACAGTCAAGAAGGTATCCTAAAGAGTCAACTGTGGAGAGACTTTGTGCCCTCATAATTGCCTTTAGTGTGTGTTCTTTTCATTTTTGTTTAAAGGACCTTGAGGTGACTTTGTGCCCTCATTATCCTTCGTATCTTATTCTTGAGCAATCTAGGTGAAGATTTTGAGTTGCATCTTGATTTGTTGGTTATCACATTCTTTGCTACATTTTTGTTGTTACTGCCAGGAGTATTCTTGTGGTTTGCTGATTAGTACTTTTGAAAGAAGAGGAGTACTGTCTATCATTTCCCCTAAGTTTTTCCTTTGATCCAAATGCATCATCTCTAAAAGAAGAGAGATGGATGGTTTGTCCCACCTATGAGTATTATTTTATGTTTATATATATATAAAACATACCTACAAGGAACCTCCCCTTGATGAGAGGAGAGATCAGTGTCTTTTTGATGTGGTAAAACTACACATTTGGATGACTTTGTGCCCTCATTGTCCTTTGTATCTTATTCTTGAGCAATCTAGGTGAATACTTTGAGCTGCATCTTGATTTTTTGGTTATCACATTCTTTGCTACATTTTTGTTGTTACTGCCAGGAGTATTCTTGTGGTTTGTTGATTAGTACTTCTAAAAGAAGAGGATTATTGTCTATCATTTCCCCTGAGTTTTTCCTTTGATCCATGTGCATCATCTCTGAAAGAAGAGAGATGGATGGTTTGTCCCACCCATGAGTATTATTTTCTATATATATATATATATATATATATATATATCATACCTACAGGGAACCTCCCCTTGATGAGAGGAGAGATAAATGTCTTTCTGATGTGGTAAAACTACACATTTGGATGACTAATCTTCCTACTTTGGATGATCAAACCTATTTTGTTTATCAGTACGTTGATCGACAAAATATTCAACCAACACTATGTAAGTAAAATCTCTAGTGGATATGGGAGGTGTTCTGTGAAAATAAAAGTTTTAGCAGAACTAAGAGGTGCTTAATGTAGGTGACAATTCTATGGAGCTAAGATGTGTTGAGTGTTAATTGGATCTTCTATAGAGATGGAAGCTGTTGAAAGCAATATGGATACCCAAAAGGATGGGAAGTGTTCAAAGTAGGTTTACTATGCGTGAGGACTTAGAACTTTGTAGAGATGTTAGGTGTTTGAGACAATGATAAAACCCATGGAAATTTTAGGTTATTGAGTCAAGTCTAATGTTTTCATGGACCTTGGAGTACTTCAAGGAATATTCATTAGGTTTGAAATGGGGAACATGCTTATGGAATATTCACTTGGTTTGGCAAAAATCTAGATTTTGACTATGAAATTAGGAGGGAAAACTCAAGACCATTGATGATGACCTTTTTGGGGGAAATTTGAAACCTTCATGATTAAAATCTTGGAAAATAAAATCCTATAGATAACCTAAACTTTTGACTATAATTTTTTTAAAAATGACTGGTTAAGCAACAATTTCTACCAATGCCTAACCTCAGAGAACCTTTAAATGATGCCAAAGAAAATAACTGAAACCCTAACAAAAGCACTTGAAATATTTTCATAGAAATGGAATTAACTTTGAAAAGCTTCAAATATTAGTAATAATGGTGGAAATATAAGGGAAATATCATGCAAGGGAAAAAATGATGTTGTAATTAAGATTTATAGATGTGGCTTTGACTAGTAGGTACTTGCTTGTACATAGCTCAAGGGTTTATCATGTGGCAAAGGTCCTTAGAGATCAAAAAATCAATTAGAAATTTAAAAAAATGATAATAAATCCACAAAATGTTTAGTTTAAGTAGGATTAATGCATTAATGGTGGTTGGTGGTGGAGATAGGAGATGTTTGAAGCAAGTCCCATATCCACAATGTGGGGGTGTTTTGGCTTCACTTTGAATGGTGAAAGGTGGAATCTATGATGCATTTTTCAAGTTTTTCAACTTATAAATTTCACTTGGATTTCCAAATCTCATGGCTTGGATGGTTGGTGGGAAGTGAAACCTAAGACACATTCATAATTTTGAAAATTACATGTTGAGTTTCAGATCTTATGGGAAGGGTGTTTGGCTTTTGGGACTTGCATCCTCTCATTTTAGGATTGATTATAAGATAATTAGGTAATGATTTTCATGGATTTGGAACCATTAAATATCCTACTTGACTTCTAACCAAACCAATTTCAATAGATCAATTTTTTGAGCTTTAATTGCATCGCATCACTTTCAACACCAATTTTTGTTCTGAGTTTTAAGCACACAACAAGCTAGGAAAATCACTGAGGATGGGAAATCAGTTTAAAACCAATGATGGATCAATAGATTCCCAATAACCTTTACTTCACTTCATAATTTATAAATATGATGACAAAGATTACCTGACAATGAAAAACCATAAAAGGGGAGAAAGGGAAAGGTAAAAAAGATAAGATCTCTAGATAAATAGAAACATAAATTATTCAAAGACTAAAAATGTGTTCAACTATAATTGTACCATTGTATGTTAAGTTTCATGATGGCTCTAAATCTAGTCACATAGGGAAAAAGTATAAGGAGAAAAGGTGAATGCTTGATTTAATGATGCCTTTTATGAATAAATATGAATAGGCCTATAATTAATCACACACAAATTTAATAAATTTCAAAAAAAGTGATGAACACCAAAGAAATTAAATAGAATAACTAAAACTCATCATAATTAATGCATAAACCCTACATAAAATCATGAGTAACGGTCCTCTAAAATTAGTATTAATCCATTTAAATTAAAAATAAAGAGGAAGACTTCATTAAACCAAAAACATTTGAATAAAAAAAGCAATTTCACATTAAAATGATAATGTTTGTTTACAATAGAGTCAACCTCTTCAAAATATTACATATATGCATATATGGAAAAGAAATGGGACTTGTCTCCTAATAGCACAAGTTCCCACTCTAGGCCATCTTGGCCTAAAATGTTTCTTAAAAAATTTTACTAAAAATATTCCCAATCCTAGAACAAGAAAAATAATATTCCCAGGGCCCACTAGGAAATACTCAAGAGGAGGTTAGAGGTGGGCCGCTTTCTAATTACTTGGGATGTGCCTCATGAGATTCTAACACAACCATCAATAATTTTAACTCTTGATCTAGCTTATCAAGGTTTATAGGTGACTCTCAAAATATTACCTCAACCTGAACTGGTAATTATTCATGGAATTGGAGTGGGTATTCCTAGGAAACCTTCACCTTAAACACCTAGCTGATGCTAGCTATTGAATATATTGCTAGTTCCAAAATTGCTTTAGACCTAGTCCTATTGGTTTTAAATTTTTTCCTCTAAATGAATAGTTTGAATTGGGATAGGTGGACATCAAATTCCTATTTATCTTTAAATTTTCCATCCAAGTGGATAAAATAATGATATTAACCTCTTTAAAATAGGCTAACATCCACTCTTCACTCTTCTCCAATGGTTTAATCACTATTTGCACCATATCCAACCACTCCTCAATTGAGTTCTTCATGCTCCTACCTTAAGTATAGTAGAGGTTTAGGTACACTATAGGCATGAAATTAAGATCTAATAACATTCTATTATGAATAACCAAAATGATCTTCTTTCACTTACTATCCATGCAAGAAATTTTAAAAGTATAACTACCAAGAGGGGGTGTATCAATTGTCTTAAAATGGTCCTCCAAATTCTCTTAACATTCATGAAGAATTAATTCACCACTATAGGAGAATAAAATCCAATGAAACACCACTTGGACTACTTCCCTATAAGCAATGGATCAAACTTTTAGTGGGGCACCAACCCATCACTAGTCAAACACCAACTCAACTAGTCCTTTACAAGCTTCAACCTACAAAGAGGATCCAACCCCCTAGGTAACTTAGCACCAACTCAACTACCTTGAATCTCTGATCACCCTTGGAGACATATTGATTACTCAACTAAATATGGCATCCTTCTTTTTCTCTTTTCACTCTTCAATATCTCTCAAACAACCTATTATGCCTTCTCACTCAACTAGCCCTTTTCTTGGAAAAATTAGATCAAATGACCTTATTTAACATATATAAAAACATATTTATATCTTCATGACATATTCATCACAAATTTATAGTGATCTTCAATCCATTTAACTATTCTCTAAAACTCCATATCTTTAATATTCTAACTAGTCAAAATAGGCCTATTAGGCCCTATCTTTATACTTTACTCTTATTCTTACCCATATTGGTTGGCCAAGAACCTCAACATACTTGGATCACACTTTAAATAGATCAATACACATGTTTCACAAGTGAAACACTTTCTACATAAGTTAGTCATTACCCTTAAGGGCCAAAACCATTATTAGGCCTAATAGAGACCTAATGTAATTAGCCTTCTCTAAACACACATTTTACTTAGACCTCATTGGAACACTGAGCCTCCAAAAATGAATGGAAAACTTCAAAAATGACTAAAATAGACCTATTATAAGCCCACCTTATGTCCCTAACACCATTTGGCTCTTTTCACTCCTTGAACGATCTAATTAGGTTTACTCACAAATAGGACTTCTTTCTGCCATAAAGTCTATCTTGAAAATCTGATGCATACAATTAGATTTGAAAAATAACCCAACCAAAAAACACATGGATATAATCTTAATGAACTTAGGTTCAACATCATGTTCATTAGAATTCATTAAATAAGGAAAAAGACCCCAAATTGATCAAATTCATAAGCTCACTTAGAATTGCACACATGACTTAAGAACCTAGTCAAAATCCTTTAACTTTTCATACCTTAATCTCATTCTCATTCTTGCCTAATTTTCTCACTATTTTTCCTATTAGGCTTGTTTAGTGATAGGTCATCTTCCATGACTGGTTTAACACATTTTAGGTATGTAACCTTATCAAAAAATTGCATGGGAAGAAACTAAAAGTCTCACACATCATCCTTAATCTATTTTCATGCTCTGACTTGGTCAACCCTACCTACTACATCAAAATTCCTAGAAATAAGGGATTTCCTATAGCTTATACTCACTATCATGATAAACCAAAACCACCTTTAAGAACCCAGTCAAAATACTTTAACTTTTCATACCTTAATAGGAATTTATCATGTATAAAAATGTGTTAAAATGAACCTATGATACCTATATAAAACATTCATGGGAATTGGGTCCTTTAAATTAGTGCAAAATGACTCAAAAACATCATTTTCACTGACACATAGAAAACTACCTATATCACGAAAAACACAGTCATGAAATCTAAGCCTTAGGACACGTGTGAAGAATTTTGTAATATTCCAATGGTTTTAAATGAAAATTAATAATCCTTATATCATATTTTAAAATATATATTTCATGGTTATATATCAATATTGGTCTTACAGACCAATCTCATGACTTCACTCTATATAGACTTCACTATGTTAGATAGACCATTTTGATGACAACTTTTTGCTTGTGTATGAGCATCATAAACACTTATAAACCAAAGGGATTCAAGTAATAGGTATTGAATAATTATGCCATGTATTTTTATCAATCCCTAATCCTATACAACTAATCCCTAATCTCATTCTTATTCTTGCCTAAATTTCTCATTATTTTGCCTATTAGGCCTGTTTAGCGATAGGTCATCTTCCATGATCAGTTTAACACATTTTAGGTATGTAACATTCTCAAAAAAATTCATGGGAAAAAACTACAATTATCAAACATCATACTATATCTATTTTCATGCTCTGACCTAGTCAACCCTTCTTTCTACAAATAAGGGATTTCTTATAGCTTATACTCATTGTCCTGACAAACCAAAACCACCTTTAAGAACCCATTCAAAATAATTTAACTTATCATACCTTAATAGGATTTTTTCATTTATAAAAATGTGTTAAAATGAACCTATGATACATATATAACACCTGCATGGGCATTGGATCCTTCAACTCAATGCAAAATGACTCAAAAACATCATTTTCACTCACACACAGAAAACTACCTATGCACAAAAAACATAGTCATGAAAACTAAGCCTTAGGACATGTGTGAAATTTTTTGTGATATTAATATGGTTTTAAATTAACATTAATAATCATTATATCATATTTTAAAATATATATTTCATGGTTATATATTAATATTGGTTTTATAGACCAATCTCATGACTTCACTCTATATAGACTTCGTTGTGTTAGATAGACCATTTTGATGACAAATTTTTGCTTGTATATGAGCATCATAAACACTTATAAACCAAGGTGATATGAGAAATATGTTTTTAATAATTACCCCATGTATTTTTATCCATCCCTAATCCTCTATAACTAATGCCTAATCTCATTCTCATTCTTGCCTAATTTTCTCACTATTTTGCCTATTAGGCTTGTTTAGTGATAGGTCATCTTTCATGATCAGTTTAGAAAATTTTAGGTATGTAACCTTATCAAAAAATCTAATGGGAACAAACTAAAAGTATCACACATTATCCTCCATCTATTTTCATGCTTTGACTTGTCAACCCTGCTTGCTACATTAAAATTCCTAGAAACAAGGGATTTCCTATAGCTTATACTTGTAAGAGTAATTCACATTTTGAAAACACAAAAAATGTCAAAAAAACCATTCTAATCCATAACCAACAAGATCTTTCCTATCAGGTCATTATAAGGGTTTAAAGAGGGTTTTGATTGGTTTTACTTCTTAGAAATCATTCATAAAAGATTGCCCTTCAACTCCATAAAAAATGATATAAAAATAAATATGGGGACCTTCCCAAACTTACATGAAGTGATCAGGATCTCATAAAAAAATTTCACATGACAATGAGCATAAAAAATTTATTCTCAAGTCTACAATACCCCATTTTGTGCATATAGAAGACCTCAACACCAGGTTTCATATATTATATTTTAGGATATGAATAAAACTTGGTAAAAACACTAAAAAAAACTTATCACACCTGTATTAATTCTCCCAAGATATTTTTCACCTTTTTAAATGAATTTGACCACTCATTAGGCCATATTAGGTTTGTTTATACACTAGGCCTTACACTAGTAGTCATACTTGGACCATGATCACACCTTGAAACCTCTTAAACTATTCTCAAAATATCATCCACATGCTAGATGATCTCATACCTTGATCATGAAATAAAAACCTTGTTCACACAAGTCTCAAAATGCTCACCATAATATGCTAACAATCCTATACCTTTTCACTAGGTTTCTTCATGCAAGGACTAAGCTTAAACTTTGACCTTGGGACTCATTTTATGGATTATTTGCCTTTTGATAATGTTTATAAAACTTATAACACCTTATCATGTCTATACTAACCCAAATCATAAATATTTACCATACTCCATGCATACACCTTCTCTCAGGGCTAGACTAGGCTTCACAAGACATCTTATTTGTTGTTTAGTATTAGAGCTCAATAATATGCTTTCTTTGTAACATGATCTTCATTTTGACATGCTATTAACTTTATAAGGATTACTAGGTTTCCTTTAAATTCTCTCTCAAAATTATTCTTTGTCATATACCATCATGCATGGCCTCAACTTTGACTTTGGCATCAATGACTTGAATTTGACATCAATGACAACAGCAATGCTTCAACACCACCAACAATAACATACCTAAAAAATATCCCCATTTGTCATTGATGGTAAACACTCTATCATAGTAGATCATTCTCATCTCCTCAAGCTACATCTTCTTTGATACTTGGTCTTTCTCCTAAATAGGAACTTTATCCCCCTTTGACATTAATGACAAAGGGTCACCTTATTAACAACTATTTGATCCTTAGACCTAAAACAACACACCTTTTCTATTTTTGAACAAGCTTAACATATATCAAGATCACATACTTACTCTTGAAGCATGATTAGATTCCTTTGTCTCCATGAGAAGTTTAGGCATTATCAAAACTGTGAATTGGTTTGATCAAGTCATCATACAAAATTTTTGCGACCTGTCTCTTATGATCACACCTACAACATACTCTTGAATGAACCTTGAACCTAAAAGTCATCAAATACCACAAAAATCCCCTTATGACTGATCATCATTCATTACTATTTCTTACTATCTAAGTGTCTCCATGAATCCTAATAAAGTCACCTTTGCTCTAGTGAATTAGAACAACATAAACTTAGGAGATCCTTAGATCTTCATGTCCTTACTAAACTAAACATTCTTCATGATCCTCTTAGGTTTGAATAGTCTTTTTAAATTAACTTTTACAATCTCTATTTGAACACCATTCTAATTTGATCTATTTGACTTGACTTCTTCATCCATAATCTCAGTTGATAGGGAAAATTCTTGGCACTCCTTTACATCTTGACTTTTCTCCACCATAGAAAATAGTCCACTTAGACTTGTATACCAGTCATCAATTTTAACTACCTTGGGTTTCCACTTACTGTCTTGTCTTTATTATTGTATTCTAAAAGCCTCAACTTGCTTGTTTTGTCTTGAGAAATTATTCTTGCAATATTTTTTAACATGACCAACCTTATGACAATTGAAACATATTATTCCTCTTGATGGAAATACACCATGACCCATACCTATTGACTAATGAATTTCCTCATAGTTCCATATAAATTCATTCTTGGAGGGCCTTCTATAATGCCTTGCTCTATGACTAAATTGGTTCCATGAATAATAATATTCATTGAATAGATTAGCATACCTTATGGTATTAGGTTTCCTTATAGTATTAGCCTTCATTTTGTCAGCACCCTCATTCTTTGGTTGATCATTGACCTTTTTGATCACATTAGTGTTCTTCTTTTGGTCTCCATTGAAACCAAGGCTTGTTTTATCATTAGTATTCTTTTGAATACTAACAATATTATCTAGGTCATTGGTACTCTTTTTAAACCTCACGAAAGACTTGATCTTATTTGATGCTTGTTTCAATTTAGCTCTCAAGGAATTCAATTTAGCTACATACCTTGCACATTCATCTTCTTGGGCCTCTAGGCTTGTAGTCATAATTTCAAGTTAACTTTGCACCTATTTGACTATTTACTCTTGTTCCTTAGATTTATTACTTAGTCTAGCTCCAAAAAAACTGATTTTATCCTCATAATATTTAATAAGGGACCTCATCATCCTATTCTTCTTATTTACCATCTTCAGTTCTTCTAGAGTATTCATCAACTCAACCTCAAAATCCACCTCATCTCCTTATTCATCTGAATCACCAACAACACCTCCAATCCATATGGACTATTCTTGATTTTAGCAGCTTGCTTCTTTAGCCATGAATATAACTTCATTGACATCAGGGTCATAACCTTCATGTTCAATCTTAGAATGACTTCTCTTACTCTCATTAGATGAGATGTAATCTTTTATGGTGTAGAAAATTCTTTTGTTTTTGAAGAACTTCTTATAGTCATACATTCTAAAGATTTTCTTGCTCTTATCAGACCTGTAGGACCTTTTATCATCATCATGACCTTCATCATGTTCTTGGTCTTTCTTAGCCTTATGCTTATGAAGGAACTTGTTAGAAAAGTGTCCAATCTCTCCACAATTGAAGAATTTAAAAGGCAATTTGCCCTTGTATTTACCTAAGTCCATCTTCAACTTCCTTACAAACATAACTATCAAATCATCATCATTAATATTAGATTCATCATTGTCTTTGAATTTATTACCTTGTGTCTTTTTATCCTTTGGCTTATTTTTTACCTTGAATGCAGTTTCTTTATTTATAGGTCTTCTTTCACTTGTCCTTATCTCATAGGTTGTTAGGGTGCCATGAAGTCCATCCATTTATAGCTTATCTAGATCTTATATTTATTTAATTGTTGATGCCTTAGAATCAAATTTAGGAGTTAGAGACCTCAGGACCTTTTGAACAACAATAGACTCTTTCAACTCTTCACCAAAACCTCTTATGATGTTGACCACTTCATCAACCCTCAACAAGTAGGTTGAAATGGTCTCATCTTCATTCATTTTTAAACATTCAAATTGTATTCTATGGGTTTAAAACTTGAACAATTTGACCATGGAGTCTCCCTAATGAATAGTCTTAAAATTATCTCACATTCATTTGGTAGACATACAATGCATCACTTTCACAAGTTCTAGCTTTTATAGGTCACATATAATACCATTCATTGCTTTTGAGTTATTATCACTAGCATTATTGTCTACTGCATCTGTAAGAGGAATAAGGGGTGTAATATATCCATCTAAGACTAATTTAAAAACAACATGACCTTGAGACATCATCTATGTACTCATCCTGACACTCCAAATGGTATAATTAGATCCATTAAGAAATGGAGATTTGCTTGTAGAAAAATCACCTTGTGCTTGACTAGCCATTTTCGCTTGCTTAAGATATCCTTTAGGTTATTATACCTCCTTTAAATGACCTGATCTAATACCAAATGTTGGAATTATAGATATTGAGAGGGGGGTGTTTAATCAATTGTCTTAAAATAGTCTTACAATTTCTCTTAACATTCATGAAGCATTTATTCACTTACATACATCAACTAATGCATACACAAGCATCTACGAAAGCAAACAACATAATGACATGAGATATATGTGGAAAATGCTACAGGTGAATAAAAAATATAAAACACCAATTGGAATAATATATTATAAGTAATAGATCAAAATTTTAGTGAGACACCAAACCCATAAGGAGCACTAACCCCTCACTAGTTAAACACCAACTCAACTAGTCCTTTAGCAAGATTTAACCTTCAAGGAGGCTCCAACCCACTTGGTAACTCAGAAAAAAAATTAGATAATTTGAATATATGATCACCCTTAGACACATAATACTTATTAAACTAAATATTACCTTCTTATCTTGCTCTTATCACTCTTCAATCTCTCCCAAATAGCCTATTAGGCCTTCTCACTCAACTAGCCCTTTACTTGGCAGAATTAAATCAAATGACCTTGCTCAACATGTGTAAAAACATAGTTAGATATTCATGACATATTAATCACACCTATATGATGATATTAAATCCCTTTACCTATTATCCAAAACTCTATATCCTTTGCTCATATATTCAATATTATAACTAGTCAAAATAGGCCTATTAAGCCTTGTCTTTATACTTTACTCTTGCTCTTACCCATCTTGGTTAGCCAAAAAAATCACCATACTTGGATAAAAATTGAAACATATCAAAAAAAATGTTTAAAAAGTGAAAAAATCACTATATAGGTCGTTCATTACCCTTAAGGGCCAAAACCACCATTAGGCCTAATAGAGACCTAATGTAATTAGGCCTTCTCTAAGCACACATTTCACTTAGACCTCCTTGGAACACTTTGAGACTCCAAAAATGGATTTAAAAATTAAAAAAATGATTAAAATATACATATTATAATCTCAAATTATGTCCCCAACATCATTTGGATATTTTCACTCCTTGAACCACCTAATTAGGTCTACTCGCAAATAGGCCTTCTTTCTGCCAGAAAGTTTGTCTTAAAAATATGATGAATATAATCAAATTTGAAACATAAACAAAAAAAAAACACATAGAATATTAATTACATAAGGTTCAAATTAATGTTTATTATAATTCATTAAACAAGGGAAAAGATCCCAAATTGATCAACTTCACAAGCTCACTCAGAATTACACACAGGCCTTAAGAACCTAGTCAAAAGCTATTGACTTTTCATACCTTCATAGGAATTTATAATGTATAAAAATGTGTTAAAATATATATATATATATATATATATATATATATATATATATATATATATATATATATATATATATATATATATATATATATATATATAAATATAAACTTAATGGGAATTTTATCCTTCAACTCAGTGCAAAATGACTCAAAAACATCATTTTCACTCACACACAGAAAACTGCCTATAGCACCAAAAACATAGTCATGAAAAATAAGACTTAAGATAATTGTGTGAACACATTTGTGATATTAAAATGGGTTTTAATTAAAATTAATAAACCTTAAATAATATTTTAAAATATATATTTCATGGTTATATATCAATAGCGGTCTTACAAACTAATTTCATAACTTCACTCTACATAGACTTCACTATGTTAGACAAACCATTTTGATGACAATTTTTTAATTATGTATGAAAATCATAAAAAATTATAAAATAAGGGAATATTAGGAATATTTATTTAATAATTACCACATGCATTTATATCCATCCCTAATCCTCTGCAACCAATCCCTAATCTTATTCTCATTCTTACCTAGTTTTCTCATTGTCTTGCCTATTAGGCCTGTTTAGTGATAGGTCATCTTTCATGATTGGTTTAGCACATTTTAGATATAAAACATGATTATAAAATTAAATTTTAAAAAATTAAAAGTCTCACACATAATCCTCCATCCATTTATATGATTTGACTTGGTCAACCCTAATTACTACATCAAAATTCCTAGAAACAAGGGATTTCTTGTAGCTTCTACTCACTATCATGACAAACCAAAGCCACATGGAGAAAATTGGAATAGTAATTTACATTTTAAAAACACAAACAAGGTCAAAATAACTATTTTGAGCCATAAATGACAATATATTTCTTATCAGGTCATTATAAGGGTTTTAAGAGGGTTTTGATTGGTTTCACTTCTTAACAATCATTCATAAAGGATTTCCCCTCAAATACAAAAATAGTGACATGAAAATAAAGATATGGAATGTAAAAAAATTACATGAGGTTATAAATATCTCATGCAAAATTTTCACATGCCAACGAGAATAAGAAATTTCTTCTTGGATCTACAATACCCCCTTCTATGCAAATATAAGACCTCAACACTAGGTTTCCTCCTTTCTCCTTTAGGATATGAACTAAAACTTGGTCAAGACACTAAAAATAACTTATAACACCTCTATAAATTATCTCAATATCTTTTTCACCTTAGGAAATGAACTTGACCCCTCATTAGGCCATATTAGGTCTTTTTGTACACTAGGCCTTATACTTCCAGTCATACTTGGAACATGATCTCACCTTGAAACCTCTTGAAATATTATCAAAATATAATTTAAATGTTATATTCATAACTTTATCATACACTACAAACCTTTTTCACTTAAGTCTCAAACTTCTCACCATAATAAACTACCAATCCTATGCCTTCTCACTAGGTTTATTCATGTAAGGAATAAGCTTGAACCTTGACCTTGGAACTTATTTGAAGTATTATTTGCCTCTTGATCATGTTTACATAGCTTATAACACTTTATCATGCCTATACTAACCATAATCACAAATATTTACCATACTCCATGCATATACCTTCTCTCAGGGCTAGACTAGACTTCTCAAGACACCTTGTATGCTCCTCAATACTAGAGCTCAATAATATGATTCCTTTTTACCATGATATTGATTTTGACATGCCATAAAATTTAGAAATATTATTAGGTTACCTTAAAATTATCTCTCAAAGTGATTCTTTGACACATACCATCATGCATGGCCTCAACTTTGACTTTGACATCAATGACAATAATAATGCTTCAACACCAAAAATAGGAACATACTTCAACAAGAAATACTCTCCAAACATGATTGAGTGTGCTGGTGGTGATATTTTATCTTTGATAATAAATAGTTAATGTGAAGTTAGGAGCCACTTTAAGTGTGCACATAGGTGCACTTATTTCTGATGTGTCCATCAAGAAAATTGATTTGGATACACTAAGATGTGTTTGTGATATAAGAGTAGCTAATGGAGCCATTGTCATGGTAGCCATGGTGTATGTTGGTGATAATAAGATGGGATCCACTATGACCTAAGCCCTACCCATAGTTATAAAAGTTTATTAAACTATGTCAGATATTGGGGGAATAAAGGCCTCATAAATGAGACTCTTGAAGATAAAATATGGGCCCTTGGGATTCATATGGGTGGAATGGGTTGAGCAGAGGGGGATTAGGAAGTCATAATATTGAACATGGAAAAATATAAGGGTAATTAAGTGAATTTGAGAGTATGTGAAAGAGGCACCTATGGAGGCCTCATGGAATAGGATTGGTAGGATTAGGGAATCCTAGGGGGTCCCATTGGTTATTAAGGGATATAGGAAATGGTGAAGGAATAACAAGTGGTGCCTCTTGTTGGACCCATTCTAAGATTGGTTTATGGTTACTATTGATGTCAAAATATAGTACTTTTATTACTTATAATTGAGTGATATATGGAAGTGGAGGTGGTGGAGGTACACCTGAGACTGGGTGAAGCAAAGCTCATCGAGGTGAATCTACAAAGGCTCCTTATATGATTCTGATAGAAATTTGGGGTGTAGTTACCTAAGCATCCTCTCCTAGATCAGTTAGCATGGGCTCAAGGTTTGAATAAAGTGGAGGTGGATACATTAGAGGAGTATTTAGAGGTGGCATCAATCTTTATTTAGGGATTGGTCTATAATGGGCCCATTTTCCTTTATTTTTACCACTTCCACTTATGATATTATTTTGACATTAATTTTTTGATTGATATGAATCTTTTAATCTTTGTGGGGCTCATGGTGATCTGTGACATTGTTTATGGCTATGTAATTCACCACATGGGCATTGATAACCCTATAGGGATCCCATTCTCTATGCTTTTATATTTTCAATGCATACAAAATCTTATTCCAAATAATCTTTCATAGAAAATGAATATTTTTTTATTCATAGTGGAAAACAAATATTGGGAAGTCTAGGCATGCATTTTGCCAATGATCAAGTGAATAACCCTTGACACCCTAGACCAACTGATAAACAATATATTTCTCTAAGAGGTGATCTAAGACTTGATAAGTTAAGAGACTCACTAGATTCTTGTTGGCCAATTTTGGCCCACATATGAAGCTTTTGCACGGTCTGATGAAGCAATGGATCAAAGGCTTAGAAATAGGTCTAAGATTGAAAAATGAAGAATACCAATAGGTTTTCATGTGTTTCAATCATTAAATACAATGAAACTAGTTACATAATCCTTAGAGAATCATCAATTCCTTGAAAGATTGGTTGAAATATGAAATGTGCAGGTTTAAGTCCAGACTATCACCAAGATGTCATCCAAAAATGAATGAACCAACTCATTTATGATTTTTTTTATCTTCACTTAGAAATTCACATGAGCCAAAAGATTATAGTGCCATGGGTATTTTCATGCCAAGATCATCCTCTAAAAGTTTCAAGTCTGTATAAGATTTTTGGATCAAGTTATGAATATTTAAAGTTGAACCAATAGAGTAAGACATCCATGTAAACATCAAAATAAAGATTAAGAAAAATAAACCCTTTTAAGCTTAAATTTTATGGTTACACAAATTTCAATGATGGTCTTACAAATGCCATTTGATGGGATAATAGATTTCAAATTTAATCTCATGAAGTAGCCTTTGGATTTCAAATAGTGGCTTCTAATAAATTTAATGATTCATGTTGCATCATACATCTTGATCTTATGGTGCATGATGAGTCAAAAATTCAAGGAGATCAAGAGGCCACCACATAGCATAAGTATGTGAGGCTGAAAAATAACAATAGGATCTTAAAACCAATACATGATTGACACATAACACAAGCACATAAGTTGATAGATTGATAATGGATCTTGAGTGCAAATATGGGACTACCAAGTGGCACTAGTTTGAATAGAGTTAACAAGTCAAAGGTAGATCAATGATTCAAAATAATAAGATCAATGGTGCGATATGGGTCAACGAGTTAATGATCCAGGTCAAATATCGATAGCTAATAAGTAAAAGGTGAGCCCAAGACACGTTGAAAAAAGTTGATAGGGCATTATTAGACTTGGGCAATGTAAATGAGAAGGAACCTAGCTCAAGCATGGTCTAGGATGAACTAGGTGGATATTGTAGAATATATCATCACCATTAAAGCTTCATAGGGACAAAATAGGTATTTTAAACCTAATATAGATAAAGGGTTGATAGTTTAACAATGAAACAAGACCAAGCATTACCAACAGAGCTCCATGGAGGTAAAATAGATCTTATAGACCTAATATAAACCAAGGAGATGTTAACTTATGGTAAAATCAGGAACATGCACCTATGAACTTATTTTATCGATCAAAACTATAAGAAAACTAATATTTAGGATTGGTTTTCACCTATAGTGGACTTAGGTTTAGTTTACCATGTAGGGGTAGATAAATGAGATATGATGGGGGATTCTCATCCTTCAAACATAGTTTTAGATTGAAAAACCACCATTCATAGCATGGCATTATTAGTTTTAAGATTTGAGGATTTGATCCTCATGAACATGTCAAATAGACTTAGGGTCCCAAGGTGGCAAGCTAGTAGTTTGGAAATCAATTAAGGGCATTGATTATGCTCAAATAGACTTTGTCATCATGCATCACAAACCCTTGTCTCTAGTGGGATCTCTCAACCAATGAGAAGAGCTTGAGGACTATTGTGAAAAATGGAGGTCCATTTATTGATCAAGGCATGTATAAAAAAAGAAATCAATGAAATACCACCTCACTTCTTGATCATGATGACTCTTTTTCCACTCTCTCATGCATTGTTCCCATATTATCTCTTTCTCCCTTCTACTATAGATAGAATATTTTGAGCCAAAAAATGGATCCTCTCGATAGCCCTATACTCCTCTTGGGCATTGCTAAACTTTGCCAAGATGGATCTTGTAACCTCTTGAGATGAATACAAGACTTTTTTATATTTCATCACTCTAGTATGGTGTGTACATGTCAATTGATCTGCATACGTGGTAGATATTTTCTCCCTTGTCAAGTCTTCATCTCACCTAGTTACTAGTTCATCTTGTTATACAAGTGATGTTTAGTGTTTTGTATCTTTTGATTGAAGCCTGTATGTGGATACTTTGATTGGTTAGTGTCTTATATTATACCTCTCCATCACTTCCCTCAACTCTTGATCATTTGGTGAACCTCTACATGAAATACTAATGTATGAATTTTTTTTGGAATCCTAGATCCAACCTTGTGCTTGTTTCATTAGTGTTTAAGAGTCAAGAATGTCTCTCTCTCTCTCTCTCTCTCTCTCTCTCTCTCTCTCTCTCTCTCTCTCTCTCTCTCTCTCTCTCTCTCTCTCTCTCTCCCCTTTTCCCTTGTCTTAGTAGGTTTTAGTAGTGGAAATGAGCTAAATGATGATTTAAAGGAGCTAACCTCATTAAAAATTCTAGAGGTCTGACCCCATTATAGGATACCCACAACCTAGGGTGGGTCCCATGTTGAGCTAGATTTGGAAGTAGGACCTCAACACTTCTACTTATAACTAGGGTGAAATCTATACCTCAAATAATTCCCTCCACTTAAATGGTGGTGTCATCTTTATAATACCATTAGGATCCTATGGGCAAGAGTGTCTTCCTTATCTTATTTGAGAGTCACAACATGGGCCACTTGTTATTGGTCATGTAGACCATGAGGTAGAAGGATTCACATACTGTCCTAAATTTAGTTCCTATAATGATTCATGCCAAACTTATAGAATACCAAATGAACCATAGATCTAGAAGGGGTCCATGGAAAAACATAGAAGAATTTAATGTGAGGGTGGCATAGACTATGTCCATAAGATTTATCATCATATAAATTTTTCCACCTTCTCTAACATCACTGACACCCTTGACCAAGTTGAAATTTATGATGTTTTAAATGTCCAAAACTTACTTCCATTTGAGGATGATACTGAGTAGGAGGATGTTGACATGCACAACATCCTTCTCTCTAAAAAATTAATTCAATAGAAACATCCTAATGTGAATTTCTTCCCAAAAAATGAAAATAATGTAAGCATTGATGTCATCATTTTTAGTCCATCTATTTGGATTAATAGTCCAATATTGGAGAACCTCAAATATATCATGCATATCATTCCATGTGTCTACCATGTTTTGGTTTAAACTAAGGTGAACTCTAGGATATTATAGTATTACTTGAAGGTAGATCTAAAGATGTCCATAATTTTATTTTGGGACCCCATAGAGTATAATAGGTCTTTATTGGTGTCATGTACATGCACAAAGTTTTGCATCATGTTGATGAAGAGATTAACACATGGGAACACATCTATCTTAGCTATATCTTTGTGTAATCCTAACTTATCAATGGATGTAAGAATGCCAAGTAACTCAGTCTCCTCCTCCTCCTCATCTTATGTGGGATTTTGTATATATTAAATCACCCTAAACACTTTTTTATAATGTTAAAAATGAGTCAAGTTTAATGAGAAGGTTGTCTCTTGAATTTGGGCTTAGGTTTCAGGTTGGAAGATGATGTGGCCATGGATGATTGTTGGGATCTATATAACACAAAATTTTGATCTTGAGGGAAGCACTGAAAGCTTGAGAAGCCACTGAAGGGAATGATTATTGGGAATCAAGAGTGGTAATGGTAAATCATATCACTTTGATGATTAATAGGGATACATAAATATATCTTTTATTAATTATGTTTGGAAGCTCACCTTGAACAAAAACGTTTTTGAGTTGGTGGCTCAATAAACTTGAATGTTTCTCAATTTGGCATTAACTTAGATAATTTTTAAAATGTGCTCCTAGTTTGGATTTGGTAATGGTGAGGGGACACTTATAGGTTATTGAATCATAACCCACTTATCCAAATTTATTAATGTGTGTGGTAGGCACACACCTACTTTAACCCTTTTGACAACTAGGGTATCCTCTAATTAGGTCACATGTTCTTTGTTGGTTGGGTAATTTTTTTTATAGCCTATACCATTTAGGCACAGTTGGGGTGTGACTCTTTTAACTTTTCTTGTACTATAGCTTTACACTTAGACTTATAGAGTACACATGGTACTCTAAAATTGGCTTATAGATCAAATTGCAACTTTTTTTTCCTTTCCCAAGACATTCCAAACCATTTTTCCATTTGGTGATTGGATGTGACATATGAAATTTTACGATTCTTTATGGGCTCTAATTATACTTTCTTTCTAGCTCAATCAAGATACTTCAGGCCCTTTCTATAATTTTTGTACATAAGTGACACATGGTTACCTATGGTTGGTTAGGGTCTATAAGGACTTTCCCAACTTTAATGCCTCTAAGAGACTAAACAGTATGATAGGTTCCATATGGCATCCTCTCATTTTGCATGCTCTCTTGAGGCTCTAATAACTTTGATGCCTCTAGGATATTGACTAGTGTGACAAGTTTTGTGTGACAACCTCTCATTCATTGGTCTCTCTTAGGGCCTTGATAACTCTAATGCCTTTGGGAGAGTGACTAGTATAATAGGCTACACATGTAAAATTCTCATTCATTGGGATCTCCTAGGGATCTTATATCTCTAAAACCTCTATGCTACTAATTAGTCTAACAAGTTTCATATGATATCCTCTCATTTTTAATTCTCCTAGGAATTTGATAGCTTTGATGCCTCTAGGATATTGATTAGTCTAACAAGTTTCACATGGAAACCTCTCATTTTTGGGTTCTCTTAGGAATTTGACATCTCTAATGCATATAGGAGACTAACTAATCTAACAAGTTATATATGGTATCCTCTCATTTATTAGGATCTACCATGAATATGACTACTCTAATTCCTCTAAGAGACTAAATAATCTAATAATTTATGTGGCAACATCTCATTCATCATTCTCTCTTAGGGATTTGAAAACTTTTACACCTCTAAGAGATTAACCAATGTGATAGGTTCCACATGGCAGCTTCTCATTTATCAAGGTCTGTTAGGGCTTTGATATCTCTGATGGCTCTAGGAGATTGACTATTCTAAAAAGTAATACATGGTAGCCTCTCATTCATCATGCTTTTTAAGGGATCTGAAAGCTCTGATGACTCTAGGAGATTGACTAGTCTGATAGGTTTCATGTGGAAACCTATCATTTGTTGGGATCTTTTGGGGTTCTAAAAAATTTGACACCTCTAAGAGACTAACCATTCTAAGAAGTTCCATGTGGTATACTCTCATTCTTTTGGCTCCTAAAATATTCATGAAAAGTGAATAAGTTATAAAAGGACCAACAATAAAATGAAATAATATTTGTCTACCAATGAAGCTCCATGAAATTTGAAGTAGAACTTAGGGGTGATGTCATCTTAGGAAAACCTACATAATTTTAACCCTGCAAAATAATATAATTAGCATAAAATATCTCAATTATGAGAAAACATTCATAGTGAAACATAGAATCAATAAAATATTATAGACATAGGTGGCTATATAGATCTTTATGAAAACCATTCACGTGTTTAAAATGTTGTGAAATACTTAGCTGATCAAGTCAGAATAGGTGTTCAAGGTTTTATAGGGTTTAGGACCAAGTATGAGAAGATTTTAGCTTTGGGAAACTTCTAAGTTGAGATTTTTCAAAGAGTCCCTTTTTATTTAATGAAAGGGGGTTTTGTTTTCCACAAAAAATGGTTCTTTATGGGTAAAATACTACCCCAACATTTATAACCCATATTATGATCCTTCATTATTTAACTGTGAGATAAACAACAAAAGCTTCTTTAGATAAACCTAGAGAAAAAGAGATGCTCAATTCTAATTTTAAAAAAATCATATTAGGTTCTGACTTATTCAAAGGGTCATTTTTGTAAATAGTGATTTATTCTTTTCTATTACTTCTTAAATCCACTAGGCACATTTAAAAACATATTAGGTACTCAAAGATCCTTAAAAGGTAAATATTAATAGAATTTGGTTAAGGAGAGGAAAGCTCATGTATTGATATATGACTAGCCATGCATTTATAACCCTGACAGATATGCCTTTAGTACCACTCTAGGCCTTGTTCCATTAACATCTAGGATAGATAGTCTATAATGGATATTTCCCAAATCAAACTTTATTAGGAATAAACTTATCATTTTCATGAGTTTTAGACTTCCTTTTATTTTGACATTTCTTTTATTTAATCCAGGAGGGTTAGGGACCAATGTTGTAAAATATGAGGAATGGCTTAATGAGAAATATCCTTTACCTACACAATTATTTTACCTTGTTTGATATGTTCATTTTAAGTGTTGTGCTGACCTTTTTAAAACATATATTTTATTAATTTACATCCTTGGTTCTAAATCAATGACACCTTATCCATTCAGTGTATTATGTGAGACTACTTTGATTAGCAAATTTTCAATAATGGGAGATTGCCTTCTATCTTTCAATTATGGGAATATATTCTTATGCCTTTTCAACTTTGAAGTGATTAGGTTTGACATTATGAGGGCTAATGTTTATATTTAACTTTTCTTTTATAGAACTAGATAAATCTCAATGTGTATCAAAAGAACGGGGATAAACTATTACAAGATTATCAAGGAAAAATGTGGGGAAAATAATGAAAAGACCCCAAATAAAACACCATAATAAAAACAAAAAAAAACATTAAAAAAGAAACCAACAAAGCAAAAAATAACATAATCAAACACAAACCAAAATTAAACTAACTAAAATCTAAAATAATATGTATATCACCGGGATTTACCTAGAGACTATTATAAAATTAAATTGAAATGGATAAATAAGAAGAAATTTTTCAATAATTGTCCATTAATAGTTATTAGGAGATCATTTCATTCAATGTATTTCTATCTAAATGCATTATTCCCTAGAAATTTAGATATCTCATATAGGCCAATCCAGAGTGGATCAAACCTAGAATAATTCCACTTATTTTCATGAGATTTTTCCCATACTAGTACTAGGTCTAATATTCTAAAGGATTTTACCTTATCTGTCTTGTCAAACCATCTTTTGGTAGTTTATTAATGCCTACTAAATATTTTTAGAGATTCTTCTCATGCATCCTCAAATTGGATGATGTAAAACAACTTTGAGTCCACTTTCCCATGGTTTTCCATGTATTATTACATGGAATTTTATGTGGGAAACTTGAGGGTTATTGGGAATATGGATTCTAAACCATGCATCAATAGAAAATGTGAAAGTTTGAGGGCTTTCTTATGTCTAGTGCAGTCATCCCAAAGACCATATTTCAATAGTGAATGCCAATCCCTCAACCTATTTTCTATATATATTTTTATTAAATTAATTAGATTATTTTTGATTGATTAATCCAAACCATTCCATTATGGGTAGTATTTAAATTATAACCTCAAGTTAATTCCATTCTCGTAAGCCCATTTGGTGAGTTTGGTTGACTAGAACATAGGTCTATTGTCAGTGACTATTTAAGTTAGGGTGCTAAACCATGTATTTATGTTTTCCTTAGAGAATTTTATGATTTACTTGGTTATTTTATTCCTAGTTTCCATTGCCTACTGACAAATTTGGGTTAATGATTCCAATCATGTCAAGTACCCATTGAGCAAAATTACACTCTTCTACCATAGGATAAAGGGGAATTTTTGTGTGAAATTAATTCTTGGTAAAGGTCTATCACTAATTAAATTTGCATAAATGAGTAGAGGAATCTTAGAATATAGTGGGCCAATAGTATCTGGCTCATAGAATTTTGTGATTAGTTGTAGTCCCTGAAGGATGGCCACTACCTAGCTTCTCATGGAAGCTAGGCATGACCTCTTTAAATTTTTATTTTGATATACATTTGAGATATATGCCTTCATAATTATCTTTGTAAATATCACTCCTTTATTCAATATGTAATGGAATGATTTGAGCTTAAGGGCTCTTTTCTATTTTTATTTTAGTCTTGGAGGAGGATTCACATAAAAGAAGATATTGTACAAATGTATCATACTAGTCTTGATGTACCATTTTTTATTGGTCCAATTTAACCATAGTGATTCTAGGGTCCATTTTAGTAATTATTTAGGTGATACCCTAGCCTCATACTAGTTTGATATGTTTTATTTAAAGGTCATACTCTTGTAGTTTGTCCATCCATTGACCTCTGTGTTTTCCTAAATCTTTATTTCCCAACATGAATTTTACAACTAGGTATGGGATAATGGTGTGCACCTTGTTTCTAATAATGTATTACCTAAACTTATTCATATCTTTGATCATGTCATATATATTATTATCTAAAGTATAATAATTTAGTTCTGGGTCATTTTGGTTCATGCTCATGAAGGTTATTAGGTTCTCATTTTCATCTTGATTTTGGGATACCATTGTAACGATAAGTGCTCAAAAGAAAAAGAGTAAAGGTAGAAATACTTCAAATAGTCCAGATTGATTAAGTAAAGTACTTGCATGATGACCTCCTTTATTTTTTAGAAGGATTTCATAATTGTAGGATTCTATTCCACCTTTTATTCCATTTTCAAAATTGCATTGATAGGTTTAACAATATCATCAAAACTAGATATGATTTTGTGTAAAAAATTGATATTACCAAAGAATTACTTAAGCTCTTTTTTACTAGTAGCTAAAGGTATTATATAAATAACACCAACACTCTTAGGTTTGATATAAATACCTTCTTTGGTAATGACATGACCAAGAATATTACCTTCTATCACACTAAATACATTCTTCTTTGGGTTGAGAGAAATACCATACCTCCTACATATTTCAAACACCTTTTGAATATGGTGGAATTGGTTAGACATATGTTTTGAAAAATGGTTAAGTCATACATATAAATAATTATGCATTTACTAATTTGACCTTCAAAATTAAAGTCCATGGTTCTAAAAGGTAGCTCCCTCATTTATGAGGCCAAATGGCATATGGTTTTAAGTAAAGGTGCACCATTTAGTTGTACATGTAGTCTTGTATTGTTCTCCTAGGTTAACCAAATTTGATTGTATACTAAGAATCCATCCTAGAAATACATCATTTAGGATCCACTCACCATATGAATTAACTCATAAAGGAATGGAAGAGGATAGTTGTCCTTATTAGAAACTCTATTTAAGTTTTTGAATTTAACACACAACTATATTTATCCATTCTTTTTTCAAACTGGCACCAAATTACCTACCTAGGTGGAGTGATGAATTGGGAATATGATCCCATATGAGAGGATATTATGAAATTATTCATATATTAGTGGTTTCAATATTAGGTTCGTAGGCATTTACCTCTATTTAAAAGGTTTTTAATTCAACTTAAGGGGAATAGTATATGATATTACACTTGGGTCAAAGACCTTGAGGTCTCCATAGTCCCAAAAAATAACTTCCCTATATTTTAATAATAACCTTTTGAGTTTTTAAATTTAAATAGAAATGTAATCCATGAAAATATGAACATCTCAAGGTTGGTTTGGTGATCCCAAATTGATGGTCTTAGATTTTTAGTCCATATAGTTTGATTTCCTAGGTATATGTGTAAACCTATCAATATCTAATATCCTCTCAAGGGAGATCATTCCTTTTAGAACACAATTATATATTAAGTTCATAATTCCATTCATGTTGTATCCTTCATACATAGGGTCATGTGTTTCTAAATCATCTATAAATTAGGTATTAAACACCTTTTATTTATTAAGGAATTATAGAATGTGGTGGCCATCCTTAAATACATCAACGTTATTCACACTATTAGGGATTGAAGGACACATAATGAGTTATACTCAAAAGTTATATAATTTGGTGTCATTTATGGGTGTCACATTTGCAATAGATGTTTCCAATTATCAACCACTTAAGTTTCTTCTCTAGGAATGGGGATGATGTTGAAATCATTGAACATTTATATTATATCCCATACCCCATGTTTATACTTCCTCAAATAAGTCATCTTATAGTGGAATATACTCTTAATTTAGTTCACTACAAGTTTAGAATCCCCAAAATAATTTAGTTATTTGACCCTATGTTTTAACATGAAATATAATCCTAAGATTAAGGATTCATATTCTATAATATTATTAGCATAAGGGAACTATAGTCTATAAGCAACTACGTGTCCCTTACCCTATGGGACAATCAAAATAATTCCTACCCCATAAACCTAGTTTGAATAGGCCCCATAGAAGTATAGGGGCCATAAAACTAGCAACTTAGGATCGCTGTCAAATTTGTCCTTAGTAGGCCCTATGGACAAGGTATAAATACATATGTTATAGGATACTAGGTTTACCCTTTCATTGACCACATTATATTCTATGATCATGTGTTTCATTCTAGGTTTCATGTCTACATGGATTTGATTGGCTATGCCTATCTAAAGCAATAAAATATGCAAAAAGTCTTTAGCCATATACCCATTCAAGGTCTTGAACTATTATCTACTGAGTAATATCGCATAAGCTTCCATAGATATCCACTAATTGGATATAGATAAATTGTTGGAACTTGGACTCATATTATAATTACATATGCACATTAAAAACCTCACCTACCACTTTGACCTTAGATTTGTCTAAATAGACCATTATCTTATCTGACTTAATAGATATTAACACTAATTTTACTCAAATTTTAGAAGGTATGATGTTTACCAAGGCTTTGAAGGAAATTAGACAATTATGAAGGTTCTTCTCAAAAAACCTAATAGTAATGAGGAAAGGTGGAACCTCATCCTTATTCTTATGTATCAACATGTTGGTGTGCACAAGATAGGGCTTGGGTTGAACTAATTTATATGTGAGAGAATTTAGGGGGATATATTTATGCTCAGTGATAGGAAAGATCATGAAAATTAATGTTTACCTTCATATTATTCATGTCTTTCATTATGTTATAACCAATTTTTATAGGAGCAAGATGGATCTCTTTAGGTGTCTTGGAATTAATAGCCTTAGGATGTGGAGGATCATTTTAGGCTCTAGGATTAGGATGGGTTTCACCATTATTAGGTAGAGTGGATGTGGTAATAGTGTATTACTATGTCCAGTTCTTAATAGTGTAATTGCTACTATGTAACTAGTGTAAAGCATGTACCTTGTTGATGGAATATTTTGGCTCATTATCCTATTGGCTAGGGAACTCTAAGGTCTCTAACACCATGGTAGTGCTTGAGGAATTTGAGGATCCTAAATCATTATCTTGAATAGTATATTTTATGTGGTTTGGGACTAACTCATATTCTTTCATTTCCATTGAAATATGTCAAAAGTGATGTATAATTATATGCATTCTACTCCCCATGTTAGGTTGTGTCATGTGCACAACACTAATTTGGCAAGGCCAACTTGAAAATGTTTATCTCAGGTAGTTTATTAGGTAAGGGATTTGGTTGGTTTTTATAATGGTTTTAGGGATGATTTCACCTTTGGTAAGTGAATTTAATATTAAAAATCACACAACCATTGCTTCCAACTTGTCTTTGGATGCCCAAGAAATCATTGCTAAACTTATATACCATGAGATGTATAATATCTAAATAAATCTTAGTAGAGTCTTGGGGCACACTTTAGACATTGTTCATGATGGGTATCAATTATTTATTATGATATTTAGGTGTTAATTATTTGTTTAATGGATAAGGAATCTAAAGTTATAATTAGGAGTAACATGCCTTAAGTGAATCTAGTTTTTCATTAACATAAGTTATGGCATGGGTACATTCTATCTAGTGGCAAATAGTGGATTTAAAGTAGATAGGTTATTCTACATGTTTTGGATGGTGGGTTCTAACATACCCTAAGGGTTCAAATATATACCTAATTTAATGTCCTCAACATAAGCTAGGATAAAATCTACCACTAAAGGGTCTCTATCTATGAAACTAGCAATCCAAGGGTTTAGCATGTTTTAATTTATTTCAAGGGATAATTGGGTATCTAACCTATAAAAAATAGTGATCTAACTATACATATTATTGAAATGATCTTTATAATTCATTATGGGATCATTTCATTCTCTCTTAATGCATGCTAACTATTAGTACACCACACTTGGGTCAATGACTTGTCCAAACTACATGAATATATTACTAAATTGGTCACAACTCATAATGGAAGTTTTAGGAAAATTTAAGAACCAATAATACATCAAATCCATCAAAGTAAATGAAAAAATATTATAGGTAATGTCCTCATGTTATAAATTCAAAATCTTGAGAATAGTTTTTCATGAGGTCACATGCTCTTCAATAGTACAACCCATACCAAATGTAAATATAGGAAGGTACCTTTATAGGTTATTAAGCAGGGCATGGAAACTCTAAGAATATTTATGGAAGACCTATATAACCATGTCATAGGTGTAGTCATGGGTATGGGCCTATTGGGGGCATACTGAGAGGATGAGCTAGTAGGTGTGACCAAAGGTCTCAGTCTCCCTCTAGAAATTTTGGTCCTCCTATGGATTTGAAAATTAGATATTATCAATCAACCATGAATATTTTGGTATTTAATGATCCACATAATATCTTATAGGTTAGCCAGTAGCTTCAATAGTTTAAATCAGTGAGAAAGGGTTCCCTCCTAGCACCAGCTATTATCACTCCCAAAATCTAGTCTCAAGAAGAACCTATGAGATTATGTTCCAACAAGATACTTGGGTGATAATAAGGGACTTACATCCTCTTATTTTAGGATTGATACTGAGATGATCCAAAGCATGATTTTTAGGTATTAGATCCAATAAATAACCTACTTATAATATATATCCAAGAGATGTAGTATTACCACCATAGTCTCAATACCATTTTTCTTATTGACACATAAAACTCCCATACTTCTATCCAAATTGATTTCAACAAATTAAAGTTTTGATCTCTACTTGAATCACTTAATTTATAACACCAACTATTGTTTTGAGTTTTAGGCACATAACAAGCTAGGTAAATCACCAAGGATGGGAAACAAGCTCAAAACCGATGATGGGTCAATAGATTCATACTAAAATTATTTTACTTCACTTCATAATTTATAAATATGGGGACAAATATTACCTAACAACAAAAAAACCATAAGAGGGGATGTAGGGTAAGGTGAAAAAGACAAGTTCTCTAGACAAATGGCAACACCATTGCTTCAAGGATTGAAAACATGCTCAACTATAATTTCCCCACTGTATGATAAGTTTCATGATGGCTTGGGATCTAATCACATAGGGAAAGAGTCTCAGAAGAAAGGATGAAGGCTTGATTTAATGATTCATTTTATGATTAACTAAAAAAAAACTATAAATAATCACACACAAATCTTAACAAATTTCAAAGTGAAAAACACCAAATAAATTAACTAGAATAACTAAATTTCATCATAATTAACACATAAACCATACATAAAATCATGACTAACAGTCCTATAACATTATTATTAATCCATTAAAAGTATAAATAAAGTGGAAGACTTCATGAAACCAAACACATTTAAACAAAAAAACCAAATTCTCATTAACTTATTAGTATTTATTTATAATATAGTCAACCTTCTCAAAATATTACAAAGCAATATATATAGAATAGAAGTGGGATCCATCTTCTAATATCAAAATTTCCCAATACAGTAAAGCATGTCCTAAAATGGCTATAACAAAATTATACCAAAATGATTCCCAATCCTATAAAAATTAGAATAGACTTACCAAGGCCCACTGAGAAAGATTGAATAGGAGGTTAAAGGTGGGCCACTTACTATTTTATTAGGACGTGCCTTCTCAATTTATAACACAACTATCACTAAGTTGAAATATTGATCTAGCTTATCAAGGTTCATATGGAGCTCTTGAAATATTATCTTAGGTTACACCAATAATCATTCATGAACTTGGAATGGGGACTCTAGGAAAACCTTCACCTTAGACACCTAGCTGATGCTAACTATTGACTAGGCTGCTAACTCTAAAATCACTTTAGCCCTAACCATGTTGGTTTTCACTACTTTCCTTCACATGACCTAGTCAAATTGGTCCAGGTGGACTTCATATTCCTCTCTTTCTAGTAAGGTTTCATCAAACTGGAAAAAATTAGATGAAAAAAATAGTGATCTTCACCTCTTTAAAATAGGTCAGTATCCACTCCTTACTCTTATCTAAAGGCTTAATTAAATTTTTCACCATATCCAACCACTCCTAAATTGAAGTCCTCATGCTCCTAATTTTTTTTGGTAAATGTTTAGTCCAATAGAGGCATGAGATTAAGATAAATTAACATGCCTTTATGAATAACCACATCAATCTTATTACACTTACTTTCCATGCAAGCAACCCTCTCCAAATATGTTTGAGTGTGTTAGAAGTGATCTTTGTTCATGAATAAAGACCTAGTCTCCTTTCTAAGAGCTATTAATAGAGCACCGATACATGGTATTCAACCACTTTATCCTCCCCACTAGGTGTCCTCACTTTAGTGAAGAATAAGAGGTCATGCTTGGTTCACCATATCACTGGGTCCCCATTTAGACTAAACCTTTGTGTAATTACTCTATTTATGCTCTCAATATCTCTTATCAAATTCCCATTGGACCTCTCTATCATCCTGATAGACCATTTACGGTCTTTGTGTTTCATTAAGTGTTAGGGGCCTAGGGTGATAGAAAATAAGGATTTGAGAGCAACAAGAGGGGTGAGATAAATAGAAGGTCGAGAGGGAGATACATTTTTATATTTCATGGGTCTTTTGCTCAGACAAGTTAGATCTATGATTGTGGTTATAGGAACTATGGTGGAAATTAGAACTTGAACCAATAACATGGAAAAAGATAATTTTTTTCCTCTTGCGTGTCATGCCTAGATTAGAGTATGGAGTGAAAGGAGTAACCATAGGTGATACTAATTTGGGAGAACTTAAATTATTCATAAGGTATAATTGTCATTAATTTTGTCATTAGATGGTTGAGGTGGGGATATTAGGAGGTGTTTATGCTAAAGGAGCAGCCAATAGATCCATTATCATAGAAACCAAGGCATATGTTGGTGTTGAAAATATAGGAGAAACAAGGACATGATCTATCCATAGTGTTATATAAGTTTCTTGAAATGAGATAGATACTAGGAGAATGAAGGCCTTGCAATCGAGACTCCTTGAGACCAAAAGTGGGACATGGGGATTCTTATGGGTAGAATGGACTAAGTGGAGGGGTTTGATAGTGAGAATGTTAAACATGGATGAATCTAGGGGTACTTGAGTGATTTAGAGACTAGGGAAAATAGGAACTGAGGGAGGCCTCATTATAATAGGTTTGATAAGAGTATGGAATCTTGGTGGTCACATGAGTTGTTAAGGGATGAAGATAGTGGGGGAACGAATATATAGTGGCATATCTTATTGGCCCCACTTTAGGATTACTTTAGGGTTGTTATTGATGTTGAAATATAATACTTATGCCACCTCAAATTGAGTGACCCATGGAAGTAGAGGTGGTAGAGGCAAAGCCAAGATTGGGGGAGATGAAGCTCATGGAGGTGAAGGCACTATTACCCCTTACATGATTATCCTAAAAATGTGGGGAGTACTTTCCTAAAAATCATTTGACAATTGAATTAGAACTTTCCTAGGGATAGTTGTGGTGGAGGTGGCTATGTTAGAGGAGGTTGTGGAAGTGTCACTAGTATTTATTTAGGGATTAGTCTAGATTGAGCTTGTTTTCTTTTCTTTTTCACTACTTCCAAATATACTACCACTTCGATGTCATTGTCTGGATTGAGATGAATCTCATCATATTCATTAGGATTATGGTGTTATGTGGCATTTAGCTTAGCCACATAATTCACCACATGGGCATTGATAACCCTACATGGATCCCATTCTCTATGCTTTTCCCTAATCAATGTGTAAGAATTCATATTTTATGCCATATTTAATAGTGAAGGAGAATTATTATATTCATGATGGAGAATAAATATTGTGAATTATAGTGATGCCTTCTATATACACATAATATTCTCAAACTTTATCAATTAATGATGCTTTCTATCTTGTAAAAACCCATTAAGTCTCAATTTATCTGAGTGCACACCTTAAGGTATGCACCAAGAAAGGGGTGAGCAGAACATTAGTTCTTCAAAGGATTATTATCCCTTATTACCACTTGATATCTATACAACCATCTCCTAAAAACATTCCCCTAAGCTTTGAATCCTATTTTTCACCCTCCTCTAATCATTTACCACCTTCATTATCGTTTACCTAACCTAAAACCCTTTTTGAAAATTTATGTTACAATGTTAGCCCCATCGGCCTTATACTCTAATTGATAAAACTTATTAGGGTCTAGGTTGACCCTTGGCAAACTTAGACCATGACCTAATTTGTTTTTTCAATAATGATACTAGGTTGACTAGGCCGACCTTATCAGCCTAAAATTTTAAAAAAGACCAGGGTTAGATCCACCTATATAAACACATCCATTTCATCTTTTCTAAGAGAAGAGAAGAAGATATATATATTGTGCATCTTTTTATCCACCATTATAATTGAGGAACAAGCTTCGGGTTTCATACTTTCTTTAAAGATATAGATCTTGTCTTCTAGGGAAGTATTTTGTATGCATTGATAGGTTGTGTAGCCTAGATTTAATTTATCCTTGTAATCCCTACATACCATAACAACATCTTGTGAAACACCTTGGCCAAGGGAGAGATTGAGGCTCGATGCTTTCATCTTCAAAGGTAAGTATTCCTAACTTTATTCCTCCTTTGTAAGAGTAGATAGATATGCATTTGCACTTCTCTCCCATGTATTAGGATTTTGTATACATTGACATGAGTATATTTATTCTATAAATGTTTAATTTTAATGTTTATTACCCCAACTTTATGCCAAAATATTTGGTGAACACTAGATTATAATTTTTATTTACTTTTTATTAGTTTAGTGAATATGAAAACATAGGACCTAATTAGGGTTACTGCATAGTTTTACTTGACTAGAGGATTTAGAACCTTCCTTAGTGATATTATTATGGTAATATATGCCTTGTCTAGGTCTAGAGGATCCATATTTATCATGACCATGAATATATAATGTATCCATAATCAGAAGTGTAAGTAGGATTTATCTTATCTGAGCTAGAATTGATTTATAGATCTACTATATTTTTTCATTGCATACATTCTGGTAAACCCGACATGAATCTAAACCTTGCCTATTTTTTTTCACTCTATCATTTTGACCATATTATTATATTTTTCTATATTTGAAGTACTATATTTAAGTATTCAATATAGTTATAACTTTATATGTGAATGTTTAAGACATAGTCACATCAAAATGACAATTTTATATCTATGTAGGTCTTCATCAAACACAGGTTACTAAATCAAATAGGTCAAAACATTATTCATTTTTAGTTCCATATAAGCATATAGGGTCAAATAGGTCAAATTTGTCATCTTACTCTCTCTTCTAGCATATAGATAAATAAACTAGGTTAAATAAGTCAACTTTGTCATCTTATTCTTCTTCAGAACATAGGGTTTTGTAGAATTGGCTCAAACTAATCGACTTGGTTTGAATAATTTAAAATAAAAAATTAAGGCAATTCAATATAAAATTTACAATCTTAACTGTATTCAAAACCACCAAGGTTCCTCTCTTTCCCTTATCTATCATTTTAATACTTTCTTTAGTTTTATTTTACATAAGTTATCATTCTTTAAAACTATAACCCTATAGCCAACTAGGTCGACCTATTCAACTTAGTTTCATAGTTTATCTTCTGTCCAAGAGACAGTCAACCTTTTAGACTTTGTTATTAAATACCTTAATTTCTCAACATAATAGTTACCCATTCGAATCTATTCTATACTATTTTCATATAATGTTTCCTAAACTAACTCTGTACTATTCTCAAATCATAGAATTAACAACTATTTTCTAGTAATTAATTCACATTTCTTTTTTAGTTGCTTGAATTCTTAGAGTACCTCATAAAGTCTATTTTTTTTTTAAATTACCATTCTAGTTACACTATTTTACTCTTTTTCACACACTACCAAATCACATAACATCCAAAATGCATTTAAACACTTGTCTTCCCAAGGCTTACCTACTTGGATTTCATCACCAAGGGGGAAGCTGACTTGGTTTTCTAGCCACGTATAAATGCATGGTTAATGGTATATATTGGTGAAGCACCCAAAACCCTTATCATTGGGGGATTGTGAAGTGACAGGGTAAGCCTAATACTAAACTAGTATCATTACCAACATAGATCTTTTTCAACCTAAACATCCTAAAACCATCCATATATTATTTTTCTAGTTCCCTATTTCATCTAATTCTCCTATCACACTTAAATTGATACTTTATAATAATTTAATAACACCCACTTAGCATTTAATTTTGAGTTGATTGATTTTTCTCTGATCATTGTGTGTTGTATTACAAAAACTTGTATTATCCAATGTTAATGCAAGGTTTTATATTGTGTGCCCCAATTGGATCACTCACATTGATCTAATTATTCATGTGTTTGATTTAATTATTTATTCACTTATATTGAAATCTTTTTCTCTATTTTAGCACATTATCATTCTAGTTGATATAGTCTCTTACAGACTATATTTCCCCTATTAATAGTACACAAATAACCTATGTGACTGTATATCCTTCTTAGCCTACTTTATCTCCTAATCTGTAATATAATATCAATCTATATGACTTTGTATTCATTTCTACCAGTTAGGTTATAAAACATAATTGACTTGTCTATATCTATATCCTTATCAACTTGTTCTATCCCCTATCTATAATATAGGGTTGAACTGTACAACTCTATACTATTCTCTACCTACTAGATTATAGAACAAATTTGACCTATTCAATTCTATCTCCTATTTGTAATTTTGTCTTTACATCATCTTAGTATTCATTAATCTTTCTCTCTCATCATCAACTTCTTGTTTGAGAATAATACTGAGTTAAACTCAATAGATATGATGAGCCTTACCAACCCTAATAGGTTTTCCCATAAATAGGTTGTGCATCCTACTCTAGATGAAAGTAATGTGCATGTGGCCACTCATAATACAAACTATGGGACCCCTCCTAATACATATTTAGTTCACAACCCTCTTTTCTCCTTAGAAGATCAGCATAAATTAAAATATACTCTATATATACTTTTCTTCATTAATGAATTTCCTCAAAATCAAGGAAAAGATTCTTCTACTATTTATCACCTTATTATAAGTGGTCAAACTAAGGACTCCCATTCACCTTCCCCCATAATCTCACACATATTTAGGGGCAATATCTTCTTTGCTTCTCAACCTCTTCCTTCTCTTTTAACCCCTTCACATACTAATATCTCTTCTTCTTTGATTTTCTCCACCTCTATGCCAAGTATCTCTACTAACATGGAAGGTTATACATCTAGTGGGCCTTTTTTAAGAATTTCTCTTCTCAATTCGTCCACCAGTGCACCCTTTTCTACCCATAGTAATCATGCCTCTAATACTACTTATTCTTATCCCTCTACTAGTGCATATTTTTTCACCCAAGCAAATCATGTTACTAGTGCATATTATGTCAAGATAATAATAGTACACATGCTACCACTCATGGTGGTACCCAAACCATTAATTACCAATGACAATGCTTTACACACTATAAATAATACCACTCAAACCCATCAAATTTTGTTGGAACTCTTAATTAAATGAAAAATTTCTAAGATAATAATGACAACTAAATGATTCAAATTCAAAATCATTTTATCCATCTCAAAAATCACCCTCAATAGGTTCCATGGGGAGTGTATAACCAAAATCTCCCCAACCTCTCCTTTGGGATTCCCATGTTAATCTTATCCCTCAACCTCATCTTGTTAACAAAATAATCAAACACCTTCAAAGTAAACCTTTTACACCTCAAAATTCTAACATAGATATAGGAGGTATCACCCCTACCATTAGTTATAGTGTTTCAAATGATCATACCCTTCACTTCAAAATGTTTAGAAATCTATACAAAGATTGGGTCAAGTTAAATACTTTTGATGTTACCAAGCTCTTAGAAAAAAATCTCTCTGGAGATGCTTTAGATTGGTATAACCAACTCAAATCTCATTCTATAACTAGTTTGGAATATTTATTTAATGCTTTGGTAAAATAATTTCAAACTAGTGATTCCCTAAAAATACCTTGGCTCATATTATCAATTGCAAGTAACTTGAGATGGAAACTACATAAGCTTTCATCAAATAATGGAAGATGACAAGCAATTGATTCACAATTAGATATACTTCTCTTAATCAAAATGAATAAGGAGACTTACCATAGACCTATACCTTCTACTTCATTTAAATGTCAATCCAAGGACATAGACTCAATATGATGATGTCACTATATGTGAATACTCAATTTTATAATTTGACCTTCTGCTAATTATTATCTAAGATGTTGAAATCATGCAATAAATAAAATAATATAATTTAACATAAACATAATACTATGAAATAAATGTTTATACATTGGAAGCTTCCTTAAACAAATCTAAGCAAGAATGTAAATCACACACTTCAAAAATAAAACATATAATGCATAAAGAAATCAAACAATATTCTTAGCTATTAAAATGGGTTGGATTATTTTTGTAGACTTCCAAAGGGGGCCCTTCCTCATTTTGACTCCAAATTCAATCCTTCCTCTCACAAAACTTAATTTAACTTAGAAATGCTTGTTCATATTAATAAAAAATGTAGTAATGAATTGCTGCAGGAAATTATAATAACAATTTCTTGACAAAATGTACTCTTGATAATATCTAATCAACATATACTACCTCAAATCTATTGTTACACATATATATACCATAGAGGATATTGTTTTAAACAAAAAAATATATATTATAATCTAAGAAACATTTGACTTAGGATAACCAAAATTGTCTTCTTTTGCTAAAGTCATCTTTCATGTGAATTTTGCAACATTGTTATAGGACAAACAAAGCTATTTCATTCTTCAACTGCTTCATTATTGGAATCCATGGAGGTTATAGTTGTTTCTATGATTCAATTGAAAGAGGAGTCAAAATTTATTCATTCATGGCTTTTGTCATGTAATGGCTGTAGGATAGTCTATGTAATGAGATTCCTTTGTCACAGGACATTCTTTATGATATACCTATTTCTCCAAAACATCCGTAAAACACATTATATAAAAAGTGTCCTAAAGTAATAGATAACTATCATATATTTAATTCCAATACATAATTCTAACTATTTAAAGGATATGGAAACATAATGCTATTTATAGGATTATGGAAAATTGAGGAAGGAAACTTATGGGAAAGTACTCAAAAGTGTGGTAAATAAGAAGGATGAGTGAAATAGATGAGGATAAGAACATGACATTTTTGGGATCTCTTGGGTAAGACTAACCATATCTTCAATTTTTTTCATCAATTTGGATATTCTCTCTTCCTTTAACGTATTCTCTTCTTTTAATTTCTTATTTAATTTTGTTAATGCCTTCAAACTTTTAGACTGATTATCCATCCAATTCATCAATTTAGAAGATATTACAAATGAGGAATGATTCTTGACTTCTTGTGTAGTTTTAGTTTCTTCCTATTGATTTTACTCTATATAAGGTTATAAAACAATGATTACAAGATGGTCTTCATTTGAGGGCTATAGTTGACAAGTTGCGATAGTAAGTGCATCCAATCCTCCTCTAGACTGATCTTGTAACTTATTTCTTAGTATCTCAATCTATTTTAGGGCTTGGTCTAGAATGGGAAATTCCAATTTCATGGTAAGTTGATCCATTTATTCTACTTCTTCCTACATTGGTTCCTCTTGCATCTCTTCAAAATTGTGCTTTACTTATTCTATTTCCTGATTATATTCTAGAGAACATTCTTCCCTATTTGTTTCAACCTCTAGAAATTCCTCTCTAATGACAGTCTATTTCTTTAGATTCTTAATTAATTTCAATAATAGAATAAAGTTTAGTTCTCATTTTTTTAAATTTGTGTGATCTATGACGAGTAGGGGTAACCTTATCCTTTTTGGAAGAAGGTGAAAGTTCCTCCTTAGATTCCTTTGAATCAGGCTAGAAAATGAGTTTCTTCCTTTTTATTATAGATTATATGCTTATGGAAGTCTTTTATTTATTACTTACTATAAGTTCTTGTGTGGGTACATGAAGGTCTCCTTATTTAGGTTATTGTGGAGCTATAGGAAGGGTTTCTTCTGATCTCTATTCTTCTACCTCTAATTTCTCTTTGATTTCATTTCCTTCTCTATCACTTTTTGCATTTCTTGGTACTTGGATAAATTCTTCCTAACTTATGTTGGGTCTAGTCCTTTGTAAATAGTCTTGAACAATTAATTAGATTAAACAATTATGGGAAAGAGCTTTGGAATTACCTCTTTGAAATGCCTCTATCATTTTCGTGATCATGTGGAGTAAGAATTTGGGGATGATCATCTCTATAACATGCCATAAATGATTTATAAATTTGATGTGAATGTCATGCAACATGGAATACCTCCTTTCAGAAGTGAAAAATCTATAAATGAACTTAATAGCTTTGGTCCATCTTCTTGATAAAGATAATCACGCAGTGCCCTACTTTGAAGTTTCTAGGATTTCATTTCCTCTAATGAATTTTCACCTCTACCTTGGTATCAATTTTTTTGCCATGCTTCCCCTATTCATGGAAATATTGTTACTCTACTAATGATGGTTTCTATTAGATTTATGTTCATTCCTCTTACTATTTCCAGGGTGTGATGCAATGAGCTAGCAAACTCTTCTATAATTAATTGATCTAGGGCCTGTATCTTTTCAAAATATTGTGCCCATCCTACATTCTAGAATAGGGCTAAGATGTCTAGGCTATTGGTTAAAGGAGTGATATCAAGTGGTTCATGTTTAATCAAGTCCCCTCCCGTATTGTGAGATGAAATTTGAGTTATAGGTATGTGTTCTTGTAGTAAGGGTTTTGTGGCTTTGATGAAATGTTTGTGATTTTTTATTTGGGAGAGAAATAATCCATTTAAATTATGGAAAATATTCCCTCCCAACTTAAATTTGTACTTATCCTCAAGGGACAAAGCTGACATGTGTAAATGGCTCATGGTAATAGCAAAGCATAGTAGTAACAATGCATCAAAGATCACATCAATTAATAAAGGAGAAGATATGGTGAGTTGGCATGATAAGGAGAAGATATTGTGGCATTTTAATATAATTAAGACCCATCATCTTAATAATAATTAAAATGTATGACATGAAATAAATATAAAATAATTACATTGTTACTTGTAGGAATACCTTTCATTAATGCACAAATGATGATTTGAAGTGGTGATTTAGCATGTGTTGTCATTTGATTGGGAGTAAAATGCTTTATGAGAATGGCTTGTAGGATAGAATGATAAGAATACATCCTTTATCAAGAAATGTTTCTTGTAGTAATAAGTTTTTCATCCTGTAACAATAAGTGTTTCCTCTAGCAACACATTTTTCATCCTATAACAAGAAGGAAAATGTATTTTTTCTCTAAGGGAATGAATATGCAATCAAAAACAAATGAAAAAAAAAAATTCTATTGTAGTAGTGCCCTTTTATCTTTCTTTTTTTTAACAAATGTCGATCAACTAGTCACCTAGTTTTTTGAGACAACATCCGTCAGCAATGCCTAAAGGTTTTCATTTCTAAAATTTCTAAATTTTTTATAGATTTTCTAGTCCAAACTCAACTAGAATCATAGGAATATAGGAGGTATGATATTATTCAAGATAAACCAAGCCATTATGAATGGCTAGTTCTTGGATACATGAAACTTTTATTCTTCTTGGAAAATATTAGAGAATGGTTGATAGAAATACCCTTCAACTATAGGAATAGGTTGATTTGTTTAATAAAGAAGAGATGGATGTTATTCTTCAATAAGTTGGTGAGTGGAAGTTTCCTTGAAAAATGGTTTCTTATATAGCTTGAGCTTGTGGCCATTAATAAGTAGGCAGAACTAAATAGAGTTAATGATCATGAGCTTTACAACTCCATTGTCAAAAAACTTGTTCAATCTCATAAGGCCTAAGCCATCTAGATTGTAGCTTTCCTTTATGATCCTTGTATTTAGAGTCAAAAAGGAGTGCCCAATCATTAGGTTGGAAAGTCTTAGTCTTGACATTCCTATCATCCCAAACCACACATTATCTTTGCACTATTTTAGTGTGATGAAGTGCTTCCTTTTGTAGTTCATCAAGTGTATTTAGCTACATGATCCTATCTTATTGAGCTTGGGAAATATCCAAGCCCAAATCAAGTGCTATTTTTAATGTTTTATGTTCAAACTCAATGGCAAACACAAACTTCTTGCCATAAACTAGTTCATATGGAGTGAGACCAATTATGGTTTTCTAAGTGATTCTATAGGCCCAGACTACTTCTAGAAGATGAGTTCACCAATAGTTTCTATGCAGGCTGATAGTCTTAGTGAGGATATTTTCTAATTCTCTCTTTTCCACTTCTACCTAAACATTTTATTGAGGCTGGTAAGGGTTAGACTTTTTATGTTTGATCTCATATTCTTTTACCAAGGCAACTATGAGGTTTGATGTGAACTATGGGCCTTAGTTTGTGACAATTTCTCTTGGTACTCCATAGTGGGTGAAGATTTATTCATAAAATAACTCAGATAATTTCTCATTTCTATCATGGATTAAGGATTTGACCTTTGCTCATTTTGTGATATAATTAGTGCACACTAGTGTATATTCTTTGTTGTTAGATTTAGGATTAATGGGACCCACAAAATCTAATCCCCATTTGTTAAAGGGTTCCATAACTAGTTATGGCTGCAATAGCATTTCATTAGAGTGAGTGGGTTTTTCCATATGTTGGCATGGATCACATTTATGGGTATACATCATGGCATATTTATACAAAGAAGGCTAATAATATGTATCAGTAAGTATTTTCATAGCAATTCATTTGAAAAAAAATGACCCCCATAAGGTTCATCATGACAAGCTCTACGAATGTCATAAGCTTCATCTTCTCAGATACATCTTATCATAACTAAATATGGTCCAATGATAAAAGGATATCCTACAATCCAGGAATAATATCTACTCTTTTGGATCATATGTTTTTCCCTACGTAAAAAATGTTGTGGTAGTGATCTTGTAACAAGATAGTTAGCAATATCTACAAACCAAGGAGATTGAATTTTACAAAAAATATATATTCATCAAGAAAATAATCATCAATAATAGTACTATGCTCATCATTTTATAATTGAGATATAAAATCTGCTACTATATTATCCTTACTTGGTCTATCCATAATGGTAATAACAAACTCCTGTAGCAAAATCAACCATCAAATTATCCTACATGTTACAGTAGGTTTGTTCATTAAATACCTAATTACTACATGATATATATGGATGAATACTTGGTAACCTATAATATAGTGTCAAAATTTGTTGATGGTAAGAAATTACTTCTTTATTATAGTGTAGTTGAGTTCAACCCCTTGAAGATTCTTGCTGATAAAATAGATTGCATAACTTAGAGATTCATATTTTTGGCCAAGGACATGTTGATGCTTATAATTATCTCACAAGTGTTCTTGGTATTGATGAACTCTTCTCATTTTATTATCCTAAGGATCTAAGGCTAAGTTATAATTTGTGACAAATTTTAGATGTTTGTGGTGGATTAGAAGCAAAGTGTGAGAGCTGTCCACAATATATATTTAATTTGGTGGTTGGGAGCCACCAGGTTCTTGTACTTGAAAATTTATGATATTTATGATCACCAAACTAATATAAGTGGATATTAACAATGATCCTAAATTAAAGTGATATTTGATTAAAAAATAGGAAAAAGGAGGGTAAGGTAGAAAAGAAGATGTGATTACAAGCTTCTATCCTAGATATTATGACAAAATTCTTATTAGTTTAAGAAAACTTGAATCAATTTATGATACAAAATAGCCTAAACACAAATTTCACCATAAACTAGACAAGATTCAAAGGAATTATGAATATCACAAGTAAGAACCAGTTTTACTTTAAGAGTTTTGCTACTGTAACATGACTAGCATAAGCACAACTAAATCTAGAGAAAAATAAAATGAAGTAAACCTAAGATCTTTTAGCTACTTTAGAATAACACAAATTAATAACATTATGAAATAAAATTTAGCTTAAAATATAAATAACCATTCAAATCTAAGTTTTTAACATGTAATTGAGAGATAATAGTAGCTTTTTTTAACACACTATTCAGACAATCCTTTTAGAATTCCTTAGTTGTATTAAAATGATTTCTTGTATGCAATTACTTAGAGTCTCTCTTTTTACAAAATGGTAACCCCTACCTATTTAAAGAGAACATAGGTGGTATACTAGTTAGCTTCATGAAATACCCATATGTAAGACAAGGAAAGTATCATGTATACAAAGATTCCATTACACATGACTTCCCACATCAAAATTGACAAATAGAACTAATATATGCTAATAGAATAGCATATGTATTACAAAAGAGAATTCTTTTCCATTACATTTGTGGTGGGTCCCTTGATCATGCTTATTTAAGGAAGTCTTTCACCTTGGTATATTGTTCTTTGATCAGCTCAAATTACACTGTAGGCTTCATCAAACAATCCTCTTCCTGATTGCCAATGTGTTGAATTCTTTGTCACCTTTTGTCATGAGTTCTATGATGCATTATGCCTCTAAAATCTGCCTTCTAGAAGTAAATATGATGTCAAGGATATTTTTATTATCCTTGATAGACTGGCCTTGATTCTCCTTGATGTTCTATATGAAGACATTTACCCTTTGCTTTAACTCTTCATCATCTATCAGGCCCATGGTAGTGGGTTGAGAAGGATTGGTCAACAGAGTCCCCAAGAACTTCTCCATCCTATTTATTAGGTATTTATCTTCCCTAATGAAGTTATTGACATTATTTCACCAGGTGCTTAAATACTATAGCTTGTCCACTATGATTCTTATAAGGATATCCAAATGTCCAAGTTTGATGATTTTGAAGTCCAAGGCCCATTTTTTATATGTACATTAATCAATTTAACTACCTAGGCTTGGGAGTCCTACCATTAGGTGATTACCACTTGTGCTATCTCAACTTGATGGGTTAAGGAACTTAATCTAAGCTTTATGTTCTTCAATCTTTCAAATATGTCAAGAATAGACTTATTTAGCATCTTCAATGTGTTTTCAAGGACTGAAAATATAGCCTATGCTTCCAAATCCTGCTTCTCTTTTTCTAGGTTGATGATTATTTGTTTCATTCCTTGGACCCTAGCCAAGGTCATTTCTGATTGGGCCATAACCAAACTTGTTATGTCTTCCTGATGAGTGGGGTGTTCCCCTATTGCTTTCCCTTACATAGGAGTTAGACCCACAAAAGGCTCCACTCTTTGGAAGGTGAACTCCTCAGTACATATAGTGGCCTTATTTGTTATTACCTTCTCAAATCCAACTATCTCTAGATTGTATTGCATAGTATCTATTGGCTTAAATAATTTTGGAACCTCATAGATTTTGATCCCTACTCCACTTGATGCTCTAGGATTATTCATTTTTTTACTGCTTTCCATTACAACTTTGACAATTCTCCTCTATTATTTCTCCTTCATGAGCTCTCTAATCCAAGGTTTGATATCATCATGGGTATTAACACCTTTAGTTCTAATAATTACCCATAAATGGGATTGGGATGGAACCTTCTGGAGCTTTTCATATATGAACCAATCTATGGGGAACTCATCACTGAACAAGTTAACTTCACATGTTGGATGGGTCCATGTTACCTTTGGCCTTTTGGAATACTTGGGAATAAGGGCCATCCTTGATTTTTTTTTGATATAGGTACTAAATCTAGAGCTACTTCTTTCCCTTTTTCCATCTCACTTGTCTATGGTTCTTCAACTTGTGCCAATTCAGCTTGAGCTTCCTCAATTTTCTCATCCTTCTGATCTTACCCATATGTCTCTACAAGTTCCTTAAAGAATTATTTAACTATTTCATATGGTTCTAGGGTAACCATATCAATGTGCTCTACTTGAGAAGGTGGTCTTGGAGGTGAAACTGATGATGAAGGAGCTTCCCCCAGTCTTTCTTCCAATTTCCTTTCACTAGGTCCTTAAATTTGGGGCACTTGTTATTTTTGTTGTTTTGGAGGTACACTTGAGTTGGAAGGAAATAGATGATATTGTAATGGGTTCATTTTCTAGATTTCTCTAGCTAGATTCTCTTCTCTTTGTAACCTATGATCAAGTTTGAAGCCATGTTGCTTGCACCTAGCTAGCAGTTCCTCAAAGTTTGTAGCCTTAGTATAGAGATGGTCATAAGGGCTAATCCTGTGTTCATAGGACACCTTTGTCAGCTACTTGGACTGTAGATGGGGGACAACCTTGTTATTTGGGTCCCATCCTTTGAGGTCATCCTTTTGAAAATAAAAGGAATCCCTATGTTTGGACATAACATCCAATTATTTCTAGCCATGGATCATAGTTCTTCCAATGAATAATGAGAAAGGGTGTGATCCAAAACTCAAAAGCTTTGGTTGAAAGATAACTCAGAAAATAAGAACAACACAATTTAAATAATGTTATCTCTGAAAAGAGATGTTTTATTTATCAAAATTGCAGACCCAAACATATGCTTATCTCTGAGAAGAGATGTCTGATTTCCATTTCAGGTTACATCTTCATTTATACATGTTTTGAAGGTGTGGGGAGGATGTGGAATGTCACCAATCTCAAGGGAGATGAATTGGTTCAACTTCCATGATTTACAACAATACAAAATTCGAGGAATTACTATTTTTAGAAACCTACTATTTTTAGACTGGACTACTAAAATTGAAATTAGGGACACTTCCATTGGGTTTTAGGGGGTCAAAATTCATTGAGCAAAGCTCAATGCCATCTCACGACATTCCCCTCATTATTAGCTTTCCAACGGTTCAAATGGAGAGTCAATTGAAGCTACGGTGCAAAAGTTATGGCTCCCAAAAGTTTCGCCATCGAATGGGGTGGACCCATCACCCGAATTGTTATCTGAATTTTTGTCTGGATCAGGGTGTGATAAACCTTTCCTCTTTTCTTTGCATACATTTTCAATCTCTTGGAGGAGTTGGGAAGCAATTTCTTATTCAGCCAATTTGATAGGGACATAGATTGGTAATCTAAATGGCTGAGTCATGATTCCCTCCATCCTAATGATGGTGCAATCTGGATAATACCATATGTCTCCCATAGGCTCTATATATTTATTAATGAGGTGGTGCACTCTAGGCATGGGGTTCCCTATGATGGTCTTAACCAAAGTAGGATATATGCAATCACAAATGAATTACATGTGGTCCTTGTATTTAAAGATATGTAGCTTTGAATAATGATGGGCTATGGTAATCTTGCTATGAGAGGACCAATTATTGATACCAATAATATGAGTGGAGGCCATTAATGAGTTTAATAAATAGGAAATCATGGTAAATTATTGGCTGGTCTTCTTTTTTATGCCATAGAATTGTCTCCCCAAGTGGATGCTAATCAACTCTCCAATAGGTGGAGTTAGCCTCTCTTCCACCATGAAATATATGTAGGAAACCCATCTGGGGTTGACATAGGTTGTGGTGGATACCCCAAAATCTCTATTTAATAGGGTCATAATGATCTTGATGCCCTCCCTAAATTACATAATGGGGATCTTCCCATCATGGTTCTTGGATATATGGGTTCCTTGGTTTAACTAGGGTCTTAGAATAGCATCTAAATTATGCTTGGTTGTCCACTCTTTGATGGTAGGGAGGCCTATATGAGCTCTAGGGAGTTTATAATAGCCTTCAAAATCTACATGATCAATGTATGTTATCTCTTTTGAGACACCCTCCCTAACTATGCAATCACCATTAATTCTATAATCTATAAACATAGGTGCAAAGATATCCAAGCAATGGAGTACTTCTAGTTTTATGGCTACTCAGTGAAGACCAGACATATGAATTGCAACCAAGTCATCAAATTTCCTCTTGGTTATTAAAATATTTTGTTTGCTAGAAGTGAGAGGCTATAACTCCTTGATAGCAAAGAATATCTTAGACTAGTTCATTCTATTGTTGAGTGCCCTAGTGTCTAATTTTGGGTCTCGAAAATGACTTCCCTCATTGTCTATAGTCAAATACAATTCTACCTCTTCTTTCCATTGTTTCATAGCTTCCACCATGATTCCTTAATTGCCTTAGGTGTTTTAGTGGCTTTGCTTTGCTTAGGATGAAATTTGAGCTTGCCTAATGTAATTGTATCTCAAACAATCAAGAATTAGGGTTTTTATGCTATTTCTACTAAGGATACCTAGAGTTTTAATGGTGAAAGGTGGTAGATTTCATAAATTCATTCATGCATTAGATTTTATGGATGGATTCATTTATGCAAATTATGTCTTTTTAGCATGCCAAATCTTTGGATTTGTCATTTAGTTCCTTATATGGCACCTACGTGGTCTTCCTAAGCTCGTTTCATGGCATTCTCATGATGAATATTTTGAAAGCTAGCCATTGGTTTTCAAATATCACTTTTCATCTCATGCCATTAGATTGAATCTCTGATCAAGCATGGTTCATTGGATCTTGCAAAATGCACACAGTTTAATTAGTCCTAAGACTTTAATAAAACTTAGGCTTAAAATACATTCCTAAGGTCTATTTATGTCAATAACACTAATAAACATAGGTTAAAGCTTTTTATGCTATTTTTTCTACATTATTATGCTAAGGATTCCTTTTAAAAGGCCTTTAAAAAAATGCCCCTTTTTACTAGACTAAAATAATTGGCTGAGGTTAAATTTTACAACCTCGATAACATCAAATACATCCTTATAAACATCAAATGATGAGAGCAAGACTATCAAATTTAAGCCTATGAAATTCTTTTTGTCAAATGATGAAGTGCTATATTTCATGCTCTCAAGAACTCCCAGGGCTTTAGAGTCGATGCACAGTGTTAAATCAAGAAAGGTGATGCAATGAGGACCTTTGATCATGAATCAAGAGGTCAAATCCAATTGGCTTTGAACTCTAGGGATCCTTTCATCTTCATGCCATTAGATTAAGACCTTTAAATAGATATGGATCATTAGATCTACAAAAGTGCATGGGATTTAAGTCAGTATGATAGGTTATATATAGGCTTAAGTTAAATGATTAGTCATAAGTCTATTGTATAAATAAATATGATGAACTTAAAGCTAAGGTTTATTATGCTAAGCCTAAGGTCAAAACAATAATGTGGTCCCACTTTGGACTTAGGTAAACATTCAGATGAGGTTTAACTTGATGGTCTCACTAACATCAAAGATGTCCTCATAGACATCAAATGATTGGAGCAAGATTGTCAAATTAAATCCTATAATAACTTTTATAAAACATGAAGTTGGTACGTAGTTCTTCCTGGGTAATTTTGCATCATTAGATCATATCTCTAGGGAAGCAAGAGTCATTGGATCTGTGAAAGTGCATGAAATTGAAGTTAAGACCCAATATACAAAATGGTTTAGACTAATATTTTGATCTTAAGATGTTGTTTGTGTTAATAAACATAAAAGGCATTTTAGAATTGAAGTCTAGGCTAAACATTAGTGAAAGTCTTGGAAATAAATGAAAGGGACCTATGGAATAAAAATTAGGTAACCAAAGGGGGAAGTAAAAAGGGTCTAAGTATGATTTTATATTAAGGTTTAGTCATGTCTAAAACATGATCGAGCCTTAATATAAAATTAGACTTAGGTTTTTTCATAGAAAGAAATATGATTTCCCATTAAGTTTCTCCCACCATTTTTGAATTCAAATCATAGGGTTTCTTCATTTAGGAACCTTTCCTTTCTTCAAGGAAATAATGCTTCATCATTTAAAGACAACCATTAGTAGGGTTATCACATAAAGCATAATCACAATCAAATATGCAAAGGTTCATTCCTTTTCAGGTGAGCAATCTTCAAATTTTAATAAATAATGACCTTCCCAAAGTCAATTCAAGGTGTAGATATTTTGAAACATTCACAAGGGTTGCTATTTTGTACAAGAAAAAAAATGGGGGTATGTTGGTCCCAAAAAATGGTGACTCATAGGGGAACATAGCAATATGTTAAAACCCAAGATTGTGGTTTAGACTTGCATATAAGTTCTTCATCTAACTTGACCTACACAATCACCTAAGTCAATTATTGGTTAAAACAAGCCTCTCATGTGTAAAATTTTAACTTGAATATTGAAACATAAACATGTAGTGTGTGATTTGATCCCACTTACTATTTATCATTGGATTTTGAAAGACAACATCTAGGTTTCATACCTTTAACCATAACATTGACTTAAAACATATTTAGATGTTTATTAAGAGTAGTTAATTTTAGTTTAGGGAAGGATTAGGCATTAATCTACTATAAAATAGGCATCCATAGCCTTGATAGAGATACCTTAGGCTCCACTCAAGGCCTTGATCCACTATCAACTAGGCATCCATAGCCCCAGTGGAGATTACTAGAATCACCTTTATTTCTACATTTATTGATTTTTTAATAAGTTCCCCCTTTTTTAATTTTAGAGGTCCTATGGAAAAGGTTGGGAGACAATATAGCTAGGTTTTAAGGATTTGGTCAAATGCTTGGTTCTTGGGGTAATCACCTGTAGTTGCAAATTTTATCCTAGACAAGGATGTGTTTTAAGTGTAAGCATGAATGTGCCTTAACAAACTAAATTCTCCTCCTACACATATGATTCTTCTTAAAACCAAACTTTTATTTAGAATAAGGTTTGAGTTATTGTAGGATAACTAACCTATATCAATCTATGCCAATGCCTTAGGATATGACATGATGCTTTGTCACCACCTTATGTTTACCTCTGTAATGTTCATATTCACATTTTAAGTGGCTGAAACTTCAAGCAATCTAAGTAAATTTTGAGAAAGGATTGTCTAAAAGACTTATTGAAGCAAAAGAGCACAACCAAAATAGAAATTAAACACACAACACAAAGCAAACAAATAAAAGTAAATAAATATAAATGAGCAAAACAAGGAAAGTAAAACAAATAAAGAAACTATCTAGCTTACCTACTTTAACCTTAACCATCTTATAGGATTTATTCCATGAAGACTTTTGGTGGAGTAGTAAAAATGTAATGCTTGAGATATTTCCCATTGGTGGGAAATGTCAGGATCTTGCTCCTCAATTAGAGCACATATGATTACCTCTTGTATTAGCAACTAAACACGAAATTTAACCAAAAGTAACAAGTAACTAGAAATATGAAACAACACAGGATATGAGAGACAATACACAATTGTATTAATAATCACTCAGAAGAAAATACAATAAAGAAGATGCCACTTCTTCTTCCACCTCAAAGGCTTGCCACACCTCAAGACCTTCTTCCCTCTCTCTCTTGGTCCCAACACACAACTCAAATATAGAGTTGTTGTTCACCTCTACCAGTCAGTAACAATGATGCCAGTACACCAAGTAAACAACCATACTCCAAGTAGATCTCCTGCTCTCTACTTCTACCTGCAAATCACCAGACCTTACTCACCATTGTAGATCTCCAAATGTGGTCCTACACACCTGCTGATCAAGATCATACATACACGAAGAACCCTTTTGATTCTCCAAACCAGCACCCACACTTGGTACTGTGGAACTAGGAGGAACACACCATTGCTCCCTTCTCTCTGAAGGAGCTTATTTAGCTCTCTTACTCTCTAGCACAAGTTTACAATACAACCCATGAGTCTATTATATAAATCTCATGCTTATAATAATTAGACTATCTTAATTACAGTAATTAGACATGCAACTCAAGACTATAATTAGCCTTTAACATGCAAACTGACAGTCTAAAAATAGACTCTCTAGAATCCACATGCAAACTACATGCTCACACACAGGTTGCTAACGTCAGCTCCTCCTGACCGATGTCGATCGACTTGTAACCGACATCAGTTGCTTCTACACTACTATCTGACCGACGTCAGTTGATCAGACCGATGTTAGTTGCCCTGCAACTCGTTTTGCAACTCTCTGCAACCTCCGTAACCTCTGTAACTTCTCATATTTACATCTTGGTGAAGCTTTTAGCTCCACAAACTAACAATCTCCCACTTGGAGATAAATAGCTACACCTGTACCTGTACCTGTACACTATCTAATTATTCCCTGGCTTGTATCCCTCTTCAAGCTCAACCCTGAAGACGAACCACCACACATCCTGTGATGCTACACCTGTCATCCAAGTAACCTGCCACATCTAAACCTACAACTCCATGTAGTGAAGACCTTGACCCTGCATAACAAGAATCCCTACTGCTAATCCCTCTCAGATACCTGAGAATCCACTGAACTGCCCTCTAGTACTCCTTCCCCGAATTGGCTCCAAACTTTCTGACAACTCCCACTGCTTGGGAAAACTCAAGCCTACACTAGACCTTATGTGATTTCAAACCCTATTCTAAGCTTAGCTTGAACTGTCCAGCCCTTGGTGTGCTTACTGATTCTACATCCTGCATATTGAACCCTACCAACACCGTCTTCACATCAGCTCCCATTGGAGACCAAATATCCATGTCTCTTATGCCAAAGAATTTCATTGCTCCCAAATTCTCCATGACATAACTCTGAACTAACCTTACCCTTAGCTCAGTGAATCCCTATATGTACAAACTTGCTCCAAGCATACCATCCACATATAGTAACAAGATAATGTCGCGACTCATCATCCACCTGGTAAAGACAAACACAATAGTTACACTGACATTGACTAGAGTCCTACTTTGTCATCCACCTGTCAAAAACCTGTACCACTGTCCTGCAGCTTCCTCAAGACCATATACCTTGGCCTTCCATCTCACGTATCCATCCACTCTCTTCTTTAACTTGGGAATCCATCTGTCTTTCAGTGCTTTCTTCCAGTTGACAACTCCACCAACAAACCCCTATTTGGTTCTTCTCTAAGGACTCACACTCCTCATCCATGCCAAGCTACCACTATTTCTAGATTCTACCTGCATTGCCTCTTCACATCTTCCTAGTTCTCAACCACCATTAAGCAACTAGTAAGAAGGTGAACAATGAATATGAGGTTCACTTACCCTTTCTAACCTCCATATGGGCATTTGAGACTCCTTGACAGCTTGTTGTCTACCCACCATCCATTCCAGTGACCGATCTCGGCCATCTCCTAGTCTGTATCCAACCGATGTCGGTTCCCTACACTGACCCTGACTGCCAACGTCGTTTCCCTTGCCAACACTGGTATCCATTCTACCAACATCGATTCCTATTTGACCGATGTCAGTCTTTTGTTGTCGATATTGATTACTGTCTGACTGACGCCGGTACCTATGTTCGCCTGTGAGTGATAAATTTTTACCCATGACTATCCATCATCTCCTCCATGAACACCAAGGCTTTCTAGTTATTAAGTTTATCAAAGATATCTATCTTTCGCTTAAGAACATGCATTCCCCTCCTACATATGTGACCAAGCCTACAAAGCCACATCTCTGTAATAAAAGGTGAATCAGTAATATAAGTAGATAGATAAAGGATACCTACTTTCTTACCACCATCTAATTCAAGTGCATATGTTGTGAGAGTTACTGTGCATCTCCCATCACCCAACTTTCTTGAAAAAATTAGACTCATCTCCAAGATTAGGCCCTGCATGACCTTCTTTAACACCTGTGTGTTATCTGTTTGCAATATCAACTTCACTTCCCCTTTGTCAATAATCTGATAAGGCTCACCAACCCCTAAATAAATCTCTCCAAAGTCTCCAAAGACATACCCATGAAAAGATGCTCTATTTTAGGCTGCATGGAAAGAGGCAAAAGAATCTATAAACCAAGTTCTACTTTATCTAGAGCAACCTGTGCAACAAACCCTGCAACATCTGCTTCTACACGCTGATCTTCTACCAACCAATAATCTCCCTTTACCTACTCTTTCTTTCCATCAATCAGACCATTCGTGCTATTCAGTTTCTCCATTCGTAGCTTACTTTCTTCTGCCATTGCTATACTCCCACTCAATCAAAAACCCCTGTGAGTACCATGTAATCAACACACAAAACCTGCTCCCTGCAACCTTAGCTCTAATACCACTTGTCAGTATAAGACTCTTGAACCTACAACCAGGCTCTGATACCACTTGTCAGGATCTTGCTCCTCAATTAGAGCACATATGATTACCTCTTGTATTAGTAACTAAACACGGAATTTAACTAGAAGTAACAAGTAACTAGAAATATGAAACAACACAGGATATGAGAGACAATACACAATTGTATTAATAATCACTCAGAAGAAAATACAATAAAGAAGATGCCACTTCATTCACCTCAAAGGCTTGCCACACCTCAAGACCTTCTTCTCTCTCTCTCTCGGTCCCAACACACAACTCAAATATAGAGTTGTTGTTCACCTCTACCAGTCAGTAACAATGCTGCCAGTACACCAAGTACACAACCATACTCCAAGTAGATCTCCTGCTCTCTGCTGCTACCTCCAAATCACCAGACCTTACTCACCATTGTAGATCTCCAAATGTGGTCCTGCACACCTGCTAACCAAGATCATACATACACGAAGAACCCTTATGATTCTCCAAACCAGCACCCACACTTGGTACTGTGGAACTAGGAGGAACACACCATTGCTCCCTTCTCTCTGAAGGAGCTTATTTATCTCTCTTACTCTCTAGCACAAGTTTAAAATATAGCCCATGAGTCTATTATATAGATCTCATGCTTACAATAATAAGACTATCTTAATTACAATAATTAAACACACAACTCAAGACTATAATTAGCCTTTAGCATGCAAACTAACAGTCCAAAAATAGACTCTCTGGAATCCGCATGCAAATTACATGCTCACACTCAAGTTGCCGACATCAGCTCCTCCTGACCGATGTCGGTTGACTTGTAACTGACGTTGATTGCTTCTGCACTACTATCTGACCGATGTCGGTTAATTAGACTGACATTGGTTGCCCTGCAACTCGTTATGTAACTCTCTGTAACGTCCACAACCTCTGTAACTTCTCCTATTTGCATCCTAGTGAAGCTTTTAGCTCCACAACCTAATAGGAAAGATAAAATTTTCTCCTTAGAGATCCTTTAACTTGAAGATGTTGTTGCCTAAGATTTTGGCAATTTTGTATGGGCCAATCCACAAGGGTGTGAACTTTCCATGTTTGTCTTTAGGTTCTGATGCCTTGTCTCAAAGGAGGACTAGGTCTCCTTGTTTGAATACCTTCACCTTGGACCTCTTTTCAAACCATATTTTCATAGTTTCTAAATATTTGAACTCTACAAATGGTTTTTCTCTGGCATCCTCTACCTGAATGATGTCTAATAGCTTGGAATTAGCAAGCTCTTGGCTTTTCTCCATGTATTATTGCATGAATGTGAATGTAGTCAGTTTGAGGGTGATGGAAAAGATAGGTTCCTAACCACACACTAACAGAAATGGTGAAGCCTTGAGTGCTTGCTTGATCTTGATCATGTTTACCCATAATGCATATTGAAAGAGTTTATGTCATGTTATGGGTTTATCTATAGCAAACTTCTTGATGGCCTTCATTAGATTCTTATTTTTGGATTTTGAAACTCTATTTCCTTAGGGATATTTATTAGAGGAAAACTTAAGTGTAATGCATTGGTCATAATCCCATTTAGTCATGTCAATTGAAATGAATACAAACCCATTATCATAGACTAAGGAAATTGGGGTTTCAAATCTAGTGAAAATATTTTCCTCCAAGAAATTGATCACCTCCTCTATCCTACATTGTATAACCCCTTAGGACATACTTGTGATATTTAGAAGAATTGGGGTTGATTACCCCCATAAAGTATAACCCCCACTATGAAAAAGGTTTACCCACCATCACTGGTTACAAAGGCATAGCTACTTTTGGCTCTTTTATACTAAATATTTGGCACAAGTGTCACTTTATCACATGTTTGTGAACATCCTTGAACATGGTGGGCCAATAGTACCTAGCCCTAATATTATGACTTGTGGTTCTCCCTAAAGGGTGTCTACTACCTAGCTTTTCATTCAAAATTTTGATAATCTTAGGAAAGACTGAGATGAACTTTCTTACAAAGTTGGTCTTGCCAAAGAATGACTTTAGTTTTTTCCAATTGTTAGGTAGCTCAATCTTAGAAATGGCTTCCACTCTCTCAGGATCTATGGAGATCCCTTCTTTGGTGATGACATGCCCATATAGTTTTCCTTCAATAATGCAAAATATGTTCTTCTTAGGGTTAAGGGATATGCCATACCTTTTGCACCTTTCAAACACTTGTTTTAGGTGCATTAAATGATATTATCTATTCTTGGAAAACACTGTTAGATCATCCATTTATATAATGATGCATTTTCCAACTAAACCTTGGAAAGCATGGTCCATGGCTCTCTAAAAAGTTGCCCCTACATTAATCAGTCCAAATGGCATTCTCTTGTAAGCATATGCTCCCCATTCAATGGTGAAGTCCATCTTCATTACATCTTATTTGGTAACAAGCACTTGGTTATATCCAAAAAATATATTCAAGAAGGAGATCATGGCAGATCCTAAAAAATTTGGATGACCTAGTCTAAAGAAGGTAAGGGGTAATTATCCTTCTTAGATGCCTTATTTAGATTTTTGAAATCTATGCATAATTTGATTTCTCCATTCTTCTTCCTAATTGGGACCCAATTAGAAACCTACATATAATATCTAATAAGAAACACAATCCTTGCATCCAGTAACTTTTTGACCTCCCTAAAGATCATGGGTTCCAAGACAGGGTTGACAGGTCTTTGCTTTTGCCATATGGTTTGCAATTTTCCTTGAGGGATATGGTGTGAGTAATGACTCTTGGCTCAAATATTTTTATATCTTCATAGGACTAGGAAATTACATCCTTTTATCTGGTAAGTATATCTCTAGCCTTTCTATTTTCCATCTCAGTACAAACCTTTCCTAGGTTCACTTATTGGGGGTGATCATGCAGGCCAAGATTTACCGCATGGTAGTCTTTACCACTTACCTTGGGTACCTTTGGTGTTTCAAGAATATTTCCATGATAAAATAGTCTTTCTAATGAGATCATCCCTTTAGGTATCTTATTGTCATTTAGTTGGATGATTTTTCCATTAAGCTTCCTTTTAGAAGAGTTTTCATCAGCTTCATTAATGATGTGAGCTTCAAAGGCCCTATAATTAGTCAAGAAATCTAGAATTTATTGATCATATTTTAAGACTTGAAAGTGATTCACATTGTTTGGGACTAAGGGGCATGCTAATATCTCAATGCTAAAGTTTGGGGAATCATGATTGGGTATGAGATTAGCTGCAGTAGAGGAAAGCTCATCAATAGTTTTGTTTTCTTACCTGGGGATGGACATGATGTTGAAAGCATCAAAATATTCTACCAAGTCCAAAACTTTGAACTTGTAACTCTTAATTAAGATACCTTGCATTATTTATTTCTCCTTACTTGATTGACCACAAGTTTAGAATCTCCACAAACAAGGAGTTCCTTGACTTTATGCTTAATAACAAGTTGCAATCTTAGGATGAGAGCTTCATATTTAGATAAATTATTAGTGCATGGGAGTTGTAACATATAGGATGCATGATATTAATTTTATATACGGTCTATCAATATAATACTAGATCCTAAACTTGACTTACATCTAGCACCATAAACATATAGTCTCCATAAGCCATGCATTAGAGGAGCGTTCATAGAACTAGGTTCTTTTGTAGCTTCTAAAGTGAAGATTCCCAGATTAAAATCTAGAAAATTTACCTTTTTATTGACAACACTATACTCTATTATCATGCATTTCATACTTGGCTCTCTTTCCACCCTTATTTGATTTGGAAAACACTTCCAAGGTAGCCATAAGTGGGAGCATTCAATATACATGTAACCATTTAAGGCCTTAGTCCATTCTCTACTAAGAAGCAACCCATAAGCATTGGGAATATCCACCACTTATATGTCTATGAATTTTTGAACTCTTGGTTCACTAGACAAATGCATATGCACATTTAATAATTACCTAATGACTTTGACTTTTGACTTGTCTAATTGCATGACCACTTGATTAGACTTGAGTGGGGTCAACCTAAGTTGTTCACATATCCCTACAAGCATGATGTTGGTTGAGGCTCTAAAATCTAAAAGGTAATTATGGAAATTCTTCCCAAGCATCCCAACTATGAGTAAGAAGGATGGAGACTCTACTTTGGTTACTTTCATAGCCACATTTACACTATCACTCTTTAGAGGTTTCCCAGGTTTCTTAGACAATGATTCCAAGAGTAAGTCCCTTTGTTATATAATCTATGTTAGTTCATGTAAAGTGATGTTAGCTTTGATCTTCTTCATATCTTGCATAATGTTATAACTAGTTTTGAATGAAGGTTTAGTAGTAGGTTTGGAAGAACTACCCTTAGGTGATTCAAGATCATTCCTTGATGTGGTGTCTAGAGGTGTCCTATAATTATTAGGGGGAGTTGAAGTAGTCAATGGCTATTTTTTTCTATATTTCTCAGAGGGTATGTCTTTAAGAAATTTTTGAATGCCTAGATCTCTTTATGAATATTCTTAGGTTCATTATCTTCCTAAAAAGGCAATTGAAATGCCTCTACCATGTGCACTTGGTCAGATGGTTGGGATCCAAAAGGACTTGTAGTAGTATCTTTGTTTGGGACTACCTAAAATATGTCAAGTTCTTCTTGAAAAGCTTTGAAGGATTTACAAAACTCAATTCAATAAATCTCATCATGTTAGATGTGGCATGTACCTTAAAATAGTCTAGTAAGGCAATATCCATGGTCTTTTTACTAGAAGAAGGCTCACTGGCTTTGTTGTTGTAGAAGCTATCATTCTGAAATCTATTTCCAAGCTTGTTGAACTTTTAGAAGGTGAAGTTCCTTCCAGAGTTGTCATTAGCATTATCAACTTGTTTTTGTAGTTGTAAGAAATTTGTGCTGCGATTTTGGACCATATTTAGTATAGATTCATTCTCATTCTTTGGGGTCTCAAAATTTTAGACTTGGTTATTGTTAGTACCATTGACTGGTATTAAAGCCTTTTGGTCACTGGTGTGAAATCTATAACTAGTTTAATGTTGAAGAATTTTGGTTATTGTTTGGGAAAATTTTCAATATAGGAATTTGGGGGTTAATGTTTGGGATAGAATAGTCCATCTCCCTTTGGAGCCGCATGTGCTCACTAATAACCACCACTTTAGAATAACCCTAGTCTAATGTGTTGATAGCTATGAAGGCCCTTTTTAGAAACACAAAGGTCATAGGGTCCACTAAATATTTATAAACTTCTAGAATTAATCCTCATTAGGTTTGTATGGATCCATGGTTTGTCTAAACATATTTTAGAACCTAGCATTGAAGGATCTAATAGGTACACTTACATCTCTTTTAATGGTTGTAAATTGGTGATAAATGACACAGGGACTTGTGATCTTCCCAAATTGATCAATAAAGATAGTGTCAAAGTTATTCCATGAGGTAATACAATTGTTAGGCAAATTAAGGAACCATTCATATGAAACATCATTTAATGTGAATGGAAATAATCTACACGTTACATCTTCATGGATAACATTTAATAATCTTAAAGCAACCTTGAAAGATTTAACGTGTTTTTCTACAATTGCAACACCAATTGGGATCATATTGGCAAGTATTTTTTAGGATTACATGGTAAGGCATGAACTACACCTAGTACATTGATGGGGGAACTTCCAAGCCATACCAAATCTAGATGGAGATTGAACACAGGAACCCCTTGTAAGGGTGAAGATGGTATAGACTTGGAATGCCTACACCTTCCTCTATCTTTCTTGGTTCTTCGATGGGTTTCTAGCTTGAGTAAGGGTTCTCTGGTCTCTAAATATGATTTGGTCTTGATCCTTGGAAATTCCATCTTGAATATTAAGGATCATATTTGAAATATAGTGTGTCAAGTTAGATTTCTCAAAGAACAATAATCAACATGTACACCAGACTTATTCTATAAAGATTTACTCAAAAAGAGACAAAGGATGTTGATATTTGACTAAGTAAGCTCAAAGATGCATTAAATTATGCAAAGATGACCATTATTTGCAACTTGTGACTTAAATAAACTCAATATTCTTAAATAATTGCCAATCTTTAACCAAAATTAGCCATCCTAATCTCAAGTACTATGAATTCTTAAAACCATAAGCTATCTTTACTAGAATTTAACTATCCTCTACAAAGAACTAAGATCTTTGCCTTACGAAGCAAAAATATAGGTGTAAAACCACTTAAATACCAAGGATCTTTGCACTTATAGTGAAAAATCACTTATAAGTGTTAAGAATCCTTCAAATTTAATGTAGGAATTATCACAATTGATGAAGCACACCCTCCATATAGTACCAATGGAGTTGCTCCTATTGATGCTTCTAAATGTCTCATAGGTGATCTTAGTGTTGATGAACACTTCTCATTTTAGGATCTTGAGGATACAAGGCATGAGTTATAATTTATGATAAATTTAGGATGTCTATGGTGGAATAGAAGCAGAGTGTGAGAGTTGTCCACAATATTTATTTAATTTGGTGGTTGGGAGCCACCAAGTTTTTGTACTTGAAACTTTATGATATTTATGATCCCCAAACTAATCTAAGTGGATATTAACAATGATCCTAAACTAAAGTGATATTTGATTAAAAATAGGAAAAAAGGAGGGTAAGGCAGAAAATAAGACATGATTGCAAGCTTCTATCCTAGATATTATGACAAAGTTCTTATTAGTTTGAGCAAACATGAACCAATTTATGATGAAAAATAGTTTGAACATAAATTTCACCATAAACCAAGAAAGATTCAAATGAATTATGAAGATCACAAGTAAGAACCAGTTTTACTTTAAGAGTTTTTCTACTGTAACATGAATAGCATAATCACATCCAAATCAAGAGAAAAATAAATGAAGTAAACCTAAGATCTTTTAGCTAATTTAGTGTAACAAATATTAAAAACCTTATGATAGAAAATATACTCAAAATATAAAGAACCATTCAAATCTAAAATATTAACATGCAATTGAGAGATGATAATAGCTTTTTCTAACACACTATTCAGACAATCCTTTTAGAATTCCTTGTATTAAAATGCTTTATTGTATGCAATTTCCCAAAGTCTCTCCCTTTACAAAATGGTAACCCCTAATTATTTATAGAGAACATAGGTAGTGTATCATTTAGATTCCTGAAACACCTATATGTAAGACAAGGAAAACTATCCTGTATACAAAGATTCCATTACACATGACTTCCCACATCAAAATTGATAAATAGAACTAATAAATGCTAATAGACTAGCATATGTATTACAAAAGAATATTATTTTCCACTACATTGGTGATGGGTCCCTTAATAATCCATATTTGAAGAAGTCTTTCACCTTGGTATGTTGTTCTTTGATCAGCTCAAAATCTACTATAGGCTTCATCAAACAGTCCTCTTCCTAATTTGCCAATGTGTTGAATTATTTATCACCTTTTATCATGAGTTATGGGATGAATTATGCCTTTGAAATCTGCCTCCATAGGTAAGGATGATGTCAAGGATCTTTTGATTATCCTTGATAGACTAACCTTGATTTTCCCTGATGTTATAGATGAAGACACTAGCCCTTTGCGTGAACTCTTCATCATCTATTAGGCCCATGGTAGTGGGTTGAGAAGGATTTGTCAATAAAGTCCCCAAGAGCTTCTCCATCCTATTTATTAGGTATTTTTATTCCCTCATGAAGTCATTGACATTATTTCCCCAGGTTCTTAAATCTTATAGATTTTCCACTATGATTCCCTGAAGGATGTCCAAATGTTCAAGTTTAATGATTTTGAAGTCCAAGGCCTATTTTATTACATGTACATTAATCAATTTAACTACCTAGGATTGAGAGTCTTGCCATTAGGTGATTAAGGGTTTTGTCATCTCAACTTAATAGGTTAAGGCACTTAATCTAAGCTTTATGTTCCTCAAGCCTTCAAATATGTCAAGAAGATACTTATTCAACATCTTCAATATGTCTCAGGGATTGAAAATTGAACCTATACTTCCAAATTCTGCTTCTCCTTTTCTAGGTTGGTGATTCTTTCTTTCATTCCTTAGACCCTAGCCAAGGTCATTGTTGATTGGGCCATAACTAAACTTGCTCTATCTTCCAGATAGATGGGGTGTTCCCTACTACTTTCCCTTACACAAGAGTTATACCCACAATAGGTTCCACTCTTTGGAATTTGAAATCCTCAGTGCCTATAGTGGCCTTATTTGTTATTTCCTTCTCAAACCTAGTTGTCTATGGATTGTATTACACAGTAGCTATTGGTTTAGAGAAAAAGTAGAAACCATGATTCATCATCCAAAGACAACCATTAGTAGGGTTAAAGCATAAATCACAACCACAATCAAATATGTAGAGGTTCATTCTTTTTCAGGTGAGAAATCTTCAAATTTTAATAAAGAATGACCTTCCCAAAGTCAATTCAAGGTGCAGATGTTTTGAAACATTCACAAGGGTCCTTATTTTGTACAAGTATAAAAATGGGGGTACGCTGGTCCTAATAGGACATCTCATAAATTAGTTTTAGATGCATCTGTGTGGATGTGAAAAATCTTCTTCTAATCAAGCCCTCTCAGAATAGGAGTTGTTATGAGAAGGTCTTTGAGTTGTTGAAAGGCAGTTTTACAATCATTAGTCCTTATAAATTCAGCATCCTTAGTAAGCAATCCAAATAATGGGGTGGAAATTTTACTAAAATATTTGATAAATAATCTATAATAACTAGCATGTCCTAAAAATATTCTAACATCTTTCTACTTCTTTGGTGTGGGTATATCTTTGATAATACTTATCTTTATTGGGTCAACTTGAATTCCAACAGGAGATATGTGATGCCCCAACATAATCCCTTCAGTCATAAGCATGTAACACTTTTCATTTCTCAAAGATAATTAGTGGTATTGGTAACATTGAAGAACCTTTTACAGATTGGTGAGCATTTCTTTGAACGTCTACCCATAGATGGTGAAATCATCCATGTAGATTTCAACACAGTCATGGGAGAGATTAAAAATATGCTTCAAATGGCTCTTTGAAAATTAGTTGAGGCATTTCAAAGGCCAAATGGCAAGATGGAATCAGCATAGGTTCCACAAGGGAAACTAAAAATGGTTTTATCTTGGTTTTGTGGAACAATTCAAATATGATTATAACGACTATAGCCATCTAATTAAAAAAAGTACCTTTTTCCTACTAATATATCCAACACGTGATCAATAAATAGAAGGGGAAAGTGATCCTTCCTCATAGAAACATTTAATTCTTGCTAGTAAATGCAAATACCACATTTCCCCCCTTTCTTAGGGATAATGACCAGAGGAGAGACCCACTGGCTATCCAAAATAGGATAAACAAATCTTGTATCCAAGAGTTTTTGCAACTTAGTTTTGACAATATCTTTAACTACAAGAGTTATTCATCATTTGGGTTGGTGAATAGGTTTGAGTTATTCTTTAATGTAAATGTGATGCATGCATAAATATAGGGTATTCCTCTTATGTAATGGTAATCCCAAATAAATAATATTGTGTGATTTTTTAGCATTGTAAGTAATTGAATTTATTGCTAGAGTGTAAAGGAGGTACTGATGTTGAGATATTTATTTGGTAGAATTTCTACTTTATTTGTTAAAGAAAACATGGTTTCTACATCAATGATTAAAAGAACATATATTCATTGATGGGGAAACAATTGATGGAATATCCAAATGTCTCTTATGGTTTTAGTAAGATCATTCTTAGGAAAGGTATTCTGAAGAGGGCATGGTGTACATTACAATAGGTTGGTGGCTACAAGATCCTATTGATAGGTTTTTTATAGGATACTAGTAAGGATAGTGTCTTATTGTGCCTGCATAGTTGGACTCTAGTCAACTATGCAAAAAAAATTCGAGGAGACATCTTCCTCAAAGTCATAAATCCAAAGGGTTGGGCCATCATTCTAGGAAGGCTAAGCCGGTGGATATATAACTAATTTCTTGGTGTCATTTCTATTAAAAATTAGCATTTTTCTTGACTTGTAGCCAATAAAAAAATTAGTGGTGGCCAACCATGGGTGGCTAAGGATGAGAGGATAACCTCCCAAGTTATTTTTTGGCTACAAGATAATAAATTCTTCTAGATATTTCTAAGAATTCATAGTGATATCAAGATCCTCAATAATCCCCTTAGGCTTAATAGTTGATCTGTCAACCATCTAGATGATAGTGGGTGTTAGACAGAGAGTGCTAAGTTTTAGCTATTACATGGTCTCCATGGTCATCACATTGATGGATGTATCTAAATTAATCAAAGTATTGGAGATGGGTTGGACATGGATGCTAACATTAACTACAGGACTTCTCAGATAAAAATATTTTGGAGGAACTATATTTTCCAACATAATATTTACTACTTGGCCAATGACCTAGACTGTTTTAGGATTCTTCTTTTTTCTTCCTAGTTTTTTCAAACATAGCTCTCTAATAGCTTTATTGTAGATATGAACATCCTTTATTGCTAGAAAGAGTGAGATTATTATGCACACATTCTTGAGTTGTCCTAAAATATCAAATTTGGGTTCTAGTTCAGGATGTGATATGTTTAATCTCTCTAGAAAAGAAGGATTTTCAAATTATTTTTGATTTTTAGATGGACTTGGCTCAAGATTGGCCATGGGTGGCTATGGATTAATATAGAGTGGGGCTGGTTCATATTGTTTTGCGATTATGGGTGAGGTGGGTTGTGTAAGAACATGACTTGAGTGAAGTTGAACTTGATTAATATCCAAGGTATATGTTGGATATTGCATTATTTCAATAGATTATGTTGGTTAAACCAACTTATTGGTAGGATAGGGGATGGGTTGGGTAGGTAAGTGAGTGGTTCAAATAGGTTTTTGAGTGTTTGGAATTATGGTTTATTGTTTTTATTGTTGTGGTTATTTAAATTATTGGGGAAATCCTTGATTACCTCTCCATTACTATTGCCATGTATTAGAGAGACAAAACCATTATTGGTTTTGGAATTACCTAGGTTGAGGTTGTTATCCATTCTATTATATACATAACTAATTTTGGGGTAGCTACCAATTTGTTTGAGACCAATTTTGATTGGGTATATTCATCTAAGAACCATATTAAGGATTATTTGAGAATTGAGAATTTGCAAACATTGAGTTTAACAACATACCTGATCTTTGTACCCATGGTTTCCATTGAGCCATGAAAAACACTTGATTCTCATCTTCTCCTATGGCATATAAATTCATTATCTCAAGATTCTCCTCAGTTATGCTAGCTACCTGAGCTTTTATATAATGGTATGTAAAATCTGCCATTTTCTTTCTACATTTAGGGCAATAGGTGGCTAAGGTTTTTTCAGTTTCTTCTTGTTTTTTTTCATGTATGTAATGTATCAAGCTAAGTAGCTAGTGGTTGATAATGTCCTACTTCATGTCCTAGAGTAGGTTACTAAATTTAAATTTATATAGTCCTATTTTAGATATTTTAGGAAGGGTCTACCCATACTTTTATTCATGGTTGATATGGAGTAGTTTTTACATAAAATTGTTAGTTCATCAAAGGGCAATGTAGAAACATCACCACTAGACATTAGATCTAGTGCCTCAAAATAATCATATCTAATTTATTTCAATAATATTAGCTTGATTGATTCCTTGTCCATTATAGTCTAATTTAATTTTTTTAAGCTGAACAAAAATATTTGCATATATTCTTCCAATGACTCATCATCAACTTGTGTCATTCAAAATAACAATCTCTCCTATAGTTCTTGCCCCTGCAATAGTCTTGTTATTTCATCAAAAACTTATCCTTCATTTATTCCCAAGTAGAAATGGCATCCTTTTTTAGTCCCATTAACCATATAAGTGTTTCATCTTTGAGTGTTGATAGAAACAATTTGAGTTTCTGAGCATCTTGATTATAATCATAGCAGTGACATAAGATGTCAAACACAAAAATAAATGTATCCAGATCCTCATATGCTTTTCCTTTAAATGTAGGGAGGGCAGAGTGGGGGATATTATTCATGGGTTCATTTACATTAGGATTAAGGATGATAAAATTAAAATTAGCAGACTCATTGGTAGTGTTTTCTTCCTAGTGATCCCCCATTAACACTCTTTGTGTTGGTAGACCAGAGGTTTTTGCTACCCACTGCTTAAAATTTCTATTAATTATTTGATTTCCTAGGGTGTAGAAGATGGAGACTTTATATTTTTTCTTAGGAATGTATGGCTTCTAAACAATGGGTATGGTGTGGAGGTTTTAGAAGATTCATCTAGTGTCTCGACAAAGAGTCTCTCTAAATTTGAAGATTATATTGCCTTTGTGTTTCTTCTAGGAGCAAGAATATCCTTGAATACCTCTTTAGCAAGAAATTTTGAAAATAAAGGGAAGTGAACTTCAAGTTAGTAAGTATGAGGTGATAATTTAGGAATTATCAAAGGTGATACATATGGGTCTCTTCCAAGGGTATGAACATCTTCAAGGTCTCCATTTTGTGTTACTAGTCTAGCCAAAAACTCTTGCTTTTCTACCTCTTGTATTGATAACTACGAGTGATATTTAGGAATTCTTTCATGTTCCTCAATTTTTATAGGATGAATTTTTTATATTATATCAATGATTGATGATTTAGGCAAAAATATTTCTATATATTCCCCTTCACTTTGCATACATTAACCACTTTTTTTTAAAACTTTTTGCCCACTCTATTTGCACAGGGTTAGTAATATGGGGTTTTTTTTAAATTTATATTATCCTACTTGAAAAAAGGGAAATTTAAACTATGAAAGAAAGAAATATTTAATCTAAAGAATAACAATATTTAAAAATAAAAACAACAAACATCTATAAATAATTGCTATCAAGATTGAAGATTATAGTGTATGACACCCTTCCCCAACAATAATGCCAAAAATGACTAGCAATTGATTCACAATTAGATATAATTATCTTGATTAAAATGAATAAGGAGAGTTACCATAGACCTGTATCTTCTAATTCATTTAAATGCTAACTTGAGGATGTAGACTTGATAAGATGACATCACTATATGTGCACACTCAATCTTCTAACTTGACCTTCTGCTAATTGTTATCTAAGATGTTGAAGTCATGGAGTAAATGAAATGATGTAATTTTAACATAAACATAATACTATAGAATAAATATTTATATGTTGGAATCTTCCTTAAAAAAATCTAAGCAAGAATATAAATCACACAATTCATAAATAAAACACATAATGCAGAGATAAATTAAATAACATGCTTAGATATTTAAATGGGTTGGATTGTTTCTACAAAATTCCAAAGGGGGCCCTCCCTCCTTCTGACTCTAGCTTCAATCCTTACTCTCATACAACTTAATTGAACTCAAAAAAAATTGTTCATATTAATAAAAAATGTAGTAATGAATTGCTACAGGAAATTACAATAATAGTTGTTTGACAAAATGTACTCCTGATAATCTCTAATCAACATCTACTACCTCAACTCTGATATTACACACACACACACCGCAAAGGATTTTTTTATACACAACAATATATATTCTAATCTAAGAAACATTTGACTTAGGATAACCAAAATTAACTCCTTTTGCTAAAGTCATATTTCATGTGAATTTTATAACATTGTTGTAGGATAAAAAATCTATTTCATTCTTCAACCAATTAATTATTGGGATCCATGAAGGTTATATTTGTTTCTGCAAGTCAGTTGAAAGATGAATTAAAATCTATTCATTTGTGACTTTGGTCACATAGTGGTTGTAGGATAGTTCATATAATGAGATTTCTTTGCTGCAGGACATTCCATGTGATATACCTATTTCTCCAAAACACCCTTAAAACACATTATAGAAAAATCATCCTAAATCAATAGATAACTATCATATATTTAATTCCAATACATAATTCTAATTATTTAAAGAGTATGGAAACATAATGCTATTTACAAGATTATGGAAATTTTAGGAAGGATACTTATGAGAAAGTACTCAAAAGCATGGTAAACAAGAAGGATGAGTACAATAGATAATGACAATAACAAGAAATATTTGGGGCTCTTCAAAAGACCTTGTCTAATAAGTGTGAACATAATATGGTAGATAATAACTGTAGACACCTAAAACTAGCCATAATTGGCTTCTGACTAGACTTTAGACCAATTCCTACCAACTACTACAAATTAATCTTAATAATCATTGAATGTCCTAAATTTATTTGTGTACCAATCATCAAAGCTCAAAATCATGTTAAGACATTCCTAATTGGGGTATCCTATTGTATGCAATAATAACCTCTCATGGATTCATCCCTAATCATCTTGTGGAATCAAAATAATCAATTTAGCCTATGGACCTATTAAGTGGGGCAATTGCATACTTAAATTAAAACTTGAAAATGATAAATGGCTAATCAGAATTAATTAAAAAAATAAACCAAATTAAATTCCTAGTTGAATTATCTATTTGAAATTAATGAATAACTAACAAAGGAAATTCAAAAATGCAAATATCTTAGCCTTTCATTATTTCCTTTATGATTTGTCAAGCTCTCTGAAAATATCTTAAATATCTCATTTTAGAGACCCATGCCTAGTAATTTCAAATCATGATTAATTAAAAACTATTAACTATACTAGGGTTACATTTGACTCGCCTAGATTAGGTTTGAACCCATTCTAGGCCTTAAATCCACCATAACTAACCTTGGTCGAGAGTTAAATCCATTTGATATAAATATAGGCCCTTGTCTATTGAATTTTAAGCTCTCATAAGTTAAAGTTATAATGCAAATTTGGATAGAGACATAAGATAATTTGTTGTAAGCAATCTTATAATGCCAAAATCTTGATCCAAGCAAGCATAAGCCACATCAAATCCATAATGATGCCAAGGAGAGAAGGAGCCAACAAGTTTCATTTTCCAAAGACTCTTTGATGCACAAGCTGAGTAAGCCACTCAACAATGCATTTAGAGCTCCCAAGGAAGGTAAAGGATTTTTTGTCTTTTGTATTTTAGTTGTGATTTAATTTGTTTTTTGTTACTAAGTTTACCCCTAATATCTATGATTGGAGCGTAAGTGTTAGTGTGTTTATTTAAGTTTTTATTGCTTAAACTAACATATTACTAACCTCCCTTATTGGATTCATATTATAATAAATAACATGTCTAGTGGGATGCCCATGAAGCATCCCATATAAGTGAGGAAATTAAAATGTTGATCCTAATTTTTCTATTGAGTGCTTGAAAATATTTAAAATTTGATTTTTTACTTTGTTTTTATCATATTTTATTTTTTAATGACACACAATTTTAGACAAAGATTGATGCTAATCCTAACATAACCAATATCGATCCTTCTAGAATCGATGCCGATCCACCTAGGACCGACATTGACCCTTGTGTGTAGATCAGGGCATGGTATAAACATGTTTAGTAAGTTGTTATTAAGTTTTCTAGTCTGTGTTTTGTTCCTAACAACTTGAATGTCATTTGACTGACTATTTGCCTATAGGACTTAGTCTTATTTGTTGGTTTTATGCTCATATTGCTAAGCATCTATCTATGAGAAAATGCATTCTATTTTCCTTATTTTTTTAGGTAGGAATAATCAACATCGATCTATGATTGACTGACATTGATTTATATATATCGACATCGATCGATGTCGATCTCTATGACAAGAAAAAAAGAAACCCAAGCGAAAGATTTAAAAAATGATTTTTTCATCCATAAAAGTGTTTCAAGGTAGGCAAGAAACCTTTAAAAATTGTAGGACCTAGGATGGAAAAGGCACAAGTATAAATGTGTTTAATTCTTGAACATTTTATTTGGTGCCTAAAAAGAATCTAGGTATTTTTATGTTTAGTTGTTTATGAATGTTTTTGAAAATGTTTCAACTAATGCCAAGGGGCCAAATTTCATAAAAATTTCACTTTGGTACATTAAAAGAAACACTCACACTTAGATTACATAATCTTTAAAGTGTTTTTTTTTATGCTTATTCTTTCAAAGTTGTTTATTTTCAAAAAATGATTGATGCATGTATGCTCTCCCCCGATCACCTTTAGGGAAGTTGGGTGACCCAAAGCACTCTTTATTTGAATTTGTGCCTTGTCCAAAGGCATGAAAATAAAATCATTAAGGCTTTCCTCAAATATATATGGTTTGGGTGATCTAAATGAGACCTTAAATTATTTTCACTTGTCATTTATTTTCATGTAATTTGGATTATGAGCAGGAGTTCATAGCCTCCTCATAGGTTCTCTAGGGAAGTGTTGACCTAGGAATTCATCTCCCAAAATAGTTTTAACCCCACTCCATGGTGGGGGTATAAAAATTGAGGTCAAATTACTATGATGTTTGCTTGAGCATTTGAGTAAACTCCGTTAGTAAGATACTGCCTTAGACCATAAGGGTAACTCAGACATATCACTACACTAAGAAGGTAATGAATGTTGTGGTTGTGAAAAAAGATAATACCTTTTCACAATAAGCCAGTTGACATGGATATAAATGGTGTGATCATTTCTTGTTTAACCATACTTGGGACCATCTAAAAACATGCAAAATTTTAGTTTTAGAATAAACCCACTTGCCACATACATACTATTAATGTAGGATGAGTATCCCAAAGTTCTATGTCATCGTACAATCTATTGAGAAAAGGGGGTGCAAAAACCCTACTTATTCATGCATTTTTAATTTTGGATTAACACTTAAAATCCTTTTAAGAGCATGCATATAGATGAAATTTGATAGTACTACTTAACCTTGTCAGTTTTAGGATATAAGACACTACACTTAGGTGTTTTATGTCATTTTATCCTTTTATTGCATGTGTTTAAAATATAAACTATCTATTTTATTTGTTATGCCATGTCAAAACAAGTCTTGTGTATACATCACTCCATTATTTTAAAAGGCATTGCACTGTCTTTTTGATACCATAATTTTGCATTAATATTTTTGACAAATCTTTGTGTGTATCACTTGATTGGAAAGGGTAATGTTATGCTACTTGAATCATTTAGAGTTTTATCCCTTAGAGTCTTGAAACAAACCATTGATTACATATTTAGATCATGATAATGTCATTACATTGATCAAATCATTTTATAGAATTGTTTGCCTTGTGTCCAAAATTCCATTATTGAAACATATCTGTTTGTGTCTTTTAGATCTTTGTTTAGTACCATTATGCCATTCACCTTTGTCTCTACCTTGTTATTTTTTCGAAGAAGGCTAGTTTTCCTTAAATTGAGTTTTTAATTAACCTTGACAAGTTCAAATTCAAACATTGATTGATTTTTGTTTATGCATTGTGTAATTTGGGCCTAGACATCTATTGGGCCTAAACATCAATCTTTTTCTTTTGGGTTGAGTAACTTAGGTTAATTCTTTACCCAATTTGAAAAATATTGTTTGTTATTTTATTTGGGAGAAAGATTCTATCTTACATATGCCTTTTAATTTCATGACTTATACTAATTGACCAAGTTCATGTCTAAAGTGAAATGCCTAGTTTGTGCCAAAGTGTTTCAAAAAATTTAGATTAAATCATACCTTTGCTTTTAAATTCTACCTCTTGTGCTTGTTTGCCAAAAGTCCTAACACTGAGCCTAGTTTTTGATGATAAATTTGGCCAAAAGACATAGTAACTTTTATTTTCTTAGATTAAACTTGTTTGGAACACTTTGTCCCTAGAGTTTGACATTCTAGTTTTAGTTCATCCACTTGACCTTTTTATGTGAGACATTTAATGTTAGACATTTGATGTTAGTATTTTTTGTACCAAGTTTTAGCATAGCCCTTTTTGAAGATACATCTCCATTTATTTGACCAAATTAGACCAAGTTCAAACCATTTGTCTATTGGTGATCCGTAAACTCCACTGATAAACTCTAAGTGAAATTTTAAAAGTATGGATTCTAAATTTCTCAACATATAAGATGTTGGAATGATTAAATCTGATTAAAATCTAATCCAAATCAAGTTTCAAAACTGAAATAAAGGTGAATTAATAGATCACATCAAATATCCATTGAAACTGTCAGATTTTTCAAATTCTTGATTTTATCCAATTTCCCATAAATGATCAAATGAGTAATTTTTGCATTTTTATTAAAATATAAATTATAATATGTAAATTAACTAAAAATGAAATGCAAAACTGAATTCAAAGATCAAAACATAGAAATTGTTTATAGGGTTCAGAATTCCTACGTCCCCAGGTTCATATCGAACCAATCCATTAATTGTTGTTAAATTTTCAAGCCAAAAGAATACTTACAAAACAACAAAAGATCATATCTCTCTATAAAAATAGTGATCAGACCTTCGAAAGACATTGGCTGACTCAACACATCCTTCACCTTCCTAAATCACACACAGAGGCTTCTCCAAAATCAAAATTAGTAACTTTTATAGCTCAAAATGGCATCACCAATTCTCTAAAATGGACAAATGAATATACTTCATAGATTGCATCAAAATTCTAAACAACTTTATAGTTTACTCAGAGTTGTGATTCGGCATCTAAGGGCTCCAAAATGACCAAATATTGTAAGCAGGTCTATAATCTCCAATACACAGTCGGCTTCCTATGTCTATTCAAGTAAAAATTAGTCCCTTTTATAACACTTTGAACTCTATGGCTGAAGTGGTCAAGGCATTAACCTTTTAGGCGGTAGGTCAAAGGTTCAAAATTGCCTCCCACCTTTCTAGGCACTGGGAAGAGTGAAAAGGTTGGCCTTCCTTCATTTTAGGTGCTTAGCATGAGATTTGAAAGTTTTTCCCTCTGTTTTTGGTGCCTTTGACTTGGTTAATGCATGATTGGTGGAGTGACGTGGTGGGTGACATGGTAGTTTGGCCTTTGGCACCTTTAAACATTTGAATATATCAAATAACATGTGAATAAAAAACACCAAACTAAATTTTTTTTGCACCTAATTATTTTTCCACATGTGAAATGGATATTGGTCCACTTGGCATATTTCCATAGTGCCACGTCACTTTCAACACCCCTATCACAAGATTTCTTCAACTGGCTATATCTTGTGTATTTGAATTCCATTTTTTAAACCGTGAAAAGTGCTAGAAAGCTCTCGACAGGCTCTATGTTGTGAAATTCATTTCATCATGATTTGAAAACTTTTTCTAGAATGAACTCTAGATCACACCTCCCTATAAAAGAGGCTTTTGGTCTCCAAAAGTTGACTATCACCTAAAATCTTATAATTGGTCTACTGCATCCATGAAAATAGAACCCAATCATAACAAGAGATATAAATAATTACATTAAAATGATTCACAATCAAACTATATAAATGCCTAATCCAAAGGCATGAGTGAGTGAATCTACAACTGCAAAATTGATTACAACATATCAAATTGCCTGCCCAAATGTCACATCCTGTAAAGCGGTGAATTGCCAAAAATTGAAACAACTCCCAATGTAAGTGCAAGACAAGTTTATAATGCTGACAACATACAATAAATTTTGTGGACATGTTGCAATACAATGCCCTAACATGGGACTTATATGCTAAGCAAATGCAAACAACCAAAAGTGTATGTTGCCTAACATCTAAACATGCCCAAAGGGTCTTAAAAAATGCATCTAAACATCTCTTGTGCCAAAATAGATACATTCAAAATAGCATTCTAACTGTCAAATGTTGTAAGTAAATAACTCACAACATCACTCTACTATATCCCCAATTGTTTCAAATGAGTTAATGTCTTATCCATTTTTAGACTACCCATACAATATATTCTGGAGATCAAAATCTTAGAGTTATCAAAAAGTGAGAATTGAAAAAATTCATATGATAGACCTGTCTTGAAGTGTTCCCACCAACTCTATTCTACATCTATCAAAGCTTGTTCATTCCCTTAGGTGAATTCTTAACCATGCTTTGCAAAAATAATGTAGTGATAATCCACTTAACCAATTCTTTCTTCCTAGTGAAATTGATTGTCTCTATGGATTCTTTATTAATTGCATATTGTTGACTTAACTTCTTAAATGGATTTTCACTTGTAGGTTTTACCTTATCTTGGTTTGTATTGTCAACTACATTATGGATTGAATTAGCTTCATTTACCTTAGTGAGAGGTTTGTAAATCATCTTAGTTTTAACATTACTAAAATATGAAGATGAATGAAGCTTAAAACATCTATCAATCCTATGTCCACTCACTTTAAAATGAGTACAAACTTCCTTCTTAGGTGAGGGTCCCCTTTTTCCAATTCCCAAATTAACATAAGAATGGTCTTTAAAACATGCAATCTGCTTCAACAAAGCATTTCATTTCCAACAAGTCTTATCACTATGGTTATTCATCCCACAAAAAGTGCATGGAAATGATTGCATTATCTTTTGTACATTATATCCAAACTTCTTAAAAGTATCAATTGGATCAGAAGATTTAGTGTAAGAATCAGGAGGTGGAATCTCAATACCTCTTTTACCCTTACACCTTTGAACTAGTGGCCTAGAACCTTCACTATTAGAAGCTCATCTTCCTTTAGCCATGGAAGAAACTTATCCATCATCCACTTGCACAGTAGTATAACCCAAACCTGCATGAAGAGGTCTATGCTCAACCTAAATTGGGTTAGTTATACCTTGACTATCTCTACCAAGTCCTCCTCCATTATAACCCATTTTAAACAAAAATTTAGATCCTATGCCCTTAGTGTATCTTTCAAAATCACCAAAAACAATATTACTAGAATCTGAATCTGAAATGGCAGAAGAAGATGAAGATTCCTATGGAAAAAAACTTACAGTGAACTCAGTCATAGTTTTTGCATCTTAAGTTGAAGGCTTTACCTTTTCACACTCACCACATTGTAATCTAATCAAGAAATCATCCTTAGATTTGGGATCCGATTTTAACTTTGCCACTTATAATTCAAGTGAAAATTTTTGGCATCTCAAGATTGCATTTTCATCTTTGATGGCCTCAATCTATGACAACTTGCCCATGGTTTCTTGTAAACACCTTATTTCACACTACACACTACAATATAATCAATCTACAAACCAATAATCCAACTATTTTGGTAGCAACTATCAATACACAACTAGAAGCAATCCATGCATTCTAACCGCTCTTATACCAACTTGATCCGTAAACTCCATTGATAAAATCTAAGTGAAATTTTAAAAGTACAAATTATGAATTTTTCAACATATAAGATGTTGGAATGATTAAATCTGATTAAAACCTCATCTAAATCAAGTTTCAAAAATGAAATAAAGGTGAATTAATAGATCACATCAAATATCCATTGAAACTGTCAAATTTTTCAAATTCTCGATTTTATCTAATTTCGTGTAAATGATCAAATGACTAATTTTTGCATTCTGATTAAAATATAAATTATAATATGTAAATTAACTAAAAATGAAATGCAAAACTAAATTCAAAGATCAAAACACAAAAATTGTTTACGGGGTTCAAAATTCCTACGTCCCTGGGTTCGTATCGAACCAATCCATTAATTGTTGCTAAATTTGCAAGCCAAAATAATACTTAAAAAACAAAAAAAAATCATATCTCTCTATAAAAACAGTGATCAGACCTTCGAAAGACCTTGGCTAACTCAGTACGTCCTTCACCTTCTTGAATCACACGCAAAGGCTTCTCCAAAATCAAAATTAGCAACTTCTATAGCTCAAAATGGCATCACCAATTCTCAAAAATGGGAAAATAAATATACTAAATAGAGCGAATCAAAATTTTAAACAACTTTGTAGTTTACTTCAAGCTTTGATTCGACCTCTAAGGGCTCCAAAATGACCAAATACTGTAAGCGGGTCTATAATCTCCAATACACAGTTGGCTTCCTGTGTCTATTCAAGTAGAAATTAGTCCCTTTTATAACACTTTGACCTCTGTGGCTGAAGCGGTCAAGGCATTAACCTTTTAGGTAGTAGGTCAAAGGTTTAAAACTGCCTCCCACCTTTCTAGGCGCTTGGGAAGAGTGAAAAGGTCAGCCTTCCTTCTTTCTAGGTGCTTAGCATGAGATTTGAAAGTTTTTCCCTCCTTTTTTGGCACCTTTGACTTGGTTAATGCATGTTTGGTGGAGTGACATGGTAGTTTGGCCTTTGGCGCCTTTAAACATTTGAAAATTTCAAATAACATGTGAATAAAAAACACCAAACCAAATTTTTTTGCACCTAATTATTTTGCCATGTGTCAAATGGCTATTGGTCCACTTGGCATATTTCCATAGTGCCACATCACTTTCAACACCCCTGTCACAAGATTTATTCAACTGGCTATATCTTGAGCATTTGGACTCCATTTTTTGAACCACAAAAAGTGTCAAAAAGTTCTCGACGATCTCTATGCTGTGAAATTGGTTTCATCATGATTTGGAAACTTTTTATAGAATGAACTCTAGATCAATTGGACATTTCTTTTAAGATTTTATATAAATCTAGGCCCTTTTGTGAAACATTATTCATTGATTCGAAGATGTCTCACTATACTTGTAGTAGTGTCATGTATAATCTAGGATATGGAAATGTGGGCATACAAGAAGACTTTGTTCAAAACCCTATGGTGATGATGTAGTTTTTGATATGGATCCTTTTCCACCTTACAACACTAAATCAAGGGAACAAAACCAAGATCCCTTAGCTCACTATTTGGTCAACACACCTCCATACTTAGAGCAGGTCCAAGAATAAATAGTGTAGTACTTAGCTAGCATATTATCAAATATAGAATAATCTAACAATAATTGTACTACATTACGATGCCATCAACATATGACCCTTATTTATTTGATTTTCACTTGATTGTAAATAAATATGAAGTATTAATCAGATCCATTGAGGTAGGGGCTAAGTTTCTAGCAGACTTCCCCCACAAAAATTTGCCAAGTTTAGTAAGAGTGCCTTACAATATGCCTTATAATACAAACATTGATCAGGTCTCTTCTAGCAACCCTCAATCTCTAGTGTCAATGTTATATCAGGACTCACATATGCTTGTCATAGGAAAGACCTCATGGAGGATCACTTCAAATAGATTAAGATAACATACTAGACCTATTTGAACTTAACACGTAACTTCAATAATATGACCATGTTAAATGTTGCTCTTATCAAGTTAGTTCCTTCAATGGGAGTCTTAATTGAATTAACAGGCCTAGAAAATTAGGGTATAGACCCATTAACACAAATCACATAAGTTGGATACATATTCAATGCCCCAGCTATTGAAGAAGTGTCTTCTAATTCTATGTAGAATGGTGAGCCAAACATAGTGGATAACACACAAGTATCATCCAATTTAGACCAAAGTTATGTAAATGTATAAACAAATAGTAAAAAAAATATATGCCTATAGTTAACACCATGAATGGTTCACAAATATAGGGGGTAGGAACTTTTACCTCCCAACGAAAACCAACTACCTTTAATCCTCAACCAATTGTTTCTTCAAGAATGCAATCGCAAAGATTAAATAGTCAAGTGATGAATAGTGCGTTGCCTCAACAAAATGTGATGAATGTTACTCCACCACAATAGGTGATGGCTAATAATCCAAAAAAATAGGCATAATCCAACATACTGACCCCATAGAGGCAAAATATTCTACCACCTTAATAGGGGTACCCAATATTCCACCTCATCAAGTAGTGATGAACATCCCTCTTCAATCATAGACCAACATACCATTACAATAAAAAATGGCATTTAATCAAAAATGTACATATTTTGGTTAGTGACAAATGCCAAACACTCTAAAAGCATCTAATGCACAATAGGAGTTTGTGCAACTAGGAGGTTTTACTATTCCACAAAGACCATTTAGGCAATAATTGCCTTTTGTTCTAAATGTGCCATAAATCCAATGATAGGGCCTTGGTTCACAAGTTCCCCTTAATCATCTAGGTTTGACTAGTTGGTAGTAAGTCCCTATTTAACCTCAATAGGAATAGTACTTCACCCCTAGTCATATCCTTCCATCTCAACCATAGTTTCCCAAAAACCAAGCTTGATACTAAACCCAAACTAGAATATCACACTGTAATGTATGCAATTCCAATAATCACATCCTAATCTACATATGAATATTCTTAATCAATTCCCTATCTAAACCAACATTACACAACAAACCATGCCTTTATTATACCCTAGTCAAATTAATCCATTTTTGACTGCCTAGCCTCTACCTCAGGCTAATGTTCCAACTAGTTTCCTGGCACTACAACAAATGAAGGATGTAATTTCTGCGATCCAATCTGGGAAACAAACTAAGAAGTTAATGTTAGATGACATGTGTTCTTACCCATTGCACATGGAGTATTTGTAAATACTATTTCCTCCAGGGTATGAACCACCAAAGTTGGATAAATACAAGGGTAAAGGAGACCCAAAGGCCTATTAAATCAAAATTTTAATTTTTTTTCAACTAGTGGCTTACAATGACATATAAATTATATTATTATTTCTAAGGAGTATAGTAGGACAATATTTGGAGTGGTTCCTAAAATTGCCTAAAAAATTAGTATCTAATTTTGATGACATTTTAGATAAGTTTGTGCAACATTTCTCCTACAATATTGAGCATGAGATTTTGTTAGTAGATTTGATGCAATCCAAATAGAAGGTGGGTAAAAGTTTTATGAGTTATCTACAATGATGGAGAATACTTTCTAGCTGATTCACTCATAGTTTACCAAATAAGTAATTAGCTTCTATACCAAGAATTTTCAGAATGAGATATCTTACTATTTGGAGATGCAGTGTGTACACACTTTTAAGGAAATAATTGACAAAGGTTTGTTGATCAAAAGAGACCTCATTAAAAAAGGGATTATCAAGCTTACCTTATCAAATTAGAACCAAAATTAAAACCAAGATAATGGCCAAAATTAGAACCAAGTCTAAGCACAAGCATTGCAACCAGCCCAGGCCAGTAATTATGAAAAGTCCAAGCTATTTAATCGTAACAAGAATGTTATTAGAAATGGAGTAGATAAGTTGTGACATTTCTAAATGTGTAAATACCATCTGCCATCCTACACTGCATGTACAAATTACTCTTAACCAACAACCTCTTTAGCAAGCACAACCTTCATAACAACCTAGATCAACACAATAAATATAACAACCTTTACCTTTGAAAACCCCTCCTCTAAGGAGAGATATGCCTACTCATCACATCTTTAGTGACATTAGAGAGCCTATTGAACCTATGTTTCTCAAGATAGCCACTTCTAATTTAATTAGTTAGCCTATTTTGAACATTATCCTGAGGGTGTTCCCTATACAAATTGGTATAGGCAAAATGATTTTTTTGAGTATCATCAGGTTAATGGACATAATCTATGCCATTATGTGTAAATTAAACATTTGATTAAGAATATGTTGGAAAATGGGGAGATAACATTGGATAATGTAGCTTCCATATCCAATTAGAACCTTGGTATCTATAAAAGTCATTTCCACAACATAAAAACCAACAACAATAATAACAATGGCTAGAACAACAATAACATCATCAATATCCAAGATAAAACCAACAATATTGAGGAATTAGAACCAAAATAAACCAAATGGATGGAATCAAGGGCAGAATGATACCAATAACCAACAAACCTACCGCATAATTGCACTTGAATATAACAAAGTTGTAGACCATATTGTGAGAGGTCGCATTTCTACCATTTCCATCAATCTAAGACCAAACATCAACCAAACAAGACCATTTCTAATTAATTCCAATTAATTAACCCATACTAGTGATCCTACCTTAACCAAGGACCATATACAAGCAAACTAGCAAGCAAGGATTACTAATTTGGACCTTATACCAATAACTCATCATTGACCTATGACCACACACAAGTACATTAACAACTGAGATTTATCCTATCTGGTCTCCCACCACTATCATTTGCTAGCAACACTGGTCCTATATCTAATCTTGATTATGCAATCATAACTTGGTAGTCAAAGATTATCATCCCAAGCCCACAACCATTTTCCACTACACTGATCTAACCAATCATTCTGGCTAGGAACAAGCCATTTACCACTATGCATGATAATATGTTTGATATTATGGAACAAGTGTAAAATATGCCCTCATAAATTTCCATTTTCAATTTGTTACGTATATCCAAAATCCATAAGAACATCTTGACAAATTTCCTTAGCTAATCCTAAGTCCCCAATAACATATACCTAGATAAATTTCAATCTTTGGCTGGACATCTGCTCCTAAGACAATAATTAACCTTCAACCAAAGTGATATGTCATCTCTTGGCCCTCTGCATAATAATCCATTATACATTGAAGTGGTCATAATGTAGAACAAATTGAAACATGTCCTCATAGATAATGGATAAGATTAAATATTGTGTTTCTAAAGCTTATCAAGTTCCTCTAATACATGATAGCCTATCTCTAGCTAGAAATAATCATAATCAAGGCCTATGATAATGAAGAATGAGAATCATAGGGTATTATTAGTTTACCAGTTATCATTGGGCCTTTAACCCACAATACCTTATGCCATGTGTTAGACCTTGATTTGTCATATAGTTTGCTCTTGGGTAGGCCTTGGATACATGAGATTCATGCAATCCATTCTGCATTTCACTAGTGTATCAAGTTATCCCATTTAATCATGGAGGTCACTATCCATGGAGATTTATAGCTATATAAACATTATAAACATTTAGCAGTTGAGTACAAAATCTATAACTACCATTTTGGTTTGAATCTAATTGCCAAGAAGGAAAAAAGGAAGGAAATACTTGTCAATTCACTCGAGTCCAATTGCATTGATCCTAATACCCTTGATTCACTTTCCTATAAGCCACCTCCTAAAATGAAAATATATAAAAATAATTAAATATTAAAAATGAAAACATGAAAGAAAACCTGTAAGGGTTAGATTCATGTCAAGTTCACCAGAATGTATGCAATGTCAACCAAGTTAGTATAATTATAGATTTTGTGAAAAAATTTAACACATAGTTGCATTAGAATGAGACCCATGATACATTCCAAATTGCCAAGATTTAATAGAACCTCAAGTCCTATGGAAGACTTAAGGCTAAACCACCTTGCATGGAATGGTAATGCAAGGGCAAAGTCAAAATACATAATCCATCACCTATATTTTTTAGACCAACCATTGGACAAGAATAGGACCCACTTGCAGATGATGAATCATGGTTATATAATGAAAAATTGGTTGACTATTACCAAAATTCCAAATACCCTATACCCAATAGGATCATGGAAAAACATGCCTATCAAGGAGGAGGTCTCCTACCAAATCAACAAGGAACACCTGAGCCAATTTCTTCCACTCAATATAAAAAAACCTATGGTATTAGATTTAGACCATCTAGGGGTGAACCCACATATCTTATTCATGTTCTAATGCCAATGAATAGTGATAATGATGTTGATAATGAAGCAAAATCTAATCATATCCCTTTCGATGACCTAGACAATACCAATTTATTTGACACTCATACCATTTATACCCTTAGACCAGTTATTTGAAATAATCTACTTCCTTTATATCATCCTCAACTTATATCTTGGGACCGACCAGAATCCATAGTGCCTATAGATGAGTTTGAGAATGATGAGGCCTTTTGAAATTTTCTATGCCTAAGGGACACTATTCCATTGAGAGACCACAAACAGGAGTTCTCAATCCAATTAGATCCTGTAGCCTATTTTCAAGAATGGGTGAACACCCTTAGCCATAAATAATTAAATAAAACATTGAGGTCCCAAAGTGAAAACTTTTTTGAGGTGATTTTGGACTAGGGAAAATTAAAGAAAAAGGTCAGCCTAGTGGTTGAAACCTATTTCAGGCACCATTAGATGGGGGTGTTTAACCTTCCTCAAACATAGCTTAGGAGACCACCAATGGTGAACTTGCCTATGGGTCCAATTTTAGTTCTACCAAACAAGATGCCTTCAACCAACTCATTCAAGAGTTTCTAAATACATTTGTCAGATGGCCATACTTACCATTGGGAAGTTTTGACTCTTCTTGCCTAGGAGAACTTGAAGAGCCAGTCCAAATAGAGGACTCTATTGTTGTAGGCCAATTTAAATCTTTGCCAACCATTCTAGAAGATGGTTCCACTCTTCTTATGGAGGAAACTATAGAAGTCAACATTAGGACCTAGATGACCTAAAATGGATCAAATTAGGCATGTTACTCACTTAGGAGTAACATGACATCTTTATATCCCTTTTGAGGGAATTTGTTGACATATTTGCTTGATCCTATTCAGACATGCCAGGTTTGGACCCCACCTTAGTTATACACCACCTTGTGGTACATCTTGATGTCAAGACCATGAAACAAAAATTACACAAGATGCATCCTCACATTATTGTATTAATAAATAAAGAGTTATAAAAACCCTTAGAAGTGAGATGTATTTGACTAATCGACTACTTAGAGTGGATCTCAAATTTTGTGCCAGTCAGTGAGAAGCTAGAGGGAATTATATCTACACTAATTTTAGAGACATAAACAAGGAATATCCTAAGGATGAATTTCCTCTATTGAACATTGACATGATAGTTGATTCCACAGTCAGGTATGAAATGCTTTCACTAATGGATGGATTTTTAGGATACACCAGATCTATATTGCACTAGAAGACCAACATAAAATGGCTTTCACCACTCTATGGGGAAAATTCTATTACTAGGTTATGCCATTTAGTCTAAAAAATGTTAGGGACACATACTAAAGATCCATGAACATCATATTTCATGATATAATGCATGACATTATTGAAGACTATGTCGATGACATACTTAGAAAATCCAAGACCATGGTTGATCCTCCAATAGCATTACAAAAGATATTTGAGATACTGTGTGAATACAAAGTCAGACTCAATCCTAAGAAGTGTGTTTTTGGAGTTACTTCAAGTAAATTGATAGGTTTCATTATGTTTCATCAAGGCATTAAAGTCAACCCAGCCAAAATTTAAGCCATTACAAAGATGCCACCACCTTCCAATTTGAAGTAACTCCATATTTTGCAGGGTAAGATACAATCTATCAGATGATTCATTTATTAGTTGGCCAATAAATTCCATCTATTGACACACTTGATGAAGAAGGGTGTCACATTTCATTGGGATGATGAATGCCAAAAAGCTTTTTAGTGTTTGAAGGACTATCTTTCTAATCCACCTATTTTATTGCCTCTTATGCTAGGAAAACTATTCATATTATATATATCTACCATGGACAAAGCCATGAGGATGCTTCTATCTCAGCATGATGATAATGGAAAATAACATGTTGTGTACTATTTAAGTTATATATTGGTAATGTATGAGCATAATTATATGCTCATTGAAAAATCTTGTCTAGCTATGATCTTTGCAACTCAAAAATTGTGACATTACATGTTAAACAAAAGACCATGGTCATTTCAAAAGTAGATCCTCTCAAGTATCCACTATCCAAAAAATATTTTCACGGTCTCTTGGCCAAATATATCATACTTCTCAATGAGTTTGAGATAGAATACGTCAACAAAAATCTATCAAGGGACATGTTCTTACAGATCAACTTGCTAAATCTCCCCTTGTAGATATCAAATCACTAACATTCCAATTCCCATATGATTCCATTATGACCATCATTAAAAAACCTTTTTAGGAGCAACACTATAATATTTATTTTTATGGATCATTCATAACATATAGATCAGGAGAAGGCCTTTTGTTTATAACACCACATGGGGATCTTATCCCTAAAATAGTTTGAATTAGATTTTTTTGTACTAATAACATGGATGAATATGAAACACTCATTATAAGGATTTTATAGGTAGTAAAATGGAATATTCCACATCTCAAGGTTTATGGTGATTCTCAGTTAATCATCAATACATTACAAACCACTTTCAGACCAAGGATGATAAGTTGGTACCATACAAGGCCATGATCAACACTCTCAAACAATAAATTTTTGACATCTAGTTATAAAATATACCAAGGTCTAGTAATAGAATAGTAGATTCCATGGACACCATTGTATCTTTGATTCATCATCCAAACACAACAAAATAATACCGATTCCTCATTAAAAATCTACTATCACTAGCTCGAAAACCTTCAACCATCACAATGATCTATGATATTGCTGGTCCTAACTCTATTTGGTATTCAGACCTTTATGCCTTTCTTCGTGAACACATTATGACACTTGACCTCTCCTACAAACAATCCAAGGCCTTTATCCATCATATTTCACATTATACCTTACTTGAACTAGCCTTATATCACCACAAGTTTGATGGAACTCTGATTCATTATTTAACTTTAATAAAATCAACATTAGTGTTATGGGAAGTTCAAAAAGGAGTATGTGGAGTTGACACAAGTGGGGCTATCTATTAAAAACTCCTATGTACTGGGTATTATTTACCAATAATGGATGCAGATGTAACTATGTATGTTAAAAAGTGTGATAAATGTTAATGACATTCCAATTTGATTCATGCCTTAGCCAAGACTCTAAACCAATGCTTAGTCTATGGAAATTTGCTACATGGGTCCTCAATCTCATTAGGAAGATAAACCCCACCTCATCTGATAGCCATAAACACATCCTTACTATTAATAAATATTTCACTAAGTGGGTTGAGTTATACCTCTCACATGATTGAAAAGAAAAAATTCAAATTCATATTCAACCATCTCATCTTCCACTATGGTATCCCATCCGACATTATATCTAATAATGGAAGATCATTCAAGAACAATGATGTCAAATCACTATGTGCTAAATATAAAATTACTTAACATTTTTCCATAACATATTACCCACAAGGTAACGACCAAGTAGAAACATCTAATAAAACCATTGTTAACATCCTTAAAAATATTGTCAATGATGTTGGCCATGATTGGCACCTCCAAATCTTCTGCACCCTCTAGGCATACTGCACCAATTACTTTACCGCAACAAGAACCAATCCATATTCAATTATTTATGGCATTGAGGCCATTCTTCCCCTTGAGGTTGAGTTACCTTTAAAAATCTCTTTGAATCATGTCTTAGATGATGAAGAATATTGAGTAGTTCACCTGTAAGAGCTAGAGTTGATGAAAAATGCATGGTTGCAGTCAATAATCTACAAGCTTACCAAAGCCAACTCTATGGACACTATAACTAGTGGGTCAAACACAAATAATTTGAACTTGGTGATCTTATACTAAAATAAAACCAATAGAATACAATGGTTGAGTATAAGCACAAGGGTAAATTCAAACCAAACTAGATAGGCCCATTCATCATTGTTGCAAACTATGGCATTGGAGCATACAAGATCTCTACACTAGACAAGGATGAACTTGATGAGCCGATGAACATTATATGCCTCAAGCATTATTTTATTTGAGAGATTTGAAGCATTGTCTATGAGGTCTATTTCCATTATACCATAAATACTAACATTCTTATTTGTATCATAACATTATACCATATACTATTATTCTATGTCATTCCCATCAACTAAGTTGTTTTACCACTCCCTACCTAATCCATTTGACCTTGGTTCCATTCAATTGGTTCCAAGACCACTTTTAGCATGAAAATTTCAATCAAGTTCTAGTAGTTGATTTAGTATTCCAGATAGAGACCATATTTTGGAATAGTATGACAATGGTTTGGCAGTTGCATCCTTTATTTCTTATTCTATTTTATACCAAGTATTAGTAATTATAACTACCTTTGGGAAAATAAATGTCTCATCATCATTCTACTAATTATAATTACTTATGGGAAAATTACAAACAACACTTTTTATTATGCCTTGAAGTACCACACATTCTTATGTTGTACTATGCCTTTTGCCTAATTTGCATATTTTGTTTGAAATAACTAATACTTAGTTAGATTCCTCCATTATAAGGAAAAACTATAGTGACTTGAGGTCCCATCCTAGGACTATATAGGTAGTGCTTAATTCATGTTGAGGTCAGCTTAGTCACCCTTTCCCATGTTCTCACCATTTTATGAGCATTTTAAGTTTGAACTCTCTCACCACTTTGTGAACTTAGACTATTTAGTATCTCATCATTCTCAATCAAGTTGAGATGCTTCAAAAATTCCAAAAAAAATTGAAAATGATCTAAAAAATATTAAATAATGCCCATCAACCACTTATTTGCCTTAAGGATTATGGGATCCCTAATTATTTCACAAGAAACCACTCATCCTTTAGTTTCCCCATATTTATTGGCCTCACATCTCATGTTCTCATAGTTGTAAGAGACCCATGCCTATTAGTTTCAAATCATGATTAATTAACAACTATTAACTCTACTGGGGTTATATTTGACTCACCTAATCTAGGTTTTAACCCATTCCAAACCTAAAATCTAACCTAACTCACCTTGGGTAAGAGTTAAATCCATTTGCTATAAATATAAGACCTTTCCTATTAAATTTTAAGCTCTCATAAGAGAAAGTTATAATGCAAATTTTGAGAGAGACATAATATAATTTTTTAAAAGCAATGTTATAATGCCAAAATCTTGAGCTAAGTAAGCATAAGCCACATCAAAGACATAATGGTGCCAAGGAGAGAAGGAGCCAACAAGTTTAGTTTGACAAAAAATCTTTGATGCACAAGCTGAGCAAGCCACTCAACAATACATTTTAAGCTCCCAAGTAAGGTAAGAGATTTTTTGTCTTTTGCATTTTAGTTATGCTTTCATTTGTCTTTTGTTACTAAGCTCACCCCTAAGATCTAGGCTTGGAGTGTAAGTGTTAGTGTGTTTATTGAAGTTTTTATTGATTGAACTAACATATTACTAACCTACATTCTTGGATTACTTTGATGAAGACCTTTCACAAAAAAATCTCATTCTATCACTATTTTGGAAGATTTAGTTAATGCTCTAGTACAATAATTTCAAATTAGTGATCTCCTTGAAAAAACCTTGGCTCATTTTATCAATTGAAAACAACTTGAGATGGAAACTTCACAAGCTTTCATCAAATAATGGAAGACCTTGTCTAACAAGTGTGAACACGATATGATAGATGATAATCTATTTCATCTATTCACCAATTCCCTCTATCTTAAGTTACAATATTAGGTCTAGAATCTCTCTCCATGAACTTTAAATTAATCCATTGACCAAGCCAAGTGTGAATATTTCGTCATGCATCAATTTGAGCCATCCTAACCTTTTATGAGAACTCGCATGCTCATCAAAAAGAAAAATTTTCATGCTACTAATGATGGTGTCACTAATTCTTATGATACTATTCATAATATTCAAGATATTATTCCTAACCAAGCTTTATAACAAGAGTCCCCTCCCAACCACATCCCTAATCCTCATTTCTGTTTGACAAGTGACATCAATTTTAATAAACCTTTATCTTTAGTGGAGTTACAAAAGCATCTCCCAATGCCTCTTCCATGAGATCTTGATCCCACTCATCCCATGAAATCCTGGTATAATCCAAATAAATTTTATTGGTTTCATACTAGTTGGGGTCATTCTCATGAGACTTGTAAGAAATTGTGTAATTTAGCTATGGATTTCCTCCTTGGTCCTAATTTTGATCATGAATTTATCATTCATAAATGTCAACAAGAATATGAAATTGGCTTCAAATCCCATGAAACATTAACTAAAATTCAAGCTTTGAACCAAGCTAATGCTCATTTGGCCATCTACAAAGATCCTCTTCCAAATCTAGGACAACAATGATAAACCTACTCCTACCAATAATGTTGATAGTATTATAAACCCAAATCCTAAATATAATGTGGTAAACATGACTAATATATGAAGGGTAGTTTCCTTCATTGATTCTAATCCAACCCACACTCACGAATCATCTCACACTTTTTGTGTTATCCAAGATTCTTCCCCAACTTATTTAACTTAGTTGGGGAAAGAAGACCTTATATATTTTGATGAAATAATTTAGACACCTCTATGAGATAACACTTCTCATATAATTTATACAACTCCTCCAACCTCTTTACCCATTTTCAATTATAATCAACCTTCTATTACCACTTCTTCAAATTCATCTCAAACCAAATGTACATCAACTACCCTATCATCTCAGGACAATCAACCAATTTGTCCCCAAATTAAATCTCGCATATCTTATCAACACAAATTTTCATGCATTTATGTTCCACCTTTCGAGGAACTCCTTCAATACTATGCACCTCTTTCCAACAATCCCCTTATGGGTTATCATGAATGAGATCCTATCAAGGAACTTACTAATCTCCCATATCAAATCCAATTTCTTGAACTTATGCAGACTTCTATGCATCATCATAGTCATCTTATGCATCTCTTGTTTAGAATGAACATACCTCATCCTCCCTTAGTAGGACATGAAGCCATCTTATCTATAAAAATAGTGCAAAGATATGTCTATACACATTGAAAAAATAATGGAAAAATCTCTCTCCTTCAAATTCCCAATTGATTCTATGATTCTTGATAAGATTCTAATTTGTGTAGATGATCCTCCACTCTTTATCAATGTTTAAATTGGTGATATCTAAGTCAAGCATGATTTGATTGACTAGGGTTGAGGTACTTATGTTGTCTCTCTCAATTTTATTAAAACCCTTGGATATTATGAATGTAATATTAAGTCCACACATATCATGTGTCAAGGCTATGATCAAAGGCAAATGCCTCCCATAGGTTATGTGTGGCTCCCTATCACCATTCCACCTGTCACTATTCAAGTGAATATTATGATCTTTAACTTTCCTCTATCCTATAACATCTTGCTTGGCAGGCCATGGACTCATTTCATGAGGGAAGTTACCTTTTTTGCCTACCAATTTGTCAAGTTCCCTTACAATGGTGAAATATGTAGGATTCAAGGTGACATTAACCCTTGGAATTTTGAACAATTCCAAGACCATGATGTATTTAAAATTCCAACACTTGAACCCTTACTGAGTGTTCCATTTTATAAATCTTAATGGTTTAACTTCCTTGTGAACTCTACGTGAGGTTACCATTATCACCCCAAACTCATCAAGAATATCCACCTAACTTGTTATATTTAGATTATGATGAGCCTAATGAGATAAATATCAATATATAAACCTTTGATCTCTCTCCTCATCTCATTTTTCAGCTTCCATCTTCTCTGAATCCACATTCCTATTAACCACATAGTGATGATATACCCATAGTCTTAACTAAGACTTGAAACTTCATTCATCACACCATATTTGATGAAGAGGTCATCCCTAAATTTTTAATTGATATTCATACGCCTAACCAAGATGATGGTTATACCTTAGATGACCCATTTTTAGAAGGTCTTGTTTAGGATTGAGATATTGAAATCATTTGTTATCATTCTTATTTTCTTCAGTCTTTTTATATATCTTATCACATTCCATCCCATATAATTACTAATTTTAGAATTTTTACTCTTATTCATACGGTATAGATGGTGCACACACCTCCATTTTATTAAGAACCTCATAAGATAATGATTATGGATCATGTTATGGCTGGTCCCTGTCACTTTGTTAGATACTAGGATCGCTATAGTTGGCTTTCCACTAAATGATTTCCAATGTCCTTCAGCCTTATGTGCATCCTACCTCTCCCTTAATTGATCCTAATATAGATCTTATTCCCACTCCCTCTCTAGCTAATTCTCTTCTTATTTTTGATATAATTTATCCTTTAGTTGAGTCTTGTCTAGTCTCTCTACCATCCCTACCTCCCCTTGGTGATGGTTTTCTCCCTTTATCGTAGCTTGACTAAGATGATGGTTATACCTTAGATGACCCATTTTTAGAAGGTCTTGTTTAGGATTGAGATATTGAAATCATTTGTTATCATTCTTATTTTCTTCAGTCTTTTTATATATCTTATCACATTCCATCCCATATAATTACTAATTTTAGAATTTTTACTCTTATTCATAGGGTATAGATGGTGCACACACCTCGATTTTATGAAGAACCTCATAAGAGAATGATTATGGATCATGTTATGACTGGTCCCTATCACTTTGTTAGATACTAGAATCGCTATAGTTGGCTTTCCACTAAATGATTTCCATTGTCCTTCAGCCTTATGTGGATCCTACCTCTCCCTTAATTGATCCTAATATAGATCCTATTCCCACTCCCTCTCTAGCTAATTCTCTTCTTATTTTTGATATAATTTATCCTTTAGTTGAGTCTTGTCCAATCTCTCTACCATCCCTACCTCCCCTTGGTGATGGTTTTCTCCCTTTACCGTAGCTTGACTACAATGATGGTTATACCTTAGATGACCCATTTTTAGAAGGCCTTGTTTAGGATTGAGATATTGAAATCATTTGTTATCATTCTTATTTTCTTCAGTCTTTTTATATATCTTATCACATTCCATCCCATATAATTACTAATTTTATAATTTTTACTCTTATTCATAGGGTATAGATGGTGCACACACCTCCATTTTATGAAGAACCTCATAAGAGAATGATTATGGATCATGTTATGACTAGTCCCTATCACTTTGTTAGATACTAGGATCGCTATAGTTGGATTTCCACTACATGATTTCCATTGTCCTTCAGCCTTATGTGCATCCTACCTATCCCTTAATTAATCCTCATATAGATCCTATTCCCGCTCCCTCTCTAGCTAATTCTCTTCTTTTTTTTTGATATAATTTATCCTTTAGTTGAGTCTTATCTAGTCTCTTTACCACCCCTACCTCCCCTTGGTGATGGTTTTCTCCCTTTACAATAGATTGACCCTTTTCCCACCAAATGGGATGATAAGCAATACTATGATATTAATAAATTTTCCAATCATTAGACTAGATATTATTCACTACACCAACCTTCCATAGCTTTTGTTTCCACTCCCTCTATTAGTACACCTGCAAAGTCTACTAACAAGTGTATCTGTTGCTTTCACAACATAGATAATAATTCCTCCACACATTTTCATAAGATTCAACAATATATAAACCTTGCATCTCACTCTTCCTTAGGCCATAGATAATGTTATACCTCCCTCAAAAGTATTACCTGAATATATTCCCAAATATGGTGAGGTATATTATCTATGGAACCAATGTGGTACCCATCACATTGATAATTTCTTCATCCTTCAACAACATCTCAAGGATCATCTCATGACTATTCTTTCACCTAATACGCTTCCTCCCATAGGTCTCCCTTACAAGTTTAGACACCTAAATCTGGCCACAACTAGCCTTCAACTAGAATTTAGACTGATTCATACCAACCATTGTAAATTAATCCTAGGAATAATTGAACATCCCAAATTTTCTTGAACATCATTCAACGAAGCTCAAAATCATGTTAAGGCATCCCTATTTGGGGTACTATCTTGTATGCAATAATAACTTCTCACATATTCATCCTCAAGCACCTTGAAACAACACAACTGTTAATTTGGCCTATGGACATATTAAGTGGGGCACTTATACACTTAATCAAATCTTGAAAGAGCTAAAAGGATAATAAAAAACAATTAACAAATTAAGTAAGATTAAATTCCTAGTTAAATTATCCATTAACAATTAATGAATATCTAAAAATAGAAATTCCAAAATTTAAAATATCAAAGCTTTTGTCATTGCCTTTATGAGTTGTCAAGCTCTTCGAAAATATCCTAAAATATCTAATTTGAGATCCATGCCTATTAATTATAAATCATAATTACATGATAACTATTAACTCAATTGAAGTTAGTTTTAACTCACCTATGTTTAGTTTAAACCTATTTCAATCCTAAACTCAACCTTAACTCACCTTGGGTAAATGTTAATTCTCAAGGCTATAAATACAAGGCCATGCCTATAAGTTTTTAAGCTATTTTGGTGAAAAATTATTATGCACAAATATATTCAACAAGATATTTTGATGTAGTCTTATAAAACTTAAATGTCTTGCAAGTAGTGTTATCATGCTCAAATATTAAGACAAGCAATTAAAGCCAAGGTGCCAAGGAGAGAAGAAACCAAGCAAACTTCATTTTCAAATAATTCTTGATGTACATGAAAAAGTCATTCAATAATCCATTTGGAGCTCTAAGGAAGGTAAAAGGCTTGTTTTTTATATGTTTTTGTTGTGCCTTCATTTAGTTTTATTACCTAATCTCTCCCTAGTGTCTAGGCTAGAGGTGTTAGTATTTTAGTGTGTTCATTTCATTTGTTTTATGAGACTAACACAAGACTAAATTCCCCTCTATTTCAATCCTTGTTTACATGTTGGTATTCTCAGAGGGACCCATACCCCACAAATTTCATCCTAAGGCCTTTTAGAGAATTCCCCTAACAATTTTCATATAAAAATTTAAGCTTGTTAGTCAAAACAAGTGAAAATTGAAGGCTAAAAGATGTTTTTCTAGAAGTTGAAAAGTTTATATATGTATTCATGATTTTACTCTTTAGAATCATGATATTGCCATAATATCTCTATTTACACAGTCAAGGTTTTGTAATATGTATTGTATTTTTATGGCTAACTGTAAAGGTTTTTATTAACTATTTATGCTTATAATAAAACTTATGACATCACAATATCACTATTATAATAGTTGCAATATTGCCTTAAAAGTAGTGATATTGAAATATCTCTACTTTAAAATTTGTAATATTTCCAAAAATTCTACACTTTTGTTCTAATTTTAGCGATATTGCCTTTAACTGCTAACAATCTATACTAACCATTTTATGCTAAGTTACAATATCATGACTTTGAGAGTATAGATATTACCTTTATTTCTATGATTTTATGTTTAGAGTAGTGATATTGATTTAAATACTCTATTTTCATGCAAACTATGATATTGTGATGACATTCATAGTTTTGTAGAGAGAGTTGTGGTATTGCTCTATGTTTCTATGGTTTTACATTTTATGTAAAAAAACAAAAACCCAAGAACAAGATTTGATAAGTCATTTGTTCACTCATTATCTGTTTTTAAGCATAAGGACTCCCTAACATGTTTTATAGGACCCAAATGATGAAAGGAGACATCTAAAACACTTTTAACTTGCAAATTGCACATTTAAAATTGGTGTTTTAATTATCTTTTTGCTTAAGTCATTTTTTTTCAAAGTTTTCAATAACAAATGCCAAGGGTCTCCAAATTTCACAAAATAATTTGTTTTTGTGTTATTAAATGAACTCTCACATTAGGTAATACTCCTAAGAGTTTTTCCATTTTATGCTTGTTTGTTGAAAGTTTGTTTAAGTAAAATGAGTGTTACATTTATTCTCTCTCCCATCCCTTTTAAGGAACTCAGGTGATAAAAAAATGCTCATTATTTATCTTTGTCATTTTAGTCCAAAAGTGTGAAAATAAATTTGCTAAGACCCTCCCCAAATCTAAATGATTTGGCTGACCCAAAAATGACCATAAAGTCTTTTCAATTGTCTTTATTTTTTATGCATTTTGGCTTGTGAGTGGGAGTTAATCATCTCCTCATGGTTTCTCTAGGGAAGTGTTGACATGGAAATTCATTTACCAACATTATTTCAACCCCATTCCATGGTGGGGTATATAAATTGAGGGTGACCCATTGGGATGCTTATTTTGAGCAGTTAAAACAAGCTCCATTAGTGGTACTTAGCCTCAGAATATAGGGGCAACTTGGACATCACACTAAACTAAGCAAGTGATGGATGGTTATGAAAAGGATAAGACATTTTCACAAAAAGCTAGTTGACACAGATCCAAATGATGTGATTTCATCTATCCTACTCATGGTGATCTATTTCATGGACGTGTCATTATTGATTATATTGAGAGTCTTTAAACTTGATTAGAAGTGTCATTGATGTGTTTAAGTATGTTTATATATCCATTATGTTATGGATGTATTGATTTTTTTAGTGAAGTAACAATGATCATAGTGACCTTAGAGTGAGAGGAAAGTGTCAAAATGTCTTATAAGGTCCATGAGTGGTTTTAGCCATGTTTGATGATATTACAGATCTTTTGATAAAATTAAAAAAACTTGACAAGTTTGAGGTCATTAGTTCTCATGGTATGTGGGCCTTTTCAAGACATTTTATTATGAGAGAGTCTTTCCAAAGCAATATGAATGGTGTTTAACCTTTCTCTAGCAGTGATATGAAAGGTTTATTGGTGTGTTTAAGTTCATTGTACATGATAGACTCATTCAATCATTTTTAAACCTTCATCACCCTCCCTTAAGCCTTCAACAAACTCATATGAGTAAATGTGCCTTATAAATCCTTAGAGAAAGAGAATATTATAATGTTTAATTGCTTAAAAGGGTCTTATTATCATTCTCTAGTCATGACTATGTGTTACATATCTTTAAAGGCCCCTTTTAAACCCATTTTCACTGTCCCACTAGCCAAATGGGCCCCACATGCCAAATTTTGTCTTATCTCACTTCTTCCTACCATATTTACTATTTTAAATAGTTACTTAAATCATTTTACCTCTCATGTTTCCTTAAAATGGTGGTTTCGAGCTTGAAACATGGAGAAAATAGTGGAAAAGGAGAGTTTTTGTGTGTTTTCTATAGGTGTACAAACTAATCTATATAGAAAAATTCAGATAATTATAGGGTTGATCATATCTAATGTCTCAAACAAGTTTCATGACATAAATATGTAATACAAACTCAAAAATAGTCTTCTTACTTCATCTACCTTCTTTACAGCCAAGACAACCCCTCAAGGTTATAAATAGTATGGATTGGAGAGAGAATATCATGGTCTAAAACTTTAGGTAGAGGAAGGGGTATCTTAAAATTACCATCCATATAATTTGTCTTCTATATAATGGTCTATACTTAATGAACATTAGTTAACAATATAACCACTTTTATGAGCTTATCCATCTATGTAGGGGTGAAAAAGTGCAATGATTTTGATGAGTATTTGAGGTTTTTATCAAAACCACTACTTGATTTGTGTTATGGAGATCCTAATATCCCATCTACACCATTATCCAACATTATATCACACATGTGAATGTATATGAGACAACAAATCCTCTTGTTTTGATGTAAACAGGTTGTAGACAATGTTCTCTCTACAATAGAGCCTTCAAGGAATGATGGTGTAGGTATATGGTTTTATTTGAAGTGTTTGATATTCTCCAAAGTATAAATGAGTAATTAAAATTCCAAGTTATCTATTTATGGTCCTATCTCTAATGTCACGATCATAAGTGAATATGGTCTTATCTATATAGAGAAGATATAATAGTTGTATAAGGTCTTTTAATGGTGTTTTAGATACACAATATCTTTATTCAATCCATTCAATGGTGAAAAGGCCATCAATATAGTGTATATGTAGTCAAAAGTCCTATATACATACTCATAAGTAGGCTATTAAATACTAATGTCTTTGGAAATGGAAATAATTGTAGAGAACCCTAAAGAGTTATTATGACACATGAATAAATCTATGAATGAAGAGAATAGGGTTAATCAAAGAACCATACACTAGATCCTTTTCAAATGAAGATAAGACTCAATCTAAGGTAGGATCTTGGTTTAGAAAGTGGGATATGATGGGTATGATTGATAATGGAAATGAATAAAGGTGAAGATAATTTGGATGAAATCAGGATTTTCATAAATTTCGCCATGTTTTCATTGGAATAAGTTAAGTCCTTAAGATGAGATAAAGGATCTTTTAGGAATATTAGGTCTATTAAGACTAAAATGACTTAAACAATCCTATACATAGTGTTGAGGTACTATTCATGATGATTTAAGTCATATAAATGTTAGAGACATTTGATAAGGTGAGTAAGTTAGTGTATTAAGTGTCCTGAGTGACCAAAACCAGGTTTAAGGAATAAAGAGCCTATATTAGAAGTTGTGGGCACTTTCATATGTTTAAGTTAATATGAGAGATGAAACATATGAATAAATAGTGTAAAGGCATCATTGAGGGGTCTTATGATGATAAGAACCTCAAGTTGAAGCAAGGAAACACTAAACTCTGACTCTAAGGGTTTCACAGATTGGACTATGAATAACCCCTAGGCCAAAAGGAGAATACACAAAGGATAGAGTTGAAAAAATGCTTGACCTAAGGGTAATATCCAATATTATGGCATGAATGGGAGTTCAAACTCCATCCACTCCATAATGAATAAACTAAGAGACCACTTAATTTTCTAGACTAGCCCAAGCAAGTCTAAACAATGACCTACAACCAATCACTTAAGAAGATCAAAACAAAGTTTTGGTGACTGGGGGGAGTTTTAGGGGTTGAAATAGGTGAGATATGGGATGTTATGATTATATTTAACCCTAAAATAATTTACATGTCCCTTGGACCTCAAATCTCACTCTAGGCCTCTTTGGCCTTAAAACTCAGTTTTAGGCCTCAAGCTCCACCATCACACTTAAGATACTTTCAAATTCTCCCAAGCATAATTTGGACCTTGAAAAGATGTATAAGGATGTCATGATTCCTAAAAATTAGTTTTTAGTAGGGGAAAATAAGTATGAAGGCCATATTAGTCTCAATAACTACCACAAACTGTTGAGCATTATTCTTGTTGTTGAAGTTTGGCATTGAGGTTTTCATTGATGTTAAAGGTTCTTAAGAAAGGTGTTCATGAGTTCATTAAATAATGTTCTTGTTTTATATAATCATTGAGAGGCATTCCATTATTTTAGTATCATGAAAGGTATGTGATAAATGCATAAGATCATCAATAAGAGTTTTAAGGTCAGTTGTCAAGTTTCAAGAGCTTGAGAAGCCTAGTCATGACACTAGTCATAACATGAAGAGTCCTAGTGAGAAGGTTTGAGAATGGTGGCTTGGTGAGATAGATGCACATAGGAATAAAAAATCTATATGAGGTTTATTGAACATGTATGAGAGGCATTATATTAGTCATGTAAGTCTTGGGGTGAGCTTATAGGGGTAGGACCTATAGACCTAATATGTAACTAGACCATCTCTAGATCTTGTTGGGCCTAATGAGGAATCATGAGCTTGGACAGTGGTTAGAAGGTTAGTTTCAAGGCCTAATGTGACATACAGGTCAAGGTATAAGCAAACAAAGAGAATATGGTGGTCAAATGAGGTATGAGATTCAAATTTAAAGATAAGAATGAGAATAAGAGAATTTTTAGTAGTGTGATAGATTGTTCTAGGTGTATTGACCAAGTTTGAGATTAAAATTTGAAGGTTAATTCTTGAAAAGTGTTTTAAGGTCTCTTATGTACACAAAAAGAAGGGTTCTCAACTTGAAAAGGACTTTCAAGTGTTCATTATCATGTATAAACTCTAAATTAGAACCTAATATATTCATGGTAGATGGGTAAGGGTCCTATCTCAAAGTTTTAGGCATTAGTTTCTAGAATGAGGAGCTAAGCTTTATGAATAATTGATAATAGTAGAAGATTATTTAAACCCTCAAAGAACCCTAATAGTGACCCAATATGAAATAAGATATTATAAAGTGATCATAATGTATTGGTATGGCTATTTATGTGATTATAGGTTGTATTAAACTCTCTTAGGCATTCCTAAGTGAGATTCGTTTGTTAGGTGTGTGAGTAGACCTTATAGGAAAGTGCTTATTTATCAAAGATTTATTGTAGTAGTCAGATTTGACAAAGTCAAAGTTATTAAATGGATGGATGAAAAATATTTATACTTTTATTTTAATTGCCATTATGGTTTATTAGTAGGTTATATCCCTCAATTGTGTTAAACTGGTCATACAACTTGACTAGTCACTAACAAGCCTAATGGAGTAACGGTGAGAAAACTAAGTAGAAGTGAGAAGTTGATTAGGGATGTGTTATCATCGAATGGGGATGAATAAAATTATATGGATAATTTCTTAAATACTTTTAATACATGTTCATGTTGTATATAAGTTTTAGAGGTCAGTGGATATGATGAAAATGTTGCTCATAAGTTGACCTATCTAGTTCAGATGAGACAGTGAGGTATAACACTATGAGATTAGTCTAAAATACCAATTTTTACATTTAACCATATTATATATCTATATAATAAGTATAATGACATAATATGATAATATAAATTCATTTTATGTCTTTGAAAGTGATCTTATAGGTGTCGAAGGTCATTATTTCCATGGTTGTGTTTTGAGGCTAGTTGACAGTTCTAAGTGGGATATTTATAGAGAAGGGTGTGAGTCATTTTTATATATGTAATGAAGTATAATTAACTTTGTGAAGTTATTTTAGGTGTTTAAGGTTATATTTATAATTATTTTCATGGTTTTTTGGCTAATTAGTATTTTATCTTCAATAGTTCAAGATAAATTTTTTGGGTATGCACATGTCTAATTGTGAACAGTACTAATGACATGTTTTAAGTGGTGATTAGAGATAAAATATATTATGGAGATAATATTATATTATTATGGGTCTATTTTAGTGGCATATGAAGTTTTCATACCATGTATTAAGATTAAAAGAGCTCCAAAAATATCAAAGGGTAACGTGTGCTAATGAAGACCTAATTAAATTAGGTCTCCTTAAGGCCTAAAAGAGGTTTTGGTACTATATGATATGAAAAACCTATTTTAATGTTTGATTAATTTTTTTGGCATAAAATAAGTCTTATTTTATGGAAACTATAAATGTTCAAGTGTGTATGTCTGACCAAGAGGTGTATGATCAAGAACCTAGTATAAGAACAAGGCCTAATTGACTAGCTAGAGTATGAGTGAACTGAAGTGGAAGACATAACACTTTGAAGAGATAAAAGAGGTATTTTATACCATTATAATAGTGCATATAAAATATCATGAAGATATAACATGGGTACTATGGATGACTATCAAGTTCAAATGACCTAATTTGTCTTGAAGAGACCTAGTTGAGCGAAGGAGCCTAGAAAGTAGTTTGAGAAGGCTAAGAGTGTGAATAGATGAAGAGGTGGTGATAATCAATTGTTTGAGAAATAAGGTGTCATAAATTTTATCAAATCAATAGTGTGACTAAGTTTGTGTTGAGTCATTTAGGGAGTTGATTCTTCCTTGCAAGTAGGTGTTTGTTAAAGCTTATTCAAGTGGGTTCTTGGCTAGTTGGGGTGGGTACTCCATGTGAAGTTGGTGATTCACTAAATTTTGATGTTTATCTTATAATAATGTATTCCATTTGTATATATCAGTATTTTTTATTCCCCTTTAGGGTTTCCCACTCAAACAAGTGTTCTATATATTATGCTCTTGTCTCATGCTCATGGTTCTTGATGTGTTTCTAGTTCATTATATTGCTTTGATAGTTTATGAATGATAAAAGTAAAGTTGTAAAAGTTTTGAAAACTAATTCACTCCCTATCAATCATTATGCTTCCAAAAATTGGTTTTATATCTTTGTATTTTGAGATAAGTCTAACATTTTTAAGGTGAACCTAAGAAGCACAAGATGTCCTGTGATTAATAAGAAGACAACACGCATGATGAAGAAGTATACTATGATAGTGAAGAAGGAGAAGCTAAAATAGACCTTAAATTTGAGTATGACCAATTGAAGATAAGCTAGATTCTTTAAAGGTTAAGCATGAGCCACACATAGACAAAATGAAAAAGTTTGAGAGAGAGCATGGGAGCTTATAATAAGTCAAGAGTACCAACATGAAAATACCAATTAGACATCCTAATGTAATAAAGGATAATTCAACATGGGACCATGGTAAAAAGAGTAATCAGTCAAGAAGTAAGTACAAAAATATTATTTGCTACATCTATCATAATATAGAGAAAATTACAAGATCATACTCTAATAGATTTATAAGGACCTTAAGATTAAATAAGACATATGAATATCCTATAATACATGTTAATAATCAAACATTGGTATGGAAGCCAAAGCAATCTAGGACTAATCATATTGAGCTCAAGAGTCAAGTAGACTATTTGCCAAGGAGGAATAAAAAACCAGAGAGGATTTTATACTAGTTTATATTTACTTTCACATTCAAGATGAAGGAATTAAATGGTATATATATAGTGGTTGATTAATCCACATGATAGGATACATAAATACATTCATCTCATTTAAAAAGAATGCTACATGAACAATGAGATTTAAAGACAACTCAACAACCAATATAGTTGGCAAGGGTATCTTGAGTTTGGAAAATGGGAAAACCAAGACATAAAATGTGTTATATATGAAAGGTTTGAAACATAATATACTTAGTGTAAGTCAAATTTAAAATCAATGACCCATACTAAATTTTCATGACAGAGGGTGTGAGATAATGAAAGCCAAATCAAGAATGTTAATTGCCAATGCTAAGAGGATTGAGAATAATCTATATGTCTTAAATGAGATCAAGAAGGAGAGATGTTTCATGAGAAAGATAGATGAAATATATATATGTAAAATAATATTATGTCACCTAAAATTTGACAATATGGTCAAGATTAACATTAAGAAGTCTATGAAGAACATGCCTAAGATCACCAAACCTACATACTTTGAAGGCTTGTTAACATGGTAAGCAAACTAGAATAAGGTTCAATTCTAAAGAGTAATCTACTACAATAGCCTTGGAGTTGATACACATTGATATATATGAGCCTAAAATAATTTAAATCATTTAAGTAGATAGCTACTTCATGTTACTCATAGATGATTACATAATAATGACTTGGGTTTGACTCTTGAAATAAAAGTCAGAAGCTCTTGACAAGTTCAAGGCATTTAAGGCTCTTGTTTAAAATGTAAATAATGGGAAGATCAAGTACCTAAGATATGATAGAGGAAGAGATTTTTGGTCTAATGAGTTTGATGACTTCTATGAGGTTTATAGAATAAGAAGACAATTCTCAGCAGCTAGGATACCCTAACAGAATGTGGTAGTGAAAATGAAGAATATGACAATCCAATAGATGACTAGAACTATGCTAAATGAGTATATATTATTTGATGGATATTAGAGAGAGGTATTAATAACTATTGTCTACATTTTTAAAAGAGGATAAAAAAGGACTAATGGAAACAAGAGTCTTTATGAACTATGGAAAGGTAGACCTGCCAATGTGGAACACTTTAGAGTGTTTTAGAGCAAATATTTCATCAAAAGAGTTGATGAAGACTTGAGAAAGTTTGATTCTAGATATGATGAAGGCATATTCTTAGGATACTCATCAATGAGCTCAGCATATATATGTTATAATAAGAGGTTAAAAAATATAGTGTAAAGCACCAATGTGAAGATTGATGAGACAAAGAAATCACACTCATAGTCAAAGGACACTTTAGAGAATCTATACTTCAAGAATGAAAAGGAGACTATAGAGGTTGATGAGGAAGAAGAAGTTGAAGAGAGATAGGAATCAAAAGGACCCTAAAGATAAACTCAAAGAGATCACTCTGAATCTCAAATCATTGGAAATAAGAATACATGTATGTAAACATGGAGAAGACTGGTAAGTAAACTAAATAAATATAATGTTACTATAGTATCCAATATTAAACCTAAGAGTCTTATAGAAGAAATCAAAGAGAAAATTTGGATATGTGTTATGAATGAGGAGTTAAACCAAATACAGAATAATGAGACTTGGGAACTAGTTCCTAGGCCTAAAGATAAGAATGACATTGGCATAAAATGAGTTTTTAGAAACAAGTTGAATGAATATGGATAAGTCACTAGGAACAAGGCTAAATTGGTATGTAAGGGATATGCACAATTTAAAGGTGTAGACTTTGAGGATGCCTTTGTACTCATAACAAGATTAGAGGCCATCATATTGTTTCTAGCATATGCAGGATTCAAAGGATTTAAGTTATATTAGATGGATGTCAAATCTACCTTTTTGAATGGGAATTTGGAGGAGAAAGTGTAAATTGAGCAACTTGAGGGGTTCTCACTATTAGATGATAAAAACTCTATTTTCAAATTGAAAAAGGCTCTCTATGGTTTACATCAAGCTCCTAGTGCTTGTTATGCTAGGTTAGATATATATTTGTTGGATAAAGGATTAAAAAGAGGAGTTTTAGATAGTAATCTATACATCAAGACAGAAGATGACCATCAATTGATAGTAGTTGTCTATATGGATGACATCATATTTGGTAGAAATAATGAGAACATGACCAATGAATTTGTATAGGTAATGAAGAAAGAGATTGAGATGACCATTTTAGGAGAATTATTATTTTTTCTTGGGTTGCAAATCACTCAATCTAAAAAAGGTATATTCATCTCATAAGACAAGTACATAAGAGAGCTGTTGAAGAAGTTTGAGATGGAAGGCTGTAAGGTAGTGAGTACACCCATGATCATAGGGTGTAAGTTGAGTAATGAAGATGAGTATTCAAGGGTCAATCAAACATCATATATTTAAATGATTGGATGTTTTTTAATACACCATAGCCTCTATAACCGACATCATGCAACTAGTAGGTCTTGTGGGAAGGTTTCAAGTAGATCCAAAGAAGAATCATCTGAAAGTAGTTAAAAGGATACTCAGGTATCTCAAGGGGAATATGGAGTATGTATTTTGGTATAAAAGAAGAAATAAGTTTAATTTTCTAGACTACATAGATGTAAACTGGGCAGGAAGTATAGATAATAGGAAGAGTACTAGTGGAGGAGCTTTCTTCTTAGGTGGGTGCCTAGTTTCATGGATAATAAATAAGTAACCATAAATAATAATTATATACTTGTGAGTAAGATCACATTATATTTGATTCATGTTTTACTCAGGTCTTATGGATGAGATAGACCCTAAAATAATACAAGGTGGAGTATGATGGTCATAGCCCTATCTATTGTGGCAATACAAGTCTTATAAGCATCTCAAAGAACCCTATCATGCACTCAAGTACCAATCACATTCCCATATGGTATAATGTTCTAAGAGAGCATATAAGTGAAAAAAGTGTTATACTTGAGTATGTTTCTACATAGGATTAGATATTAGACATCTTGACCAAACCACTTCCAAAGGTAACATTTGAACACCTAAAATAGGAAATGGGTGTAATTATTGCCCCCATCCATCATTGAATATGCCAAAATAATTAGGGGGAGATAATTAGGTTCATTATCTCCAAGAATAGGTGAGTTTTTTCAATAAGGTACTCATGGAGATAGGAGGATCATGTTTGTTGTATGTCTCATAAACTCATAGTCCTATGTGTTGAGTATTTTGGATGCAAGGAGTGTGATCAAAGAAGTTGCAGACATCACTTTGTCGTTTATGTCAAAGGGGGAGAAATACCATAATGAGGAGATAAGAATGATCAATATACAATATGTTTTTCCATTAATGACAAAGGAGGATACTTTTTAGCATTATTCCTATAGTTGAAGTTTGGAATTGAGTTTGTTATTGATGTCAAAGGTTCTTACAAAAGGTGTTCATGAGGCCACTGGATAATGGTATTATTTGATAGAATCATTGAGAGGTATGACATTGTTTGAGGATAATTTAAGGTATGTGATCAAGGTATAAGATCATCAATAAGTGTTTTAAGGTTAGTTTTCAAGTTTCAAGTCCTTGAGAAGCGTAATCATGACACTAGTCATAGTATAAAGAGTCCTAGTGAGAAGGTTTGAGCATGATGGCTTGGTGATATAAATTCATAGAGATATAATAATATATATGAGGTTTACTCAACATGAATGAGAGGTATTTTATCACTCATGTAAGTCTCAAGGTGAGCCTACAGGGGTAGGACCTATAGACCTAGTGTGCAACTAAACCACCTCTAGACCCTGCTTAACCTAATGAGGCATCATGAGCTATTGATAAGATATATGAAATATTTTTTACTTTGTTTTATCATGTGATATGTTGAGTGATAATGTATATGAGGTGTTAAGATCTTGGACAGTGGTTAAAATATCAATTTCAAGGCCTAATGTGACTTGAAGGTCAAGGTTTAAGGAAACAAAGAGAGATGGTGGCCAAATGAGGTATGAAATTTAGATTTAAAGATAAGAATGAGAATATGGGCATAATCAGTAGTGTGATATATTTTTCTAGGTGTGTTGACCAAGTTTTAGGTCAAAGTTTGAAGGTTTATTCTTGAAAAAGTGTTTTAAGGTCTCTCATGTGTATAGAATGAAGGGTTCTCAACCCAAGAAGGAATTTTAAGTGTTCATTGGTACATGAAAAATATACATGGGAACACAATCTATTAATGGTATATGGGTAAGGATCTTATATAAAATTTATAAGTATTAGTTTATGGAATGGGGAGCTAAGATGGAATGGAGAGCTAAGATTTATGAATGATTGCTAACAGTGGAAGATGGTTTAAACCATTAAAGAACCCTAATAGTGACCTGATATGAAATAAGTTTTTATAAATTGATAATAATGGATTAATATGGATATTTAAGTGATTATATGTTGTATTCAACTCTTGAAAGAATCTCTAGGTGTGATTGGTTTGTCAGGTGTGTGAGTAGACCCTATAGTATAGTGTTTGTTTCTCAAATACTTGATGTAATAGTCAGAGTTGACCAAGTCAAAGTTTATAAATGGATGGAGGATAAATATTTATACTTTTATTTAATTTACATTATGGTTTATGATTAGTTTCTATCCCTTATGTGTGATAAACCAGTCATACAAGTTGACTAGTCACTAACAACACTAATGGAACAAATAGTGAGAAACCTAGGCATAAGTGAGAAGTTGATTAGGGATGTGTTATCATGTAATAGGGATTAATCCAATTGAATGGATAATTTAAATAATTTAAAGACATTTTAATTTTGGATAAAAAATTTGGAGGTTATTGGATATAATGAAGATGTTGCTCATAAGTTGACTTGTCTAGTTTAAATGAGATAGTTAGATATAAGATTATGAGATTGGTTTTCAAGACAAATATTTACTTTTAACCATATTATATATCTATCTAATAATGGTATAATGACCTCATAAGATCATATAAATACATTTGAATTCTATGAAAATGTTCTTGTAGGTGTTGAAGGTCATTATTTTCATGACTATGTTTTGAGGTTAGTTGGCAGTTTTGAGTGGGCTACTTACAGAGAAGGCTTTGAGTCCTTTTAACCTATTTAATGAAGTATAATAAATTTGGTGAATTTTTTTAGGTCTTTAAGGTTATATGTATATTTTTTATTTTCATTATTGTTTATCTAATTGGTTTTTAATCTTCAATAGTTCAAGATAGACTTTCTGGGTATGCATAGGTCTAATTGTGAACAATACTGATGGCATGTTTTAAGTGGTGATTAGTGTAGAGATGAAATCCAAAGTGATTTATATCAAGAATTATTCAATAAAACACAAAAAATCATAAATAACATAACTAACTAAGCCAAATCCTTCAACGAGGTCTATAAATTAAAATTAAGAGCTATTGAAAGAAGGAATATACTAACAAACCTTCCTAAGATTATCCCACCTCCAAGTGTAGCTCAAAATGTGATTTTCCCCTTGATTTGGTGCTCAAGTCTTTGTTAATGATGAGTGTATTTCTCCTCCATCATTTCTCAAAGCACCAATGAAATTAGGCTCATTATATTTGATTAAATGTATGCCAATAGTGAATCTATCCTATTGCAAATTAAGCATAATAATAATACACAAAAAAATCTTGTGAGGAGAATTTTGCATAATAAATTTACACCAAAGAAAATTAAAAATGGTGGTCTTAGACCTCTTATTTATAGATTTTTGAAATTTATCAGAATAAACCATGACCATCCATCTTGAGATCAAGATGTGTGGCCATGAGTCAATTCAATTTTGGAGGCTCAAATCATAAATACCCTCATTACTATTTGAAAGAAAGGGGAATTAATGAAAAGCATGAGAGGGCTTAAACCTAATAGTTTTTCCATTTATGGCTTATGGATACCACCCCAAAAATGATGTCACTTGATGATACAAATATTAGAAATCAATTTCCAATTAAAAGATATTCAATAACTTCCATGTATTTTCCACTTAAGCCCTTGATTTGGATTAGTTTGCTTAAGTGGGGTTAATTTAATTTTATGCAATTATTTGGAAATTGGTTTCTCATTTAATCAAACTAGTTAGAATGTAAAGTTACTAAGTCATAATCTGATTGGAGTATTATTAAAATAAAGTGTCAGTTGTGTATATATCAATACCCTATTTAGTACATTATTGACATGAAATAATACATTCACGTGTCATGTGCCTCCAAATTAGAAGAATTTAGTGGTTCAGAGCATTAAATTGCATTTTCATCATTTTGACTCAAAAAGATTTAAGAAAAATAATAATCACTTAAAATTTATTGTCCCATTCAGGGAATCATTGGCCTAAATCAACACTTGTAAATGACAAGATCGAACCATTTAGCACGTTTAAGTGATTTTGGCCCAAATTGTGCATTTGAGTGAATTTCAAGTAAGATTGAAAATTTCAACACAATGGTGTTACAAACTTGATGTCTAAAATTAGAGATAAAATATATCATGAACCTAAGAGGAACTTATTAGGGGTCTACTTGAGTGTCATATGATTTTTTTCTACTGTGTATGAAGTTTAAAAGTGCTCCAAGAAGATCAAAGGGTAACATGTGTTAATGAAGGCCTAATTGAATTAGGTCTCCTTAAGGCCTAAAAGAGGTTTTGGTCCTCTATATGCTATGAATGACCTATTATATTATTTTATTAATGTTTATGTCATGTACTAAGTCCTATTGTATGGAAAATATTAATGGCCAAGAGTGTATGGCCGATCAAGAGGTGTATGGGAAAGAACCTAGTATAAGAACAACGACTAATATGCCTAATTGACTAGTTGGAGTATGAGTGAGTTGAAGAGAAAGATATATCACTTTGAAGATATAAAGTATGTATTTTATACCATCATAAGGGTGTAGAGAAACTCTCATGAATATCTAATAGGGGTACTATAAATGACTATCAAGGTTAAATGACCTAATCCATCTTGAAGAGACCTAGTTGAGTGAAGGAGCCTAAAAGAAAGTTTGAGAGGGCTAAGAGTGTGAAGAGATGAAGAGGTGGTCATCATCACTTGGTTTAATAACAAGGTGTCCTAAAGGTGATCAAAGTAATCATGTAGATGAGTTGGTACTGAGTGATCTAGGGGGTTGGTTCCTCCTTGTAATTAAGTACTTGCTAAAGCCTAGTCAAGTGGGTGCTTGGTTAGTTGGGGTTGGTGCTCCATGTGAAGTTGGTTCTTCACTAAATCTTGATGTTTGTCTTATATTACTATAGCCCATTTGTATATACTAGTGATTTTTCTTCCCCTTGAGGGTTTCCCACTCAAATAAGTGTTCTATATTTTATACTCTTAATCTCATGCTCATGGTTCTTAATGTGTTTCTAGTTCACTATATTTATTTGATAGTTTATGAATGATAAAGTAAATTTTTAAAAGTTTTGAAGACTGATTCACCCCTTCATTCATTGTGCTTCTAACAAGAATCAAATAGTCCTTAACAACTAGTTATATCCACCTATTTCAATGCTTAGATCTTTTACCACAAGAGGACTCAAGTCAAATGCTCTTAGGAGATTTTAGACACACTATGTACTTGAAATCCATGGTGGATTAAGAGTTTTTGAGTCTCCCACATTTATGAACAAAGTTTAAGACTACTAGCCTATCCAAAATACCTACAAAATATTACAAGCCTACTTCTCCATGTACATGTCTTGATGTGTCTTTTGTATGGGAACTCAGGCTAATTAGAGAATTTGAAGGGGTTAAGGTACTTGAAATCCATGAAAAGATTTTTTACTTTGGGGGTCCATACTCTATGAATCATTACTAAGAGTCTCAGACCTCCAAAACCTCTCTAAAACCCTAGTTAAGATTTTATTGAGAATATTTGAGAAAAAAGGCAATCAAACACCCATGAATCACCTAAAAAAATTAAACCATAAATTTCACTCAAAGAGAGTCCTGATCATGGTATTGTGTTGTACAGAACTATATAGACCTATAAAATAATAGTGTCTTTTTAGAAAAAAGATCAAAAAAGGGGTAAAAGTTATTCTAAGAGATTCCAATAATTATAAGGGAAGGTTTGAAAATTATTATATCTCTTCAAGCCATCATATGCTCAAAATTATTCCTAGAAGTGCCTGTATAAGCTTCCTCTATATAACCAATCTATAGAAATGAAGGATAAGGTGACCTAATCACCTAGTGTGGAAAGTTTGCATGTGTTTCTTGCTAAAAAAGGATAATGGTATGATTTATGACGTTATTTAGACATAAAACTCATCCATCCATAGGTTATAAGGTTTTAATTAGACCGTCATGTCTTCCAAACACGAATAGTTAGGTAACTAGGCCTAATTGGCCTAATAGACCTAGTTGGTCAACCAAGAGGAATGAAAATGGTGTATAAGGCCTAATGAAGTGAGTTATTAAAAGGTATTATACCATATAAATGATGAATTTAATGGGTTAAATTCAATCTCAATGGTCATAATGGAGAAAGAGGGTAGTTTCTTGATTTGGCCAATTTGATTTAAAGGAGTATGATTGTTTCATGCTTTATGATGACTTGATTACACCTCATTCATGTTGTAACTACTAGGAAGAATAATTACTTAACCCATACAAAGGAGTATCAATATTAAATATGAGTTTGAATAGGTCAACCATATCCATTACCACCTCATTTTAACACCCAATAACTCATTCAAGGAGTCATTGAAAAGATCAACACATAAGGGGTGTATGACATGACTATTATAACTAATGTAATTATTTTTTGAATTGACTATGGTCATTTATGACCTTTTATCTCTCTCCTCCATGCCATTTACCCCTTATTATCTCCTTATTTTCTATATATTTAGGCCTTAAGGCCTTGAATTATATCCCTCAGTTGGGTGTAGCATAGCTCTGCCAAAATTATACCTTATGCCTTTAAATCAATAATATAATAGTTTTTCTTGATTGAATGTTAGTGTGCCTTGTGAGAGTTTATTTTTAGAATTTATGAGTTTCATTTCCTTCTATAGGTCATTTCATTCACCTAATTTCATATTATCAATTTATGTAGGTTGTGTGAAGTACTGATAGGTAGGAGTGTTCTTGAAGTGTTGATGGGATAATAGTGTCTTGTGTAGACCTAGGTTATTAACATTAAAGTTTCAAAACTTCTACTTGATCTTCACATGAGATATTCATGCCTACAAATTTGTTGAGAGGATTGATCGATTTTTAGTTTTCATCAGGTTCATAAGTGTGTCTAAGGGATGAACCAAGAGAGGATATTCAAATATTGGTGCATAACCACTGTTAGTGTAGTTTTATTTATAAATTTCATCTTTATCCCTTTTAATCTCAATATAACTAGGTATTAGATAGAGATTAAGTGATAAATCAAGGGAGCTATCCCCATAAAACTAGAGGTTTGACCTTGATTATAGGTAGCCAATAACCTATAGGTCAATCCTGTGTTAGTCCAAGTTTGAGGAGGGTTTGAACATTTATGTTCAAGAGGGTTTAACTTGGGTAGATAATAGTTCTAACATGCCTAGTGGGACTAGAATCAATCCTTAGATCACTCACTTTCAGCCTTGTAGTAATTGTGAGTAGCTTCAAGAATCTATGGAAAGCATGTGCAACCATATTTCAAGTTTAAAGACATCATAAATTCATTATTACAGAGGTAAGGAAGGTTATTTTCATATTCTTGTTGTTGTTTATATGTTATATGAGGAGTTATGGCAGCCTATGGGGTAAATTTCTATCATCCACCCCCTATTAGCCCTACCATAACCCCTATGAGCCTTGTGTTGACCCTTATTAGGCTTGCAATGAACCTGCTTACTACCAAGACTATCAACCTCATTGTAAACCTCCTTCATCTCCTTGTAAATCTTCTTATCCTCCTAATTAATCATCACACTAGCCTATTGTCCCTTATAGTCATCCTGCACCAAACAATGATAATCAAACTTATAGATTGAGAAGTTAAGGAAGGAGAGAGACAAGTTGAAAGAATACATTAAGAAACATAAAGAGATTAAATTCCAAGGCCTTATCCACTAGTAAATCACCCCTGCAAACCAAGAAGAATCTTCTAGGGCAAGCAATCCATCTCCTTTTCTCACCTATGTGGTCATTAGAGATTTCTTAGTTCACAACTTCTTATTTAATGACAAGGTTAGAAATTCATTTATTCCTAAGCTAGTGGTAGATAATTTGAACTTGGTGTATGAACCTATCTCTAACCTTGAATTACATTGGAATGGATATCCTATAAGGATATTTGGTCTTGTCAAAAACCTACAACTCACCCTTCATTCCTACCCTACAATTTTAATTTCATAAAACATCATTATTGCAGACTTATTACCTCATTTTGGCCTATGTTTTTCTAGTGATTTAATGTCTAATATTGGGGGTGATTTTATAGTGACTTGTCTTATATGGTTTTCAAACTTGGGTATGTTGTAGGGGACAAAATCAATTCTAGATCACTCTCTAATTTTCATATCCAGGCATACATACCAACCACCTCAAGTGTTGGTTACCTTCATCATCCTGACCAAATCAACATACATTTCTTCAAGATCCCCTTAAAGATACCATGCCTTCTCAAAGGCCTCCAGTAAATTCAGCCTAGAATCCTTCATGGGTTAGAACATCAAATTATGTTATGCCTACCCTTGAAAGGGAGAGTCAAGCATAAGGGTAAGGTATGAAATTTATTTCAAGAGGTGTGTAGAAACCAAAATTATTTCACAAACATGTGTAACTCCCTATGTCGAAACCCCCTTCGATCCCCTTTTAATAATTAGCCTTCCTAACACATGTTTTCACCCCTCACACATTTAATTAATTTAAAGATATTTAATTAAGTTAATTAAAAACTAATTATGCCACCTTACCTGGCCACCTCATCCTAAGACTAATTCTTACCCTTTGAGTCACCTCAAGACTTAGTACCCTAATCCTAGCTACCCATGACTTATTCTCACCCCTAACATAAATTCATAACTAACTATTTTCTTCTTAACCTCACATTTCTATCATTCTCTAATAGATACCACACTTGGCAAGAGAAGGAACATAAAATAGGCTAAATATAGCCCTTTTACCTATTCTCATGCCACAGATGTCGGTGGGATCATTGACATTGATTACTTAAGCCAAATTCCAAGCTAATATTTAGGTCAACAGAAATAAAAATAAATTGAATCATTCACGTATAGGCTTTGGCATTCAACTTTCTACATCCAGGCTTACCGTTACTCTGCACAAATCAATCTAGATTAGGAATTGATATACTACATAGAGCTTGGATTCTTCTAAACCAAAAACACACACTTGTCTTTCCTATTCACCTATTGCTTCAACATGCCTAATCAAAGCCATCTATCCAACACTCATGGTTCATCCATTTTACCAGTTAAGTATATCTCTATGTGTTGTAATTCCTTTAAATAGTCATTTTACAATTACTTTACGTTATATTGTTTATTATTTTACAAATGTCCTGACTCTCCTTATGAAGAAGTTTTAAAACTCCTTCACTTATTTCCCTCTACTTCAAACATGCCAACCCTCTATCTAGACCCACATGAGTCTTACCCACTCCCTTACGACTCTTCTCAACCTCACAAACTTGACCAACATCTACCTCTTAGCTCAGAAAAGTGTCCTACAACCTCCTGAGAACCTACTGCCCCTATCGACATCGGTCATATCTCCTTATCGACATCAGTGGCCTTAACTGATGTCAATGACTATGTATTTCCACCAACTTTTCTAAGCCTACATAAACAACCTCTAAAAACACCAATAACTCACATTACCTACACTGTATCACTCTCTGATACACTCAGACTGCAAGATTGATATAAACATCTCTCTCTCTCTCTTATTCTCTCTTTCATTTGTTATTCATTATCATTTTTTTTCAAAAAGTGGACTATCATCCCTAAAGAAGTTTTACACTTCCAAGAACAAGCACCTAGCTTGGAAACCCACTCATATATCTATTAACAAATATTTTAGTGGTAGTGCTTTTTTAATCATAGGTAATCCTCCCTAGCTAAAGAGGAATTCTCAACATCATGAGGATATGGTGCACAACCAATCTAGGTTCTCTCTAATCTCTAATCCCTACCCTTCATCTCTATTTCTCCTTAAGCATCAAATAGATTCAATATTTAGATAAACATTTCTAGCACATCTGGTGGGACCTTAGAGTTTTCCTTGGGTTCATTACTTGTTTTAAGCATTTATATAGGTGCATTATAGTGAAAATTTCATTCCTTGCACTTTCTCCCTCTCTTTTTCCTCAGAACAAATTATTCAACATTTTATTTTTTGTTTCAAGGCAATAAACTAAAATTTCTTCTTCCTTGCCACTCTTCTCTTTCTTTTTCCTCTAAAAGAAACTTATCATTTTTATTGAAAGCTAAAAAGAATCTCTTATTTATATCTTTCTTGTATGCACATTAGGATATTCAAATTCATTCTCTTCTCCTATTTCATCATTATTTTCATTCAAATCAAAACACTTTAGATTTGGGTTTAAATTTTATACATTTCATTATTTTCTTATTGCATATTAGCCCACCTAATTAATTACAAGCATTATGAATGAATTGTAGTACACCCATGTTACACTACTAGATCACACTCACAAAAACAAACATATAAACTCACTTGAGATAAGGCCCATCAGGATTTCATCACCTAGTGGATCACCTTACCCTACTTAGCTATCCTACTTGGATTTCACCACCAAGGGGATAACTCACTCTGTTCTCTAGCAGAGTATAAACTCTAGATAGAAGGTATATTTTGGCTAAGTATCCTGGCTTGGATTTAGGTCCATGAAGTGTAGGGAGTAAGATCTTATAACAAGCCATGTACCTGGTCTAACATAGATTTCCTCTTGAGCACCAAAACTAACCTAAAACTAGCTTTAGATTACTTTCTAGTACATTTGGTAACCAAACTCTCATCTCACTATCTAACTAAGGCATAAGCCAACATGAGACTAAAATTAATCTATAAGAGTTAATAATTAGTGGTCGTATCTTCTTTTTCTGATTTTATATTACATTTTGTATGTTGGAGTTGGTAAGGACATTTTTCCATTGATTTACAAAATCAACACCATTCATAATACTCAGGTTGTATACCCTGTTATATCAAGTTTTCTAAGTGTTCATCCTCTTTTTACAGACCTCTTACATCCTCTTTTTTACCTAGGTTTTGCCTCTATGTTTCTAAAATGGTGGATTTTTCATCTCCTAGGACTCCATAGTGATTGACATCAATTAAATCCACTGACATCAGTAGACTTTAACCTACCAACATTGGTCAAGTCACCAACGCTAATGACTATGTAATTTGGTTATTTTTAGTTTACTCAAAATAAAAAGCTAAAACAACCTACCTACCTACACCCAAACCTAGTTTTTCCTTACTCTGTCACTAATACAGAGTTCTAAGACTATTTATACTTCTTGCATGGTATTTATGTGAAGCCAAGACAATTCTTGTCGATTACGTAAGCCAATAACCACTTCCACTTTCCCCTCTTGTTGTTGATTCTATCATGGAGCATACTTCAAATATAGAGCATACTCCTAGCCCCAACCAAAATCTCATTATCCCTGAAGGAGAAATATTTTTCTAAATTTATTGATCGTAATGTGGCAGCCCTTCAACATTACCTTACCATTAGCTAAACCCACAATTCTTTGGGTGACCCATTATATGGTATGCCAACTTCTCTGATGGAAACAACTTTAGTTTTAGCTATCTCCACTATGTTCCCCATGGTTTCTCAAACTACCACTTCAAAAAATAGCCCAACCATAAATAATGTCCAAAGTTTAGCATCACCAACCACCCAGTCTCACCTAAATCTTGTTGTGACCTTCTTGTCTTCACAACCTCAAGCAGTTCAATCAAGTCTAACCCCATTTCAAAATTTGGTGGTACCCATCCCATCTACTATCACACCTATAATTACATGAGTTATGACTCACCCTTCACCTAGTATAACCATGCCAACAACCCAACCTACAATAACAATAGCTAACCAAAGCATAGTCTCTAACCCAGTGGACAAGCCCCTTTCATTTCCACCCCCTAGCCTATGACTTACTACCCCTATGTTGCATTAACACAACTGACACAAACTATGTCATATGTTACTTCTACTTCTTATCAGGCTCCCTATAAATTAGGGGGAATCTCCCAAACCAATCCCCCTCCAAACCTCGTTAAGATGCTAATGGACAAGATGTCTAGTCTAGAGACATCTGTGTCAGGTTTAAAGAATGTGTTATCTTATGATTAGATATGTAATGATCCCATCCATCCTTATGTGCCTATTATCCCTTATCTAAACCAATGGGAACTCCCCAAATTTACTTATTTTTAGAGTAAAGAGGACCCAAAATAACATTTGAGAGCATTTAGACATGCTTGTTATTTAATATGGCACGATAATCTGTTACTACTTTTCACCTTCCCTATGTCTCTTTTATGTGCTGCCCTAGATTGGTATATCTCTATAACTCGACACTCTCTTTTCTCATTTACCCAACTCACACAATTATTCCTAGACCATTTCTCTATCAACATTTCTAAAAAGGTTTCTATTACAGACCTTTCTTCTATTAAATAATTTGATGACGAGTCTCACAAATTTTATCGCTCACTAGAGAGGCATAATCAATCAACTCTCCTTATCTTTACCCCAACCTAAGCTTATTGATATCTTCTCAAGGGAATGTTCTAAGCACATTTCATCCATACTTCAAGTACAAACTTTTTGCACATTTGATGAAGCCTTTACAATGGCATGAAAACTCAAAATTTGGGCTATAGATGAAGACAGAGTCAAGTTGCATAGTAAGAATGCCAATTCTGAATAAAATGACTCCTCTTCTTCTAAAACTTATCCTTATAACCAAAAATCTAAAGGCTCCACAAATGTTGTGGTCATTAAATCAGGTTCTTCTACAACCATAAATCAACCTAATTCATTGACCTAACAAAATCCAACCAAGCAATTCTAACAATGGCATGAATAAAGACAATACACTCCCATTAGGGAGTCATATACTTCCATTTTGAAAAAACTATTACAATAGGAAGCCATAACCCTTCCTCAAATCAAGCCTCCTATATAATCTGATCCCTCCTATCCTATTCCTACTTGGTACAAGAAGGATGAGTTTTGTGGTTACCATCAAGTCAAAGGACACAATTCTAATAACTGTAAAACATTCAAGAATAGTGTTCAAGACATGCTTAATAGAAGTGATCTCATCTTGCATAACCCTAATGCACCTACTAATTAAAATATGGATGTGTTCAAATAACCTTTTCCTAATCATTTACCCAATCAAAATATTATTTAGACCATGACTAATAACTCATGTGATCATAATATCCACACGGTTAATATGGTCTTTATTTTACCTCCAGTCCAACCTCTCCCACAATAAGAGGCACCCATTTTACCTACTCCCTCATAATCAATGGATTTTTTTCCCATTCTTCCTCCTCAAGTAGAATAGCCTGCTTCACCCATTCCACTCCCACATGAGGAAGGGCCTCCTTTACCTCTCCTTTTGCCACAAAAGGATCCTGTATTACCAATTCTTTTTATACCCATTTTATCTATCCTCTTATCACTTGAGAACTATTCCTTACCCATTCCTTAACTATATGCTGAGGGGAACATTATTCCTAAGATATATCCTCTTGAGGAAACATCTTCACTATTTATCCTCCATCGATGGAAGGTAGTACCCCATCCACTCCTTCAAACCTAGAGGAACCAATGTTATCTACCCCTACATTAGATAAGAGATCTATTATGCCTACTCCAATTCAACCAATTTTACCACTTCTTTTACCTATAGAAGATCATACTTTACTTGATCCTCACCCACATGTTTAGGGAGAAATTATACCTATGCTCTGCCCCCTTGAGGAGCCTTCTTTGCCTACCTCTCCCCCACCCGTAAAATACCATGCCTCTTCTCCCATCTCTGTTAAAGAAGACCCTACTACGATTCTTTCTTATTTTTGGCCTGAGGTAGTAGAGGCCAAAAATTCTGCTCTCTATCAATCACCTAAGCCTTATAAATAAGAAACCATAAGGCCTACATCAACTTCATCTAAACCCTTCACACAGTTAGTGGAAAAGCTAAAATATATTGACTCCTTGAAACTAGATCATACGACATTTCAGGATCAACTTAAAACTCCTTATCCTACACAATAAGTTTCATCCTCTACCACCAACCCTCTCACTACCCTTTACCCTAATATCTTTGACAAAGTTAGAGATTCTTCACCAAAATCACTAGAAGTTCATCCTTCTATGTCAAAGCCCTCACCCTCATAGGCATGTACCACATTAAGTAGTTTAGGTCTTTAGGTGTTCACCCAGTCTTTAATCTAATTCATCCATAGGTGAAATTATATCTAACTCTCCAACCACAAGTGAGAGTTTCATAGGTTGAACTAAGGAATAATTTTGATCTTCCTAGATCTCATTGATCCTTCCCTATTCCAACCTCAACTTTGCCTTCAATTTTTGGACAACATCCCTCTACTTTAGTTGGGGTATTTCTAATCCAAGTAAAATAAAAGGATAATTTACCTCTACTACTACCTCTACCACCTAGTAGGCCTTTCAAATCTGACACCATGACACCTGCCACCAATAAAGAGTTAGCAAAACATGTGTCTCCACCACCACCTAAAAAGTTACCATGCAAAATCACCCCCATGAGACCTAAACCAAAAGAGGTATCCACCCTTATTACAACAAGTGCTAACCCACTCGTAGGCTCTCTAATATTTTTCCTATGCTAGTTGTTGCAATCTTCCACAATAATCCTTCCTCACATTAAGCCTTATAACCCTCTCAAACTGAAGCCATATTGGTTTGATGATACACAAATGTGTCTCTATCATCATTCACTTGGACATGATATTGAGAGTTGTAATGCTCCCACAACAGTCATTCATCAACACTTTGATATTGACACTCTCTTTATTGATACTCTCATTAACCTTCCTACTATTCCACCCATGGCATCCATAATGCCTCATACTATTCTACCTGAATTCAAACCCAAAGATGTTGTCATACCCCTTTCACCACCTCTTTCACCTATTATTCAGATTAACATGGTTAAATTGGCCACACAATCACAAAATCAAAAGGATAAAGGAAAGGAAAAGGTCACTGCCCCTTGGACTCATCCATTCTCCAAAGACACTCCTCTGAATCCCAAGATTTCCATTTTGGGTGTCCCAAAAACATCTTCATAAGTTATTCAAAACTTGATGGTGATATAAATTCACCAAACCCTTATGAAAATGTCCTTGTATGAGTTAATCCAAATCTCACCCCAACACCGTCAAACTTTTATTAGTGCCTTGCAAGTAGTTGAGGTATAGCCTAATGATCCCTAGCCTCTTATAGCTTTGGTTAGCTCTCTTAACATCATCTGATATGATTTTGATATGATTCAAATATTCAATATATGCAAAAATACCCTTAAGGTAGGGAAACACCATATAATACTCCTTTAGGAAGGAATAACTCCACAATGTCTCTTCGAGGGGACAACCTCCAATATCCTCTTCTAATAGAAGACTCAATTCTTACTTGATATCTTTACCATGATAATCATCTCCTAAATATAGACATATATGTAACCCATGGATGGGTAACCTCCTAATCCTAATGTAGGCCGACCATTACCCAATGTACTAATTCCACAAGTTACTCCATTATCCTAATATATTGTACCCATATAACTAACTAAAGGGATGTGTGCCACATGTCAGCATCTCCATCAAACCATATACATTAATATATCATATCCCTAGGTACATAGCATTACTTCCCTCTTTGACATGTTTCATCCCTGAAACATAGGAAGAAACCAAATAATGAGTGTGCTTTAAATCATTTCACACTTATCTCCAATCTCGATCATCTAGCCATCCATATGTGATCTTGACAGGTGATAGCTCTCCAAGATTGTTTCCAAATTCCATTGTGCTCCTTTGATTTTGACCATGACCATAGTAGGTATTCTTCCATGCATAGTCATAGTGATTTCCCCATTCATTCCATGTGCCATAGTATTTTTTATTTGGATTCCTTGCATATCCATAATGATTGGAAATTTTATTTCATGTATAAATAAAATGATTTTTGTTATGACACTCCCTCACTTGGTTCCATGATTATTTCCTCTCATGATGATGTGGGTGTCTATATACCTCAACCTTTTCCATTACTTTGACCGTATCCACCTTTGCTTTTACCTCTTCTACCTTTTCCTTCTTTGTTTCTTGAGTAGATGAAGTGTTCATTTATAGTGTGTCTTTATCTATATCATCTGAATCTTCATCATGCTCTTCATCACCTATTTCCATCTCATCCTCATGATCTACCTGGATTGTTATCGGTGCCTTTTTCACTATGATATCTTGTAAAGTGATCTTCTTTTTGTTGTACCAAAACTTCATGAACTTTTTTTGAACATTAATATTTATTGTTCCCAAAGTCTCTAACCATGGATATCCAAGAACTATATCCATATCATCCATATCCAAAGCATAAAAATATGAATGCAAAACATATTTTTCCATAATGAGCTTCAAATCTTCAAACATTGAAATATTATTACCATCTACTTGAACCTCCTTGATATCATTTGCTTGAACATGTAGATGCTTGGCCACATTCATGTTAATGAAGTTATACTTTCTAGTAGGGTTTATGGACACAACCACCTTTTTATTTTGAATTCATCCATGAAATTGGAAAATTGACTCAGATTTTTTGGAGCCAAATTATTTGAACCCTTCTCTTCTTCTTCTTCTTCTTCTTCTTCTTCTTCTTCTTCATTATTGTTTTCCTCTTCTACATCCTCTTTTTTTTATACCCCATCGATCTAGGAAGAGTTGTTCTATTGTTTCCCATGAAGAATATTGTTGTGTAAAGCTCAATTGATTAGACCACCAATGTCGTGCAGGCCCAGACAAAGAAAGAGATAATTCTATTTTCCAAAAAATGTCCTTAATATTATTCTCCTTAAAAATGAGCCACCATTTTATAGCATCAACATCATCTTTCCCTAAAATTTTTTGCAACTCCATGATCCATAAAAAAAATTAGGGTTCATGAAACCCTAAAATGTCAATAACTCATACAAACTCATCCATAAAATCACAACAAATCATGTCAAACAACTCTAAAAATTCTGAAATTTTTATTGTGCTTCTCTTATATCTTCTTACATCTCCAATAAAAATTCTGAATAAAAATTCCCTATATTCTTGAAGATATAAAAAAGTTATTATAAACCCTAAAATAGAAATAACTCTCTCAAAACTAATCAAAATATCTTGATTTTTTTACTATGACTTATTTGAAATATTATCCATATCTAGTAAAAAAATTGTGGAAAAATTCACAACCAATAAAAATTTATTTATGATTCAAAAAACTAAGGTTTTGCTCCACGCAAATTGCCCAAATCAAAGCTCTGATACAACTTGATATGATTCAAATATTCAATATATGCAGAAATACCCTTAAGGTAGGGAAACACCATATAATACTCCTTTAGGAAGGAATAACTCCACAATGTCTCTTCAAGGGGACAACCTCCAATATCCTCTTATAATAGAAGACTCAATGCTTACTTGATATCTTTACCATGATAATCATCTCCTATATATAGACATTTATCTAACCCATGGATGGGTAACCTCTTAATCCCAATGTAGGCCGACCATTAGCCAATGTACTAATTCCACAAGTTACTCCATTATCCTAATATATTGTACCCATATAACTAACTAAAGGGATTTGTGCCACATGTTAGCATCTCCATCAACCCATATACATTAATATATCATATCCCTAGGTACATAGCACCATCTCCCTAATTTCCTTAGTGATTCATAAATTCCACTTCAACAACCTAAAGATCAAGGTTCTACCTTTTTTATCACCATATATATCGATCAAACTCATGTCAAAAGAGTCATGATCAATGGAGGATCTAGTATTAATATTATCTCCACCCACCTACAAATAGCTAGCCCTTCTCAACAATTGCATGTCTCGAATTGATGTGGTACTCCACTCCTTTAATGATTCCATAGCTACTACAGTGGGCACTATTATCTTACATATCTGTGTGGGTCCCCACACAATTCCTAAGCTCTTTTACATTATATAAGGAGAGTTCCAATACAACATACTACTTGGATGACCTTGGATATGTGTTATGGCATGTGTGCCATCGACTTTGCACCACTGCATCAAGTTTGAAAACAATGGGTAAGTGCATGTTATTCCAACTGACCCACCTCCTTTCAAAACATGAAACATGACTTATATCCCCAATGATGTTCTCATTCTATTAAAGACATCATTTCCTTTGCATTATACTTCTGAAGTTTCCACAAGCTCCACTACCCTAACACAGATATTGACAATATAAATTCTCGATAAAGACCCCATAGAGGAAACTTTCAAGCATATGTCACTCAAATAATATCATTTGTTGACACTCAAAATGTTCCATACTCCACAAGAGTATAGAAATATTCATATGCACCCTAATTATGATCCCCGTATTGGGATGGTCATCTTGTATGGTCCCCCTAACCTTAAAACTAATTTCACATATGGGGGAATTGATTGAGCTCCCACTATTGGAAATCCATACTCTTCATCATAACCATTTACTTGTGACTTCTCTTTCCTAATCAAGCCTAGCTTTGATCACACCTATCTTTATAGTTATGCCTTAAAGGATTTGGTTTGGGTCATTACGAGAAAGGTGTTCATATGCCTGTTGAATATCCCACCAATAAAACCATTGAAAATGCCAAAAAATGGCATGGAGTGGGTTTTGATGAACTAACTAAACTCACCAAAGCTTCTCATAAACCAATTATCAAAGAGCTAATCTTTCCTTCTCCATCCTCTCCTCCATCATCACCTATCGAATTAGAGGTATCTATGCCTCCTTTTTTTTTTCAATAAATGCCATCTATTTGTGCCCTCTCACCTATCACCTAGGTAAGGAAATAAGGTCCCTTCCTCTCATTCATCCTAAAATGATTGATGAATACTCTCCCACTATCAATACTATCCAATGTCAAGATGATGATGCTATTCTAACATACATGGGTACAGATGATTCATATATCTAATGATTGATCCCATCTAAAACACAAGTTATGTTAAATGAATCAACCATTGACATCAATTTTCCCTCTCATGGTAACCCCTACATCCTTAAGATTGGCCAATCTTTGGACTCCTCTGAGCAAGATAATTATGCCATATTTCTTAATGACCATAACAAAGCCTTTGCTTGGTCTTATAATGACATGCCTAGTATCAACCCCTCTATCGTTACCCAAAACATTATCACCAACTTAGATGCTAAACTTGTTAAGTAGAAGCTTCACAAAATGCATCCTCATATTTTTCTACTTGTTAAAGAAGAGCTCCAATGCCTCCTTTTTGTTAACTTTATTCAACCCATCAACTACCCATAATGGATTTCCAGTATTATTCCTGTAAAAAAAGTGATAAGGGAAATCCACATCTACACTGATTACCATGACCTAAACCTTACTTATCCAAAGGATGACTTCCCTTTACCAAGTATCGACCAACTTTTTGATCTAACAACTGACCATGAGATGCTATCACTTATAGATGGGTTCTCAGGTTACAATCAAATCCTAGTTTCTCCCAAAGATTAACATAAGACAAATTTCATTACCCCATGGGGGAATTTCTATTATTAGGTCATGCCCTTTAGTCTGAATAATGCTAGTGCCACCTACCAATGTGTCATGACTTACATCTTCCATTATATCCTACACAAAATAATGGAAGACTACATGGATGACTTACTAAAAAAGTCTAAACTTTGCCAAGATCACTTGATGATTCTCAAAATCATATTCACTCTTCTCCTCCAATATAATATCTAACTAAACCTAAGGAAATGCATCTTTAGTGTCATTTCTAGTAAGCTCTTAGGATTTATCATTTCTCTCCATGGTATTGAAGTCAACCCTACTAAAGTTTGAGCAATACTAGACATGCCTCCACCTACTAATATCAAACAACTCCACAGCTTGCAAAGTAAGCTTCAATCAATCCACCACTTCATCTCCCAATTTTTAGATCATTACTAACCCTTTCACCATCTCCTCAAAAATTTGTCTCCTTCCATTAGAATATAGATTGTCAGGAAGCCTTTGATGCACTCAAATGATATCTCCTTTCCCCACTAGTTCTTATTCCACCTAAGGAAAACTAGCATTTCTACCTTTACATCTTTGCAATAGACTATTCTCTAGGTGCTATGATTACACATCAAGATGATCACCATCGAGAATAAGTGGTTTACTACATAAGATGCACACTTATTGATTATGAAACTTGATATACCCATATCAAAAAGCTTTGTCTCATGTTGGTCTTTACAACTTTTAAGCTCCATCATTACCTCTTAAATCACAAAACCTACATCATCACCTAGATCCATTTAAATACATGCATTCCAAGCCATATCAAAATCATCATGTAGCTCAGTGGTTCATGATACTTACTAAATTTGACTTAGAATATATTCATCAAAAGTGTATCAAGGGGAAAATAATCACTAGCTATTAGCTACTACTCCTTTACCTAACAACCAACCTTCAAACCTTGAATTCCCTGATGAATCTATCATAACACTCTCTATCGATGACATCTCTTATCAAATGATGATGTTATTTAATGAGTCTAAATTTCAACACGATGGGGGTGCAAGGGTCATCCTCATCCCTCTTGATGGTAAGCCCATGCCTTTGTCATTTAAACTAGATTTTGAATGTAATAACAATATGGCTGAATATGAAGCTTTGATCTTAGGGATTTAAATGGATATATTCTTGGGTGTCAAATCAATAACCATTTTTGGTGACTCTTAGATAGTGGTTAATTAGGTTAATGGTTCCAACCTATGCAAAAATGAAATTCTAAAACAACATAAACATCATGTAGACACATTATTGGAATCATTCAACTCTTACCTCTTACAAATTATTCCTCAATCTACAAACAAGTTTTCTAACATAATGGCTTCTCTTTCTTTACACATACCCTCTTCACCCTCTTCTTTGAAAATCTATATCACTATACATTGCTTAACATTTCCCTCCTATGTATCAACTAACATCCTTTTTATAGGCAATATAACACACAACCCACATGACTTATGCTATAAAAAACTCATAGATTACCTCTCCTCTTCTATTATCCCTCTTGACCTCTCCAATAATGGGAGATGTGCCTTCATGAAACATGTCGCTCGTTACACTATGCTAGGGGGATTTCTCTATAAGCAAGGCTTTGGTGGTCTCCTCCTTAGATGCCTCACTAGTATTGAGATCCCCTTCACCATTAAGGAGGTCCATGATGGGATTTGTGGTGGACATTTCAATGGTAACATAGTTGCTAAATGTATCCTTCAACTCAGCTACTATTGGCCAACACTCCATCAAGACTATAGTGATTACGTTTGACATTGCATCAAATGTCAACAACATGCTAACCTCTTTCATGTTCTAGCCATGCCTTAAAAGTCACCAAAGACTTCTGGCACTTCTCCCAATGGTGTTTAAATCTAATTGGTGAGATTAACCCTCATTCATCTCTTCATCACCATTCCATCATTACTGCTACTAAATACTTCACCAAGTGGGTTAAAGCCATTCCTCTCATCTCCACTAAGGCTAAAAAAATTATTAACTTTATTAACCATCACATCATCTATCATTTTGGTGTCCCCCATAAAATTATAACAGATAATGGCAAATCTATCAAAAAAAATACTATCCAAAAGCTTTGTGATGCTTTTGGAATCCAATTAAGTTTCTCATCATCATATTATCCACAAGCAAATAGACAGGTAGAAGCTTCTAAAAAAACCTTAACCAATATCTTCATGAAGGTAGTCAATGATACTAGCAAGGTTTGGCACACGTACATTCCCTTTGCTTTATGGGATTACCACACTAGCATTCAAACCCCTACAAGTGCTACACCATATTCCTTGGTCTATGGGATGTAAATGGTTTTACCTCTTGAGGTCCATATTCCTTCTCTTCACATCTCTCTACAAGACATACTTACTAATGATGACTTTTTCCAAGAATGTTTAACTCTCCTTGAGTTTCTTGATGACCACTGTCTCATAGCCCTTAACCACCTCCAAATCTATTAAGAGCATATCAAATGCACTTACAATAAAAACCTCAAGGAGTGAGATTTTAATATTGAAGATCTCATCTTAAAGGAAAATCAACATGTGACGAACATGGAAAAAAGAAAATAGGGTAAGTTTGATCCTAATTGGCTTAGACCCTACATCATAACTCATAAGTATGGCTCAGGAACTTATCACTTGTCTTCTCTCAAAGGAAGGATAGAAACTGAGACTTTAAATGCTTGCACTTATGACCATTCTTTTGTTAATCATGTGACACTTCACCTTATGTTTAACTTGAGCTTGTCCTTTGAGCAACCCTATTACATTCATTTCCCTTCCTCTTAACCCTTACTCTTACACACGTAATTAACCTATGAAGTGCTATGGTTTTGCCCTCAAAGCAGAAAACCTCTAAGCCTTTATAGTCCTATACATGACTAAAGTTAAAAACAAAAATAAAAATGGGATATATAGACAGGTTATAATCTCTCAAGTCATGATTCTCAATGTAGACTACTCCCTTGAATGATAGTTATGTATTTTCTCCTTGATACTATAAATAGACTACTCCCTTGAAGGATATCTATTAAAAATAAAAAATAAAAGCTTAGACCACTCCCTTGAAGGATGGCTATGCCAAGATTTGTTATCAAGGGAAATAATGACTTAGAAGCTTCTCGTATTGATCAACTTCATATTAACTCAACACAAACAAAATCCTATTGTAGGCTTCCCACATTGATCAACTTACACACACACACAAAAAAAAAAAAAAAAAAAAACTTTAAGTTATGTAATTTCCCATAGTCGCTCTCGAGTCACCCATAGAAGGGGCATACCATCCCCACTAAGAAGGTTACACTAACCAAACACTCTTATTCCTTTTACCTTTTTCCCCTCATACTCTTTCAAGGGACTTTGAAATCACTTAACACAAGGTGAGTATGATGCTTCTCTAACAAATAAATTATCAAATGATGCAAATCATGAAAGAGGCTCATACCCCTAAGTATATTTATGTTATGATTATGGTCTTTGCCAATATGTGAGCATCATGCCTCTTTTTCTCCCATCCCAATCACATGATGATTTCTCTTTTGAGATCGCATCTCACAATAAGATTCAATCACCTTCTTGCCTTTTTACCAAAATTTCTTGATTCTTAGAGTTATGTGTTTCAAAAATATTATCACTCACATATTCATCTCAAGCAAAGATACATAAATAACTACCCAAAACCATACTGAAACTAACCAACCATTTCCTATTAATCCATTTCATATAATCCCATGTGAAATGCACCCAACATGTAACCATAGTTTCTCTAAACAATAATAAATAGGAAAAATATCAATCCTACACCATTTATTTTAAGCATACACCATCAAAAATATGGAAAAATGTTGAAATAAAAAAAATACCCAACCCATTAATTTTAAGCATACCCCATCACAAGTATGTAAAAATGCTAAGATGAAGCTAATTAATCAACTATGTATATACCATCACACATATGGGAAATGCTAGTCTAACTCAACTAACATGCTAAACATTAACATAACACTAAAATAACATAAATATCTACATCACTGATCTCTACTACTCTCAAAACTCAAAATACCTTGAAATTTGTGGGAACTCCGTGATGGATCTCTCATAGTATGCAATCTCATCTAAAGCAATGTTGTACCTCACTAGAGATATAGTTTGTAGAGGACCCATAAAACCTATTGTAGGACCCTATCTTAGTCCTTATGGTGGAGGAGGAGGAGTATCATGTCCTATTGCTCTCAAACTATCTCTCTCTATTGTCAGTGTAGTAACCTATCCCTATAATGCCCTAATCTATCCCTAAAATGTCATAACCTACCCCTATAAGACCAATACCTATGTCTATACTGCATCTTAGGCCTGTAATGCCACATCTCAAGCCTTTACTACTACACCCTAAGCTTGTATGACTGCATCTCTCTTTCTCATCACTCCCTATAAAATTTCTAGTGGCCTCTTGACCTGAACTATGGGATGCAAAACTGTCTACCACACAAGATAAGCCACTATGCATCAAGAATCTACTACACCTAGGAATATGGGTAGCTCTTCAAAATATAGCCCATATATCTCTTGAAGTAAGGGTAGGGATGCCTCTATATCATCACTCTTATATCAAGGAAAGGTAGGAGGCACATCCTATAACAAGCCAATCTATCCCCTGACCCATGCCATGGGTATCATCTCTAACTCCCCAACTCATCTCCCTCTAAACCATAACATGTTGTATAAAATGACAAGCTACTTTGCCTATCCTTTGAATGTAGGGTGTGTCAAGTAGGGCCTCCAAACAATATCTATGGGAATCAATCCATTTATCATACACCTATAATAGTCAATGTCTCAGACTATGTCATCTACTCTTGTCTGGGCCATAACCTCTCTCCACCATCTAAACCTAACCCTAAAAATAGTTGTAATCATAGTAGGTAGCCCCAATGGCTATGTCACTATGATGTGCTCATATGCCCAATAATGAAATAAGTGCCAAACATATAAACCATACCATCATCATAACTTCAAATCCCATAACTCTCTATATAACTATGCTAAAAAAGCTGGTCCCCATGCATACGCTATCCATTGCTCAACCATTTATTCCAAAACACATGTCAATATAATGAGAAATCTCCCCCATCTACATTTGGTAGTTCATATACTATAATCCTTATCATCATCAAGACACTTAACCGATGTTGCTCCTCATTGATAATGTATAGTGGCTCATATGCAAAGCTCACTAAGTGATAGGTCACCTCCCTAACATGCTCTCCAAATAATTTAGCCATGTGAATATCATGCTCCTTTATCAAACATATGAAGAGCTCCTCACCCTAGAGTGATAACTATAAAATCTTTTACACATCCTCCTGCATCACTATCAACTCTTTGATAGGCAAATGGAAAGTTTTGGTGGTATGATCCCACCTTTCTATCAATGCTATCATCAAGCTAACATCACATGCAACCCAATAATATCATTGCACTCCTCTTAACCTTATATTTTACATGTGCTCTCACTCATCCATGGTGATATCCCTCCTCATTTTCATCAATAGTGTAAGTATTCAATCTCATAATATCAACTCCTATCTGGCCTGCATCCACATACACAAACCTGAAGTCACATACTTTCCAATATAAACCTCCACCCATTTTTCCCTTCTCTTTGGGAGAACTACATTTGCCTAAGGCCCTCATTTGGGCTATGTAGGTAGTACTCAATTGACATGGGGTATTCTGAGGTTAGCTCAGTCGTATACCTACCTAACTATCTAACCTATTCACCCACCTAAGCCCTAAGCCCAACTACCTATCTTGCAACTCTAGGCCCCATAGCCTATATCTTAAACTCTAAGCCCCATGGCCTATATCTCATACCCTTGACCCCACAACCTATCTTTTAAGCCATAGGTCCCATGACCTATTTCAACCTCCCTTTTCCTAACCACTTCCCTTCACAAATTTTTAACCATACCTCACCCTTTTTCCCTACACACTAGGAGAACTACATTGACTTGAGGCCCTCACCCAAGTTATGTAGGCAACACTTAGTCAACATGGGTTCTTCTAAGGTTAGCCTAACCATTAGGCTCATTAACTAACTTAGTTGGGGATCCAAAATGGGCCTTTTTCTCCTATTTAGGGTCTTTTTTGTGATTAACATCAATATTATATACTGATATCAGTGCTTGGTGTCAACTGACATCGGTGTTTAATCGATCAATGTTGGTGAGCCCCACCAACATCAGTGACTGGTTTGGCCCTAGGGCCAAATAGCTCACCTCCAAAATTTAGTTTTTTCCCCTAAAAACTACCCCTAACCCATCCCAAATTCACCTAAACCTACTGTCACCCCATTTACTCCCCTCTAATTTCCCTCTCTCCCCCCAACCATAAACATTAACCCAAATCACAAATTAACAACCTTAAATTAAAAAAATCAATTTAAAGGGCATCTTACCTTAGCTCTTCATCTCCTCTAGGATACAATGGTTATCACTTATGCTGACATGCCTCCGATTAGGTCCCCTCCTAACTCTGTCATCTTTGCCCACACTAACACTCTCTTAGTCACACAGTGGCCCACCAAGTGATCAATCTAACCCTCACTCTCACACAATCTTCTCAACCACTTATCTCTCACCAACTTACCACAAATAGACAATCTATATATTTCCTATTCCCCATAATATTTAGAGCTCTTTTTCTCCAATCAACTATCACAAATGATTTTTGGTAGACCACAAAACCCATTTTTATCAGATTTGGTCACCCATCGATGTCAATAGTCTTAACCTAAGACATTGATGTTGGTAATCCTTACTACTAACATTAGTGACATAACTGACATTGACAACCTTAACATTAGAGTTTTCAACTCCAACCACCACCTTTTGGATTACACCCTCAGTCTAGGGCAACTTAGAGGTCATATATATCTCCCTAACCATGACAACCAACCTTGGAGATTACTTAAATCTCCACCCATGATTAATCTGACCAAAGATCATGAATATCTCCTTAACCATTGACCTTTTTAAATTGACCTTACATTTCTTGTCTTGATCACTTATGCTACATTACTATAGTTGGCTATTGTACACATGCATGTATATCAAGTGTTTTAGATCATGACCAAGCCAATCCTATCACCTCTAACCTTTTATGTTTACCAAGAGCACTTCCTACCTCAGATACATGGAACACATGGACCATTAGAGTTATAACTTTGATCATTTTAACCTTATCAACTATCACTTACAAACTATGATTTGGTTATTTCTATTTGAGTCCTCCTCGCCTTTACCTATTATTGATTGTGGGGACTATAACTCATAGTAGTGTACATATAAGAAATGATGTTACCATGCTCTCACTAATTATATACCTAGCTAATTAACTCCTTATCAAATTGGTACTTGACTCTAGATTCTCCTCTGTCAGTTCCCATTTTGAGGGGGGATACCTCATCCCATAATTGGAGCATCCAAATCTTGTGTTTGTCATACAACTTGTCAGTAAAAATTACAAGATAAAAAGTGGAAAATGTAGAAACAAAAATTACATCACACACATGCATAACTCCTTGTGTCAAAACCCCCCTCGATCCCCTTTTAATAATTAGCCTTCCTAACCCATGTTTTCACCCCTCACACATTTAATTAATTTAAAGATATTTAATTAAGTGAATTAAAAACTACTTATGCCACCTTACCTAACCACCTCATCCTAAGACTAATTCTTACCCTCTAAGTCACCTCAAGATTTAGTCCCATAATCCTAACTACCCATGACTCATTCTCACCCCTAACATAAATTCCTAACAACATTATTCTTAACCTCATATTTCTATCATTATCTAATAGATACCACACTTGGAAAGAGAAGGAATAGAAAATAGGATAAATATATCCCTTTTACCTATTCTCATGCCACCAACATTGGTCAACCCTCAGTCGATGTCAGTGGGATCCCTGGCATCAATTACTTAAGCCAAATTCTAAGCTAATATTTAGGTCAATATAAATCAAAAATAATTGAATCATTCATGTACAAAATCTGGCATTCAACTTTCTACATACAATCTTACTGTTACTCTACATAAATTTCTTAGATTCTTTTGAACCAAAAACACATGCTTAGATTATTATAAAAAACCAACAACACATGCTTGTCTTTGTTGGTCACCTATTGCTTCAACATGCCTCATTAGAGCCATCTATCTGACACTCATAGTTCATCCATTTCACAAGCTAAGTATATCTTTGTGTTTTGTAATTCCTTTAAATAGTTATTTTATAATTACTTTACATTATATTTTTTTATCATTTTATGAACATCTCGACTCTCCATGCAAAAGATTTGTAAAAATCCTTCACCTATTTCCCTCTATGTCAAACATACCAACCCTCTATCTAGACCCACCTGATTCTTACCCACTCCCTTACGACTCTTTCAAACCTCACAAACTTGACCAACATCTACCTCCCAACTTAGGAAAGTGTCCTACAACCTCCTCAAGAACCTACTTCCACTATCGACATTGGTCATATAACTGACATCAGTCATATCTCATTACCAACATTAGTAGCCTTAACTGATGTCAGTGACTATGTATTTCTACCAACTTCTCTAAGCCTACCTGCATAACCTCCAAAAACACTAATAAATCACATTACCTACACTATATCAATCTTTGCTACACTCAAACTAAAAGAATGGTATGAACATCTCTCTCTTACTCTCTCTTTCATTTTATTATTCATTACTATTTTGTTTCAAATAGTGGACTATCATCCCTAAGGAAATTTGACACTCCCAAGAATAAGCATGTAGCTTGGTAGCCCACTCATATATATAATAAAAAATATGTTGGTGGTAGTGCCTTCTTATTCATAGGTAGTCCTCCCTAGCCAAAGAGGAGTGCTCAACATCATCTGGATATGGTGTGTAACTAATCTGGGTTCTCTTTAATCTCTAATCCCTACCCTTCATCTTTATTTCTCCTTAAAGATCAAATAGATTCAAAATTTAGTGAAACAAGGTGTCTCATGTTCTCTAAATGTCACATTATCCCTCCATATTATATCCATTCTTGAGCATCAAATTATATCTAAATTTGACAAGAAAATTGAATAATTCAAGGAAAAGAGTGTGGTTTCCATGCTTGATGCTCCTACAGCTCCAAGTTGGAAGAACTTCCTAATAGCTATCAAAAAGCTAATGAAATTCATTACCCACCGACCCCCTCCTCTTTGGAAGAGAAACTAAGTGTTGTATATTTATCAATGATGTCATGGAGGTGTCTAGGTGAGTAGATTAAGTGCCTTGATAGTCTAAGTGATAATGACAAAGTGTGAAATGTGCTTGTCCTAGTATGCTTAAAGGACGCTTGGTTGATCTTAAATTTTGACATCGTTAGATATGTTTATGGATGAGTATGGAGTATTGGCCATATAAAATAGGTCTTTAAGATGTTTTATAAGCTTTGAGTTCTTATGTGCATGAGTGGTTTTCATTTAGTTGATCATTATTTTCTTCTAGATAGTTTGGGTCTAGTGGTAGAAAATCTAAGTAGGTAGTTTGTTGATGTCACCATTTCCACATGTGGATGAGTCCATAAGAGTTAGTCATATGGTTATTATCACATTAGTCCCTAGTTTTTATGTCCTAAATCTTAGGTTATGCACCTAAGTGTAGTCAAATATACGTGGGTGTAAATTTGGGATCTCATGCATTTTAATAGTGTTTTCTATGTTCAAATAAAGTTGAGTGAGCATGTTGATGATGTCAGCATTTGTATGCATGGAGGTTTTATGAGGAAATGGTCATATGGGTATATTCAATATTGTGGCTAGTTCTTATGCTCTAAATCTTAGGTCATGTGCCTAAGCATGACAAAAGATATGCAAATGCAAAGTTGAGATCCCAGGTAATTTGACATTATTTGCCCATAGCCAAATTTGCATGAGGTAAGAAAGAGCTGAGTAAGTAGTTTGGGGATGGTATATATTCCACATGTGGACATTTCAAAATAAGATGATCATATGGGTTTATTAAATTTTGAGCCTAGTTGATTTGTGCTAAATTTCATATTAGAAGTTGAAGTGCATAAAAAGATATGCATGTGAAAATTTGGTCTTCTAGGCAATTCTTGACATTATTGGCTCTATGGTTGAAAAATTTGAGAGAGAATATTAATGGCATTGTATCTCACACATGCAAAGGCTTCAAGAGTAGTTTGACACATGGTTATATTTTCCTATGTGAGAAGATAATATGGTCTAAATTTTAGAACATGTGAGGGAGTGAGCTAAAAGTTATTGAGGTTCAAAGTTAAATTCTTAGATAGATTACAATGGTTCTCATACTAAGATAATTTTGCATAATGTAAAGTTTGAGCATCATCGATAGAGTGTGTTGCTTCAAGATGTCAAGAAATAATGAGATGGTGCCAAGTGTTCAATGTTTAATAGTGTGCAAAGATAAAGATTGAGCTTCATCTAAGGATAAATGGTGAGTGGGTGATCATATAAATAGAGATCAATGGTGTGTATTAAAGTTGATAGGTCAAACTGATAGTTGTTTATCATTATTTAAGACTAAGATACATATAAAATATCGATAGAGTGAATTGAGTCAAAATTTCTAGATTACATGAGATGAGGTTAACTATTTAAAGATTAACATTTGGGTATTAGTGCACTATGTGCTAAAGTTTAAAGAAGATCGATGGTGTGTGATCAATCTGAAGACATGAGAACATGAGATGTGAGCATATTGTCTAAAGTTTAACTATGATTATTTGCATTTGAATATTTGAATTTATAAAAGAAAAACCAATGCTCTATATTTTATCTATAAATTTTGATCCAAGATGAATTAGAAGGTGATATAAAAATCAAAGTTGTATAGGAATATAGTGTGCATTTGGAAATATAAATTTTAAGGTTTGAATGTATGTAAAAAAAATATATTGAACTCCAAATTTGATTGTCTATTCAATTATGCTCTTCAAGTAACCCAATAAGGGTAATTGAGCTCAATCTAATGTTGTTTTTATTTCTCATGATAGATTATATATTTGAGAGTGTTATAGACTCCATGAGGACCATATGTGTGGATTATGAAGGATTGACCAATCATATGTTATATGAAAAAAAGTTTACAAGTTGACTATATATTCGTTCATGGTGATTGTGTGCACAAAATGTTATTTAAGTGAATTATGCATAAGAAAAAGTGTACTATTATGGTTATTGGCACTTAAGGATGACTTATAGATCATGTTTAATGGGTTCATGCATTTAGAAAAGGTCTTATGTTCCTAGTTTGCTTAGAAAGGTGTCAAAGAGGTGAATGGGTATCCATAAGACCTAAAAGTGACTTAGGCCTATTTGAAAGTATGTTGTGCTTAAGTGTGACCCATGTTATATGACTTAAGGGTGAAGGATTTGTTGTGGCCAAAAAGAAATATTGTGCTATTGATAATCATGATAGATCTATATATAGTGAAACTAAATATGATGGTTTCTAGACTTGTGGAAGACTTAGGTGAAATATGTGTGCAAGGATAATGTGAGAGTTTTGGAGAGAAGGAGAGGTAGTGTGCCTATTAGATGAGTTGATGAGTACAAGATTTTTTTGACTATGTGTATGACCTTTTGGTCATATTTTTGATTTCAGAATAGTGCTCTCAAAATTTGAGGATATGTGAAGGGTTCTAAGTGTGCATATGAGGGCAATTTGAGTGAAGAAAGAGAAAGATTGTGGCATGCCTATGTTAGAGGCCTGTATGAGATAGAGAGATTGCTTTTGTAGAGGTTATAAAATAGATATCCATCATTAGGTGTTGAAGACATTATTTCTAAGGTGGAGGTGTTCACTTCAAGGAGGGTCTAAAGGACTTGATCTTCCTTAGGGGTAGTTGATCCTTGTGAAATAGATGTTTCACTAAAGACCTTTGGTAAGGAGGATATGATCAAAGTTTTTTTGTCTATAGGAGTTGACCAGTCTCTTGTTTGAAATTTATTATAGGACAATAATCCATATGTTGTAGGCTTGAGAGTGGGTTTTATTCCCCATGAGGTTTTTCCATAGGAACTATGTGTTATGTGTTTGATCTTGTGTATTTTTTGAATGAATGAGCTCTCTTGTTAATGTTGATTGATCAAGTTTATATATGCTACTTGTTTAATAATTTTTAAGGAGTGGAATTGAAATAGAAATATCTAGGATCATTGATTCACCCTCCCTCTTAGTGATTGTACCTCTAATAATTGGTGTCATCTTAGGTCTTTTGTAAAGGCTTAACAACTTGAAGGTGTTCCAATGTACAATATGGGTAGTCATCAAGGATGTTTCTCTACTAAGCAAGCACAAATGTTTAATGGATTTAATTATGCCTTTTGAAGTGCAAGGACGATGTCATACATTATGTCCCTAGGGTTTGATGTATGGCAATTTGTTGTGGATGTTTATATTACTTCTACTACTCCTCCATATAGTGATATAGACAATAAGTTGTTTGAGAATGATTATAAGGAAATGAAAGCTATCACTTGTGGTCTTTTAGAGACTAAACACACCAAGGTAATCCATTATAAATCTGTTAAAGAGGTATGAGAAAAATTGCAGATCATTTATAAAGATGATTCAAAGGTCAAGCTTTCTAAGTTACAGGCTCACATAAGGAAATTTGAAAGTCTCAAGATGAAGGAAGAAGATTTTATGGCATTATTTCTGTAGAGAGTTAATGAGATTATGAACATCATTTGAGGTCTTGGAGAAAACCTTGAAGAGGCTACTATAATATTTTAGGTATTAAGGTCTCTATCCCTCAAGTTTGATCCAAAGGTATATTTTATAGAAGAAAGTCATGATCTTACTTAGTTGAACATGGATAAATTGCAGGCACCCTTACTACCTATGAGATGATAAAAAATGATGTTTTACCACCAAAAAAGGATGTAACTTTCAAGACTGAGCTGAAGCCAAAAAAGAAGTTCCAAGGTAATAAACCCAAGGAGGATGATATTTCTTATATAGATGAGGATGAACTAATTGATTTAATTTCATTAAAATTAAAAATATGTTTAGGCAATTACAAGGGTAAACTACCCTTCAAATGGTTCAATTATGGAGAAGTAGGACATTTTGCTAATAAATGCCCTCATAAGTATAAGAAGGATGATGATGAAGAGCATGATCAAGGTCATGATAATGGCAAGAGATCATTCATGCTTGATAAAAGAAAAAATGGGATTTAGAAGGTTTGACAACAAGAATTACTTCAAGGACAAGAAGAGTCTCTACACTAAAGAAGATTGTAGCTCATCATATGAGAGTGATGTTAGTGACTTAGTGTATGATCATGAAAATGATGGTCTTGCTAAATATGAACTGTTCATGGTTGAGGAAGGTAGTTTATCACATCAAAAGGAGTCTACTTGTAGTCATTTAAATTATAATGAAGATGAGGTAGAATATGAGACTTCTTTGATAAATGCTCTTGAATAACTAAAGATTGAGAAGATGATTAACAAGAAGATGAAGTCTTAACTCAAATAATATGAGTAGTAATTGAGTGTATTTGAGGCAAGAATGAATGAAGATACCAAGGAGCATAAAAATATGGTCAAGCATCTCAGTTATCAATTATAAATCCTATCTACAAGCTTAAAAGATAAATAAGATGAATGTTCAAGGTATGCTTCTAAGATTATGTCTTTGAAAGATGAGTTAGAGAAGTCTGCAAGCAAGGTGAAATCATTTGTCAAGTTTGATAAAATTTATAATGATCTTAATGATCTCCTAAAGAGTCAAAAGTCAACTAGTTATGGATCTGGATTGGGTTTTAATGAAGAGCCTAAAGTTGCTTCTCAAGTTGACATGAATGTCAATGAGAGAAAGGTGGATCAAAATTTGAAGACAAATCATCAAACAAGGAATGAAGGTACTAGTAGAATGAATAAAAATTAGATCAGACAACCAAATTCCATGAGGTATGTGAATTCCAATGGTTACTGCTATACTTGTAATCAATTTGGACATAGAACTAGAGAATTCAAGAGACCTATTAAAAATTAATTTGCATAGAATTATGATGGGGATCATCAGTAAAAAGGTGTGTGAAAGGTTGAGTGAATTAACTATCATGATGTGGGATATGTTGTAAAACATTATCCAAATAAGGTAAGACAAGTTAAGTTTCCATCAAGGAGTATGGTTTGTTACAACTATGAACAGAGAGGTCACATTTCTATATTCTACAAGAAAATGCCATTAAGTCAAAATAAGTTCAATCAGGCTCCAAAATTGCAAGGAAAAGGACAAGTTAGCTCATGGAAACCAAAGGTGTGTCATGATGAGTCTGAAGGTCCAAGTAATCTGTTTACTATGGTGGATAATGATTAAGAAGTTGAAGAGTGCCAAGGGATCTTATTTGTGCTCATGTTGTGAATAAAGAGACCAAGCTCAAGGAGAAGACAAAGATACTGGTCAAGGTTAGTTATGAGGTAAGTATGGATCTAATTGAACATCCTATTATTATTAAGTTTTATTTAAAGAACATTAATTTTTAGTGCATAGTTATGACGCTCAAAACTACAAAGTTGATTCCTTAAAAGAAAAGGCATGTCAAGATTCCATAGTTACTCCATATGTTATCAATTATATTTAGAAGAGAAGGAAAGTGATATAGAAAAGGAACCAGTTATCAGAGTTTAGACTAAGAAAAACAAGAATAATAAGTAGTTTAGACTAAGAAGAACAAGAACAAGAAGTCTTATAACTATAAGAGGATTCCAATAGTTACTGAGGATATGTGGGCCACTCCTGGCTTCACTTTATTTTAGAGAATTGTGGTGAAAAAGATGTCTCTATCTATGCTTCTTAAAAGAATCCTTATAGTGGATAATCAAGTATTGTTATGGTGTTCTTCATATGGTCCTAGAAGGGTAGAGATGAGTGTTTTCAATTAGAGCAGGTATGTCAAGGTGGATGATATGTTGTAGTGATATCAAAATGATGTCATAGATATATATGGTCAGTTTACAATGTCAAATTCAAGGTTTTCAAGTGGAAAAAGAGGATTTGTGTTTTGTCAAGATGATCTGTTTGCATATAAAATTCTGTTGACCTTATTCTAACATGCTTCAGGTGGTTTTATGGGTTGAAGGTATGTTGAAGTCAAATTGTAGATTTTTGTTTACTCTCAGGTTTCTCAATTTGTACTTAAGAGTATGGATGTCCTAAAATGGGTTATTGGATGTATAGGTTCCCAAAGGTGTGTAAGCCCAAATATTGGTCTAAAATTTTGTGATGGGTCTCTCCAAGTGTGCAATAAGTTTTAAAGGTAGATGTTGACCAGAAGGATATTTGTTGACTCTATTTATTTTAAGATTCTAGGGTTTTGAGCTCTGATAAAAAAGTGGTTTTACTTGTGATTTGAGTTTTGAGGCTTATTAATATATTGAATGGGTCAAATGGGTTGTCAAATCAAGATTCACAAAGATTTTAAGGTTTGTGGTTTTCTAATTATTCATGTTTTTATCAAGATGGAGGCCTAATTGACAAGATGGTTTGTGAAGAAAGTATGTTGTAGATGATGAGATAATTTTCAAAAACTGTTGTGCTTGAGGGGGACTATGAGAGGATCTAGATATGAAGTTTCAAGTCTTAATGGTGTGTCTAATATAAATTATGGGCTCTGCAAGTTCTAAGTAGGGCTACAAAAAGACTAGACATGCCTAGTGAGAAGATGAGTGCCTTTTGTTAAGTATCTCCAAAAAAGCAAGGTATGTGAGTTTTATAAGAATTTAAAGGTTTTTTTTTAAGCATATTTTATATTTTTTGAGTGGCATGAAGTTTTGTTGGTGGTCCTTGAGGTGGTTTGAGAGGGAAGGATAGTGAGCTTGTGTGGTGATTCTTCATGGTGTATGAAGATTTGAAGATGCTCAAGTGATGCAACGGTTCATAAATCTTAGGGTGAGTCCCTCCCAGATGTTTCTTGGTGACTTCCATCAGATTTCAATATTTTTGTGTGTTCTTTCTTCATTGGTTGCAATGCCTGGTTGAAGAGAGTGTTGGCATAGAGCAAGAGGAAGTTGTTAAGGCAAGAAGAGGTAGGCTCAAGGTAAGGGGGGTTTGTATAATATTTATAAGGTGTTATTCTCTTGTTTCTAGTCTTTTAAGGTCCTTAGGATTAGTTGGTGCCCACTTTTCCATTGTGTCAAAGGGGGAGAAAGTTCTTATTGTGAGAGTGATTGAAGAGAGAGAAAGTCAGCTGAATGATATTTATTGACATCAATGATGAATGGGAAGATTATTGAATAGTTTTAAATGATGTCATGGAGGTGTCTAGGTGAGTATATAAAGTGCCTTGATGGTATAAGTGATAATGACAAAGTATACAATGTGCTTGTCCTAGTATGCTTAAAGGAGGCTTGGTTGATCTTCAATTTTGGCATAGTTAGAGATTTTCAAGGATGAGTATGGAGTATTGAGAATGTAAAATAGGTCCCTAAGATGCTTTCTAATATTTTAGTGATTGTGTGTATGAGTGGTTTTCATCTAGTTGATAATTTTTTTCTTCTAGACATTTTGGAACTATTGGTAGAAAATCTGAGTAGGTAGTATGTTGATGTCACCGATGACATGTGTGGATGAGTTAGGGGGAGTTGGTCATATGGTTTTCATTAAATTAGTCCCTAGTTACTATGCACTAAATATTAGGTTATGTACCTAAGAAAAATAAAAGATATGTGGGTACAAAGTTGGGCTCTCAGGCATTTTGATAGTGTTTTCTATGTTCAAATAGATCTCAGTAAGCATGTTGATGATGTTAGAATTTGCACACATGGAGGTTTTATGAGGAAATGGTCACATAAGTTTGTTTCATATTTTTACTATTTCTTATGCATTTAATCTTAGGTCATGCACCTAAGCATGACAAAAGATATGCAAGTGAAAAGTTGGGATCTCAGGTAGTTTGACATTATTTTCCCATACTTATCCAAATTTTCATGAGGCAAAAAAGATCTAAGTAAGAAATTTGGTGATGGAATATCTCACACGTGTGTATATTTTAGAACAAGATGATTATATGAGTATGTTTAGTTTTGAGCCTAATTGATTTTTACTAAATTTCAGATCATATGCTAAAGCACATCAAAAGATATGCATGTGTAAAGTTGGGCTTCCAAGCAATTCTTGACATTGTTGGCTATGTGGCAAAAAAATCTAAGTGAGTATATTAATGGAATTATATCTCACATGTGTAAAGGATTTAATAACATTTTTATACATGGTTAGATTCTCTTATGTGTGGAGATCATATGCTCTAAATTTGAGAATATGTGAGTGAGCAAGATAAAAGTTATTGAGGTTCAAATTTGGCTTCTTAGATAGATGTCAATGGTTCCCATACTTGGTCAATTTTACATGAAGTAAATTTGGAGAATCATCGATGGAGTGCATTGTTCTAAGATGTTAGGAAGTAGCGAGATGGTGCCATGTATTCGATGTTTAATGTCATGTATAGATAAAGATTGAACTTCTTCCAAGGATCAACAATGAGTGGGTGATCATACACACAGAGATCAATAATGTGCATTAAATTTTAAGTGGTCAAAGTGACATTTGTTTATCGTTGTTAAAGTTTGATCTATATATAGAAGATCGATAGAGCGCATTGAGTCAAAGTTTCTAGATTGCACGAGATGAGGTCAACTATTCAAAGATTAAAATTTGGACATTGGTGTAGTATGTGCTAAAGTTAAAAGAAGATCAATGGTCCATGATCAATTTGAAGATGCAAGATCATGAGATGTGAGCATATTGTCTGAAGTTTAATTGTGATTGTTTGCATTTGAATATTTGAATTTACAAAGGAAAAACTGGTGCTCTATATTTTATCTATAACTTTTGATCCATAATGAATTTAAAGGTACTATAAAAATAAAAGTTGTATAGGACTCCAAGGTGCATCTATAAATATAAATTTTTAAGTTTGAATGTATGTACAAACAAATATATTTATCTCTAAAGTTGATTGTGTGTTTGACTATGTTCTGCAAGCAACCTGAGAAGGGTAATTGAGCTTGTTATGATGTTGTTTTGATGTCTCATGATGAATTATCTATTTGGGAGTATTTTATACTCCATGAGTACCATTTTTTTGTATTATAAAGGATTAAACAATCATATGAAGTATTAACAAAGGTTTATAGGTTGATTATGAATTTGTTCATGATGATTGTGTGCATATAAAATTATTTGAGCAAATTGTGCTTAAGTAAAAGGGTACTATGATGGTTGTTAGCACTTAAGGAGGACTTATAGATCATGTGGAATGGGTCCATGCATTTGGAATGGTAATATGTTCTTATTTTTCTCAAATAAGTGTCAAAGAGGTGAATGGGTCTCCATAGGACCTAAAAGTGACTTAGGCCTATTTGAAAGTATGTTGTGCTTAAGTGTGACCCATGTTAGATGACTTAATGGTGAAGGAATATGTTTTGGCTGATAGGAAATATTTTTATCTTGATAATAATGATAGATCTATATATAGTGAAACCAAATATGATGGTTTATAGACTTATGGAAGACTTGGGTGAGATATATGTGCAAGGCTAATGTGAGAGTTGTGGAGAGAAGGAGAGGTAGTGTGCTTATTGGATGAGTTAATGAGAAAAAGATTGTGTTGACTATGTGTATGACCTTTTGGTCATATTTATGATGTTAAAATAGTGATATTTTAATTTGAGGATATGCAAAGAGGTCTAAGTGTACATATGAAGATAATTTGAGTGAAGAAAGAGAATGATTGTGGCATGCCTATGTGAGAGGCCTATATGAGATAGAGAGAGTGTTTGTGTAAAGGTTAGAAAATAGAGATATATCATTAGGTATTAAAGACATCATTTATAATATGCAGGTGTTCACTTCAAGGAGTATCTAAAGTACTTGATCTTCCTTAGGGGTATTTTCTCCTTATGAGACAGGTGTTTCACTAGAGACCTTTGATTAGGACGATATGATCAATGATTATTGGTTTAAAGAAGTTGACTAGTATCTTGTTTGTAATTTATTATAGGATATTAGTACATGTGTTTCAAGCTTAAGAGTGGGTTTTATTCGCCATCAAGGTTTCCCATAGGAACTATGTGTTATGTGTTTTATCTTGTGTATTCTTTGAATGAATGAGCTCTCTTGTTAATGTGCTTAATAAAGTTGATATATGTTGATTGTTTAATAGTTTGAAAGGATTAAAACTAAAATAGAAATATCTAGGCTCACTAATTCACCCCCTAGTAATTGTACCTATAACACTAAGTGCATTAAGAAAAGAACATGAGCATCCAAGAGTGGGAAGAAATATGTCAAGGTTAACTAGTTTAGTGGCAGTCCTTCAAGAACTTGACCATGTTATAACTACAAATGAATTTAATAAATAAATTGATGAGGATACCTAAAGTATATATGATGAGGAAATCATGATTTGAACCCTTGTTCATCCCTACGGATCACAAGTTGAACATGAAGAGAAGTTGGTTGATATGGGGTAGTCACAATGCCATGGTGATGAAGTGAATGAAAACACAACTCATGCAACTTCTCTCATGAAAGACAATCAGGGAATCAACCTACATGAGACCATTTTTTAGGTTGAGCACATGCTTGAATTAGATGATAATTTTCAATAGTTATACCATGAATTATTAAATGATATTAAAGGACTTAATATGACAGATTTGGATGGTGGATTAGGATAGAAAATTTAAGTTTCAAATGGAAGTATCATATTGATGTTTCAAAGCTTGAAGAAGACAATGCAAGTCTAGAGGTACCAAGACAAGAATATTTTTTTCTTGAGTGGGTTGATGAGATGGCATTCTCCATTGAAGATGAATATGACCAAGTTGTATTATAACATGATAGTGATCAACATGGTGTTTTACAAGTAGATGGTAATAATGGAAGTGAACCCCATATCTTTTTAATTGATCATGATGAGATGAATTTTTGGGAGGACATAGAATTTTTTTTTTTGAGATTAGATGATACATCTCTACCCAATGAGGATCTTGAGGACTATATAGTAAATATAAATATGACATATATTAATCATAAATCTTATAGGCAGAATTAGGAGTAACCTATGATTGAGGCAGAGATGAAGCTAGTCATGCAAGATAGATAGATTTAGAATGAGTATGATTGGGTGCTTAGCTCATATATACAACCCATGAATTTGAGAATGAATTAGAAGGTCTATTTTATTCCCCAAGAAGCCATAATCATGACCATACCCTCAAATACAAGTGGAAATTATCACATAGTAGGCAATGTTTGGGTCAACTCAAAATAAGATGTGGAAACTAGACTTCACGATGCCATAGTGACCGAATAAGTTTTATATATGATCTTAGAGGAAAGAGTTTGACTTTAGGTTATTTGTTTATAGTTTTTTCTTGTTTTAATAAGTGGTTGGCACATGTTTTTAGTTAGTTGTCATAGGTATTTGGTGTCTTTATTATTTGTTTCTTAGGTGTTAGATTTGTTTCTTTAATTGTTTCTATTTGTGTCCTATTAGTTTGTTGTAGCCCAATTGATCATCAAGTCCTATTACCTTACTTGATTCATCATGTCATCCTTAAGTCAATGGATTTTCTTGAATAGTAGGCTGGTCATCCCTCAGAGTCACTAAAAATGTTGACATTTTGGACTCACAAGCCAAATGCCAACCCCTAACATAAAATTTTTTTGGTGACAACTATCCTAACCTACTCATGGTGATATCTTCCATGTTCATGTCATTATTGATTCTATTTAGCGTCTTTGAACTTGATTAGAAGTGTCACTGATGTGTTTAGGGTTACTTGTGTATCCATCATGTCATGGATGTCTTGAGTCTTTTGGTGAAGTAATAGTGATCATAGTGACATTGTATTGAGAGAGGAAAGTGTTAAGATTTCTTATATGGTTCATGAGTGGTTTTATGCTTGTTTGATGATATTAAGCATCTTTTGACAAAATTAAGGAAACTTGACAAGTTTGAGGTCATTAATTCTCATGGTATATGGGCCCTTTCAAGCCATTTTATTGTGAGTCTTTCCAAATCAATATGAAGGTTGTTTAACCTTGCTCCAGTAGTGATATGAAAGGTTTATTGGTCTGCTTAAGTTCATTGTACAAGATATACTCATTCAAGCCTTTTGAAACCTTCATCACCCTCCCTTAAGCATTCAATCACCTCATATGAGTCAATGTGACTTATAAATCCTTAGAGAAAGAGAATATTCTAATGTTTAATTTATCAAAAAGGTCTTCTTCTCATTCTCTAGTCATTACCATGCATTAAATATCTTTAAAGGCCCATTTTAAAACCCATTTTGACCTTCCCACTAGCCAAATGGGCACCACGTGCCAAATTGTGTCTCTCTCTATCACTTACTCCTACCATATTTCCTATTTGAAAGAGTAAATTAAATCATATTCCCTCTCATTTTACCCTAAAATGATGGTTTAAAGCTTGAAACATGGATAAAATAGTTGAAAAGGAGAGTTTTTGTGTGTTTTCTATAGGTATATAGAATGATCCATATAGAGGAAGTTAGAGGATTATATGGTGGTTCATATCTAATATTTCAAACAAATTTCATGGCATAAGGATTCAATATAGACTCAAAACTAGTCTTCTTACTTCATCTACCTTCTTTGTAGGTAAGACAACCCTTTAGGTTTGCTGATAGTATGGATTGGAAAGAAATATCATGGTCTAAAACTTTGGGTAGAGGAAGGGGGTCTCTTAAAATTCCCATCCATGGAATTTTTATACTATATAATGGTCTATACCTTATGAACATTAGTTAACAATCTAGCAATAATTTTGATGATCATTTAAGGATCACTACTCGATTTTTGTTATGGAGATCCTCATATCCAATATACACCATTATCCAACCTTATATCACACATATGAAGGTATATGAGACAAAAAATACTCTTATTTTCATGTAATCATACTGCATAGAGTATTTTCTTTGAAACAAAGCATTTAAGGCATGATGGTGTAGGTGTATGGTTTTATTTGAAGTGTTTGATATTATCTAAAGCATATCTAAGTCATTAAAATTCCAATTAATATTATATGGTCCTATCTCCAATGTCATGATCATAAGTGAACATGGTCTCATCTACACATAGAAGATATAGTAGCTATAGAAGGTCTTTTAATTGTGTTTGAGATACACAATCTCTTCATTCAATCCCTACTCATTTTCACTTCCTTTAGTCAATAAAAATGCAAAATTGATAACTTGAGTGTGGCTTATGACTCCCAATCCATATATCCCTCTTATTTTTTCTCATGACCCTCACAAGCTTATTTTCATTGATTCCCAATCATTCATAGCCTTCTAAACTTGATCCCAACTGATCCATAACCCCTTTTCATGACCAATCCATCCCCCCAGGTCCCATCTACCTAGGACAATAGTGCCACACTAGGACTATAGCATCAATTCCACTCCTATCCACTTTTAGTGCTATTATCAAAGCTCATTTATCACCCCATTGATCAATTCCTTCTAGTTTCCCATCCTTATCCTTATCTACGTAACATGAGTAAATTCAATCCATGACCAATATATCCCTATAAAATCCCATTCAAAGATCATTTGGAAAGGGTTGGTAAATATTACATAGCAAACAAGAATAAAAATAAGACTACTCAAACACATTTCCATATTCTTTACATACAACCATCCAATACTATTTCCAGCTTAATTAAATCCTTACACCAATCCCTAGTCATCTAAAGCACACCCAGTTTAGCATTTCCTTACATTCTCATATCTCAATTGCACCAAGCACTTTCAAAGGGAGAACTACATGTGGCTTGATCCTTCTTTGAATTATTGGTATATAAGTAGTGTGCCCACACAAGGGGTGTGGATCCACATCTAGTGAATCTTAAATACACTAACCCCCCCTCTTGTTTGAAATTGGTCAAAGTACAACAAAAAATAAGGTTTGACGAGAAAATATTCTCTACATGGAGCTCTATAGATGTCTAGCTACTAAAACTTTAGAGATAGGGTCACACAAACCTATCAAACAAAACCCAAAAAGATCACATCCTTAAGACAATAGCATTGGAAAAGGACTATAGTATTGGTGCCACTCTTGTCCACTTTCAACACTCCTATCCAATCAAAAAAAGAAAGTCAAAATCATGTTTACTATAGTGTCCCAAGCCTACATAGTGAATATCAGATCTTATCTTAGTCAGATCAACATAGTTTAAGTTAAGTCTTATTTTTTACTTATTATTATTTTTATAAAATCTGTAATTACCAATAAATTTCATAAATTAGTAACTTATTTATCACATATTATTTACTGATTTATCAATCTAGACCCTTTAACTAAATTAAGAATAAAACCCCAATATTCTTAAAATTGTTAAATCACTTCCCCATACTCATCATACCCCTATACACCAAGTCATCCTCATCTCCATCCTATTATACAATATCAAACCTCACTCAGTCATTATAAATAGTTCAAGAAGTTCTTCATTCATTCCATAGGATCCTGCTATCGGTCCATCTACCTCTGTGCTTGTGTCCATGATAGTCTATCATTCATCCTCAATAGCATTAACTTTTTGACTTCACATACACCATAAATATTCATCCTCATGATCGAACACACACCATTGATTTGCCTGGTAGTTGAGATGATCTTGTCACTTAGCAGCTCTTTATTTGCTCACAGGATTTATTGACTAGTTAACCTCCACTCACCATTAGATCTACCTTATACAATTGAATGCCCACTATAGATTTGTTTCAGATAACTAACACTATTAGTCACCCACACATTGTTAGTTATTTGATGGGATTGAATGCAGACCATTGATCTTGATCTGAGATTTTTTTGACTCTTTGACCTTGTAAGTGTTATTGATCTATGATACAAAATCCCAAGATCTTGAAATTTGTTATCTCTATGTTCAACTTTGGAACATTTGAATTCTAAATAAATATTTGCTATATATTGAAGTTGACATCTATGTGTATGTCTTAGACTATTAGTTTGTTCTTGTATGATGTTAAAATATAGTCTAATTTCTCTAGCTTATGTTAGTAACTTTTTCCTTAAACAAGGACACTACAAGGCATAGAAAAACAAGCTAAGGTAATGGTCATCAAAGCTTCAAATGATAAGGCTTAACATTTGTCTTGTGAGGCCAACATCTTAACATTTTTGGTGACTCATAGGGGTTGACCAACCTAATGGTCAAGAAAATGCAAAATCTTTGGACTATATTTAGGCTTGGACTACATACAAAAATTGGGAAAAATTATAGACACATAGACATAATATAAAAACTAACACAAAAAAAAATATGTACACCTATGTACTTATAAGAAACAACAACAACAAACTGAAAGAGAACAACTACTACTGAAAGCATGTGCACATGTGCACTTAAAGGAAATAAACTATGACTATGTATAAATGAGTGACTCTCCTAATAGAATTACTTGAGGAACATCCCATTCACATGAATGATAAGTTCCTCTCCACTCAATATAGATATAAAGCATGCTTTCATTACAATCAGTGATAATATAAGGTCCACTCTAAAGGCTATCAAATTTGGAGTGCTTGCCTAGCTTTACATGCTCTTCATTCCATTTGAGTACTATATCTCCTTGATATAATGTCTTTGATGAATTTATTTTTTCAAAATTTATATTGAATTTTCATTGGTTTGACCACATGGTATGCATGGAATAATCTCTTATCTCCTTCAATTCTCTCAGTTCATTCATCATAACATCCATTACATCACTTTCTAGAAGCTCTAGTTGGTGTGCAAGTTTCAAATATGGAAGCTCCAATGAGATAAGTGTTGGGTGAATATTTTGTTGGCAAGCTAACTGGTGACCAAAATAGTTCTTATCACCATAGCATAGGGAGATGGGTCATCCTGGTGTGCAACTCTACTACATCAATCGGAGACAAATCTCTCCTCTCATTAAGGGGAGGTTCCCTATTAAATATGTGAAGCTATATACAATATAAATAAGTAGAAAGTAAGACACAGGGGTGGGACAAACCATCCATCTCTCTTCTTTCAGAGATGATGCACAAAGACAAAGGAGAAAATCTTGGCTATAAACACTGAAGGCACTTCTCTTCTTTCAAAAGTGTCCTTATAGGAAACAGTAGGAGTTTCTTTTAGATAGTGAAATAACCAATGATCAAAAGGGCATAGTAACAGTAGGATGAAACAGAGTGCAAAGTCTCCACCTCAATTTCTCAAAGATTATATCACAAAGGATAATGGGGGCACAAAGTCACCCAAGAATCCTCAACACAAAAAGAAAAGGAAAACATAGATTGAAATCAATTGTGAAAGCACAAAGTCTTCCCACAGTTGGTTTCAAGACACTTCCTATTACCTTCACTAATTATACATACCAAATTAAATGAATAAGGACACCTTCAAATGACACAAGTCAGAACAACACAAAGTCTGTGAAAAACCCACTTTCTCATTCAGATAATAATGGAAATGAAATTACAACCTGAGCTCAAAGTCTAAGTTTTTCTCTTTCAAAATGGGTAGAGTTTTGCTCTTGTAAAATGAAAAGTCCCCTTTGTAACAAATGAGAGATTATAATATATAGCGCTCCAAGAAAGACTTGGGCACTTTGTTTCCATAAAACAACCCATGCTATGCATTCAATGCCTTGAATGCATTTCCAAGTTTGTCAAAGGACTGCATTGAAAATAGGGCAGCTGTCTTAACTATAGCATGTCATTTCATCCCATCTGTCTTCTCTCGAGTCTAGATCATCTGGTCTATCCCCTCTAATATCAGTGTAGCTATCTATTTTGTCTTTACTTCATGGGAGGAAAAACAGGCCACATCTTTAATTTTTGCAAGCTAGAAAATCTACTTCACAAACTATTCCAACTACTAGAATAACTACTACGTAGATATTTTCCTCTTTGTCCTCTTTTCACTTTTGTCTTTTCCAGCTTTGTCTCTTCTTGGAATTTAAGCTCCCGAGCTATCTTTTCAGCCAGTCACTTGGTTCTTCCTTCAAGTTTCATGCTTTATTTGAATTTCAATGGATATTCCCTTACCTTAAATTTGACGTCTGTAGGGACGTCATTGGTTGACTGTTTCAATGGTTCAGGCGGCCTTCTCGGCTCCTTGCTTCAATCACTTTATTAGTTCAATCACTTTCTTGCTCCTTGGTTGAACCATCACTTTCATTTAAACTTGCCTTTGGAATCATCCATGTTGCTTCTCTCTTTGCTTGAGGCCACCTTTGAACTTTTGAACCATGTTGAACCATTGAACTTTGAACTCTTTCAGTTTAAAGTTCAATCGGTTCATTGGTTTATTTTGTGTCTCACTCAAACACTACTTCCTGTATCTTTCTAAGATTTGGTTGAACCTTTGAACCTACCAATTGAACCAACCAATTGAACCAACTTTGGTTCAATGGTTCAATGGTCCAATCGATTCATTCTTCATTATTTGGCTAAGTGTTGAACCTATTTCTTTCCTGTAGAGTCCATAGAAACCAACCTTGAGAGTCCGTAGATTTGAGCCTACCTGCAAAGTCTATAGATTCAAGCCTACAGAGTCCATAGATTCAAGCCTATAGAGTTCATAGATTCAAGCCTGTAGAGTTTTTAGATTTATAGAAAGCTTGAGAAATGAAGAACCTGAATGCTTAGAACAATTTTTGAAAGGACAAGAGAGGATTTTGGTCTGTAGGACCAAAATAGTTCAAATGTTGTCCCAAAAATGAGTGATATTTTTTGGGGGACAACAATAAATAGCCTTGTTTCTCTTCCATAAAATAATATGTAAGGTTAATTACCAATGGCCTTCTTGGGGGTGATCCTATCAGCCCATAAATAGTCTTCAACTTTGTATGCCAAGATCTTTGATTATCTTCCAATGTTTTTTTGATGATGCAAATCAAGTTTTTGTTAGTGGATTTAGCTAGTCCAATACCCTATGAATAGTAATTTGATGAATATGTCAGATAAATACCTTTATCAATATCCCATTCACATAAATTTTTACTTCTGAATACCAAATCATTATCTGATATTATAGTGTAAGGTACTCCAAAATAGGTAACTAGACTTTCATAGAACTCAAGCACATAGTTCTCATTTGCCTCCTTCAAAGGCACTACTTCCACCCACCTGGTGAAATAATATATATCTATCAATACCCACTTATTATCAACACTAGATGGAGGATGTATATTTCTAATGAAGTTCAAACCCCACTGCATGAAAGGTTGTTCAACCTGAATAGGCCTCAGTGGAATAACAACTAGTCTCTGCTTTCCTGTAAACATTGCATAATTTTCACAGTTCCTAACCCATGTATGTTCATCCATGAATAAATTAGGCTAAAATTAACCAATTTTAATTATTTTTTTATCTATGGTCTTGGATAAAAATGGCCTCCAAAAAGAGTATCATGAGCAGCTCAAAAAGTTTGTCAAATTGAATAGTTTCAACATACATTAAAAACATACCTCTAATGTCCTTTTTGAAAAGCACTCCATAAATTAGAATTTATATTACTGATTTTATACTAAATTTTGTTCTCCTTTATTCATCTAAGCCCATTGGACATTCTCCTATTTGAAGGAATCTAGCAATGTCTTGTGTCCAGTTGGATGGAGAAGTAGTTTCAGCTTCCTGTTGGGTGTCTTGAAGTGTCAAAACCATCTTTTTTAATTATTTCACATATTCTTAAATATTTTCACACAATCCTTTACCTTAGAATATATTTTTAACCTTCAATTAAATATCATATTCCATGCATTTAGTGACCCATCCAACTCTCTTTTCACTTAAGTCTCTGTTGAAGATGAAATCCTTCACATTAGGATGAGCTACCATTAGTATAATATTGTTATTTGAAACCAAATGTCTAAAATTTTTTAAACATATTATTAAAAAAAGTACATGATTTTTATAAAAAAAAATACTTCTCCTCATAATATTCCAAATCTTGATTGAAAAATGTAATGGGTTGTTCCAAATCTTTACTACTCTTTTACATAAACATGGCTAAAATTATACTAAATGCAGAAAAAACATACATAAAGAAATCCTTAGTGAAATCTAGATTAAGCAAAGTTAGAGCTTGGATTATTTTTTTTTTATGGATTCAAATATTATCTTACCCTATTTATTCCAAGTGAATTCTCGATGTTTATTCAACATTTGAGTGAGTGGCCTTATCAGTTCTACAAATGTAGGAATAAATCTTTTAATGAAACTGATCTTGATTAAGAAGCTTTGCAATCTTTTCTAATATTTTTGAAATGATAAATCAAGGATTACTTCTATTCTATTTGGATCGATATAAAGACCATCTTTGGACACTACATGCCTAAGAAGTCTCACCTCATGTACTAAAAATATGCACTTTTTTGGATTAAATGAAACTCCATATTGTCTGCATCTATCAAAAAAACTCTAAAGTGTGTTAGATGATCATTAGGATCCTATAAAATTACATTAATGCCATCAAGATAAACTAAGACCATTTCACTCAAAATACCATGAAATGTAACATCCATTTCCCTTTAGAAAGTGGCTCCAACATTAACGAGCCCAAAAGGCATCTTTTAGTAGGCATAAGTACCCCATTTGGTTCTGAAAGTTGTTTTATACTAATCTTGATCTTTCAACAATATCTGGTTATAACCTGATTACCCATCCAATAAGAAGAATATTTATAAACGTGATACTCTCTATAAGATTTTATTTATGAAAGGAAGAGGATAGTGGTCTTTTAGTGACACTATGTTCAAATCTCTAAAATCCACACATAGTCTTATCTATCCATATTTCTTTCTCACTGGTACAAGGTTTATCACCCATGTTGAGTGCTTGATAAGAAAAATTATAATTGACTCAATCAACTTGGTAATCTCCTTTCTCATGAGGATTTCAACCATGGAATTTATTGGTCTTTGCTTTTATCTTTCTGGCTTTGCATCTTGTTCAAGCTCAATATTATGCTATGCTAACCTAGAATCAAATCCCTTCAAATCATGGTATTCAAAATTAAAAAACATCCATGAACTCATTATTTAATGAAATGAAATCCTCTCTCTTAGTATTAGTGTTCACTTTACCCCACTTAAGTTACTTACCTTTAGCTTTATGAACTTGCTCATAATGTTATTCCTTGGAAGAGATGCTTACCTTGCCCTTTATAAGCTGATCATATTCATTTAAAATGCTTTCCAAAGTTATTAAGCCTTTAGGCATCTTGTTTGATCTTAGTTTCACAATCTGATATTCATATTGGCATTGCAATTTATTTTGATTCTTTGAGCAAAATTCTACCTCATTCTATAGGAAACAAGCTATATATTTATCACTATCAAAGACTTTACAACTTACCTCATTATTTGGAAATAAAGGTCTACATACAAACTTGATTTGGGTCTAATATTTATTTTCCTTGAGTTGATCCACTATATAACATTATGCTTTTATGGCTACAAGTCTATCTACATGTTGATTGGCATGTTAGAAGTACTAGCTCCACTATCAATCATATAATTGTGGACAAGACAATCTCTTATGACAACTGAAAGATAGAATGGAGGAGTCTTGGTCACCTTAGGATATTGAGGCTCAACAAATGTATTAGAGTTGGTTATAATCATACTTACTCTTTATTTTTTAGGTGATCTTTTAGAGCTATTGAGATTTGAAAGTTCCTCTTCCATATACTCCTTTTATCTTGGGGTTAACAACATATCCCACATTGAAATTGACACTGAATTTTTCTTCATATAATCCACAATACTAAGTGGCTATCCTTGGATGAAATTTAGGAGTAGGAAGGGCTCTTAAATGTTGCATGAATTAGATAGTGTAAGACCCTTTCACATTCTACCCCTTTGGATCTTGAACTTGCTAATTTGATGTCTTTTGAGGTAGCTCACGAATGGTGGTCTTTTGTGATGGTTGAGAAGGAAAAGGATATATCTTTTTAGGACCTAAAACATTACCAATTAACCTTTTCTTGGATTTGGTATGGGTTATAACTAAATTATCAACATTAGACATATTGTGACTTTGATTTGCTGCTATGTGTTCAAAAAAATTCTCACCTTCCAAGAAGTTAACAAATGTAGTTTCAATAGGTGCTTTACCACTTTCTCCTCCTCATTGGTTTTCCACTTTTGATTAAATGAATGAAGGAAAGTCTCCATGTGGTAGAGAGGCTTCCTTATTCTTGTTGGGTGAATATTTTGTCAACCAGCTAACTGGTGAAAAAACTAGGTCTCTTCAACCATAGCATAGGGAGATTGGTCGGCTAGATGTGCAGGTTTACTACATCAAAAGGGGACAAATCTCTCCTCTCATCAAGGGGAGGTTCCCTATAAATATACAGGAGCTATATATTATATATAGGCAAAAAATAACACTCAGGGGTAGGATAAACCATCCATCTCTCTTTTTTTAGAGATGATGTTAACAAACAGAGGAGAAAATCCTGGTGAAAATGTTGAAGACACTTATCTTCTTTCAGAAGTGATCTTACAAGAAATAGCAAGAGTTATTTTAGATAGTGACAAGTAACTAGTCACCAAAAGTGTAGTAACTAGCAGACTGAGATGTAGCCCAAAGTCTCCACCTCAACTGCCCAAGAGTGAAATACGAAGAACAATGAGGGCACAAAGTCATCCCAAGGTCCTTTACATAGGAATAGAATACGAAGGATAATGAGGGCACAAAGTCATCCCAAGATCCTTTACACATAAATAGAAATAAAACACACTAAAGGCAATTGTGGGGGCAAAAAGTCTCTCCACAGTTGGCTTCAGGACACCTTTTCTGATTATTTTCACTAATTCTGTTTATTCAATTAAATGAACAAAAATGCATTAAGGAAACAGACATAAGAACAATTTCCCCAACAACCAAGCTATTCTAGCACAAAGTCTGAAAAGTCACTTATTTTTTTTATTCAAATAATGAAATATGATCAACAATCTGAGCTCAAAGTCTTAGTAATGTCTTTCAATTTGGGTAGAGTTTTTGTTTCTAATAACAGAGAGAGATAGCCCTTAAAACAATAAGAGAAAGTCCAATATATAGTGCTCCAAGAAATACTTGGGTGCTTTGTTTCACAAAAATGGCTTATGATGCATTTAATGCCTTTAATGCATTTTAAATTCTATCCATGGGTTATGCTGGAATTGAGTGTCAATTTTTAATATGGCTGCATGATGTGTTTCCTTATGTGTGCACAGTTGTTCACTCTACTCAATGCAATAAAATAGGTCATGTCATTAAATGTTTTCACTCTTCGATGTCCACCTAGTGGATTGCTTCACCTTTTAGAAACATATCCCATGCATGGATATTTTTTATCCTTGTTCATCGTTCCCCCTTTCCTGGCTATATTTTGTGCTTATTTGTGTGATCTAAGCTCTTAGGCTATCTCTTTGGCTGGTCACTAAATTTGTTCATAGGGTTTGTGCTTAAGTCTACAAGGATCAATAGTTATTTCATTGCCACAAATTTGACATCTTTGGGTCCATCATCATTTGAAATCCAACAGCTACTTGGTTGCCTTAAATTTGACAACTACGGGCTCATCATCCTCCTTAGCAATTCATTCGTGTCTTTCTTACTTGCTTTGGCAGCTTTCCACTGATCTTAACAAGTGACACATGACATGTTCCACTATGAAATAGGCAAGGACACGTGGCAGCATCTATTGAATTATAACAAGACATGTGGCAGGTTTCATAGCTTTGAAACTTATTATAAATTGTGTCCCTATAGATGACACTTGGTAACTTCTGCTGCAACTTTATAAGGGACACGTGGTGGCTTCCATTATACTTTGAGGTTTGATATTTCCCATAGGGAGCTTTCCCTTCAGGGTCTTGAGAGCCTCCCACAAGGGTGCCTGCTCTTCAGGCAGTCTTTGGATGGCCTTCAGGCTTCTTTCAGTGGGCTTTTTTCGGTGGGCTTTTGTCTTTGCTTCAAGCTTATTTTTGCTGTATTCTTTTCTCGAAAGAGAATTGTGCCCTTTACAAGGACTATTCAAGCCCAAAACTATCCTTTAGACTTTTGCAACGGTCCATCTGCTCTTCACCTGCCCTCTACAAGGGTTGTTTGTCCTTGGTTCACTTTTTTGAAGGAATTCTCTTTGTCCACTTTTTCTTGCTTCCCTCCACAAGGGTACTCAGCTTGGTTCATTGCCCTCCACAAGGTCACTCTTTTTAGTTCATTGCCCTCCGTAAGGGCACTTTTTCCTTTGGCTATGGGGTAGCTCCTTAAACTTGCTGATTGAACTGACTGATTGAACCAACTTTGGTTCAACAGTTCAACAGTTCAATCTTGCATTTGAAGCCATTTTTTGTCTAAGTCTTTTGATCACTTTGAACTGATTAAACACATTGAACCATTGAACCTATTGAACCCATTGGTTCAAGGTTCAATGGTATAATCACTTTCTTGTGTTCCACTCATTCACTTGACCGTTTGAACCAAATGCTTTGAACCAAACGGTGTTAAACCAAATGCTTTGAACCAAATAGTGTTAAACCAAATGCTTTGAACCTTTTGAACCCTTAAACCCATTAAACCTTTGAACCAAAGTGGTTTAATGGTTCAATGGTTCAATGGTTCAAGCCTTCTTCTCTTTGATAAGTGTTTTGAAGCCATTGAACCTAGAAGCGGTTAAACTTGTTGAACCTTTGCTAAAGCATTTAACTCTTGCCGATGACTTTGAACCTTTGAACCCATTAAACCCATTGAACCAAAATGGTTCAAGGTTCAATGGTTCAATGGTTTAATCCTTACTTAGAAGCTTATTGATGGACATTTTTTATTAACCCTTGGCGTTGAATCTTCCTTGAAATTGCCTAAGTGTGAGATCATGTTCCTTTCCTACAGAGTCCATAAAACTTAGCCTGCAAAGTCTATAGATTCTGTCCTACAAAGTCCATAAAAATGAACCTATAGAGTCTGTAGAAATGAACTCATAGAACTGGCAGAGTCCATAGAAATGAGTTCATAGATTCAATCTTGTAGAGTTTGTAGAATCAAGTCTGCAGAGTCTATCGATTCAAGCCTGTAGAGTCCATAGAAATCTAAAAAAGCTTTAAAAAAAACTTAAATGTCTAAAATAATTTTTGAGAAGGGGAGAGAGGATTTTGGTTTGTAGGACCAAATAGTTCAAATGTTGTCTCAAAAATGAGTGATATTTTTGGGGGACAACAGCTAGCTCCAATTGGGGAACTTATTTTAGTTGAAAACTTGGAATAGCTAAGGGGAATACAAACCAAAATCTCCAGTGCCTTGATGCTACCCAAAAAAATGCACCAAAAATGAAAATGAAAAGCATAAAATAGAACTAAAGACTATAAAAATATACATATGTACAAGTGAACTTATCTGATACTTTAAGAATTGAAGTGATTCAGATGCTGCCCATCGTGAGACAATGAAAATGGCATTCCATCCTGATAAACTAGCAGGAAACCATTTTGTCCCTAGAATCGGTGATAGATGAATGGAACTCTCCACCAAAAATTACATTTTTTTTGCACTCCTTTTGGCTCTCTCTTCTTGCTCCATGGCAAGACATGATCTTCAATCTGAAAACCATAACTCCTTGTTCTCTATGTGAAGAGTTCCTCTTACTGACTTTAGAGCATAGCAGTATGGTCCATTACCATAACTTGTTCTACTAGTTCAATCCAGCACGTGTTTTGATTGTCAATATCAAACTCCTGACAAACCATCAGCTCAACATCTCCTTTGGTGTGAAGGAGTTTGACATCTTGGTCTTGAGTAGCCTTCAATATGAGTAACAGAGATTAACATTTAGCTATGTTTTTGGTGTTGCTAAACTACAACTTGCATGAAGGAAAGTCCTAGCTCTAGCATTGGTATAAGAATTGCTACCACCAGATTCCAAGATCTAAACATCATCATAAATTGATCTTTCCTTAGATTTCTCCTTGCTTGGAAGGGGAAATTCTTTTTCATCTATACTGCACCCTACCAATTCTTTTGATGTCTTATTTGAATCAATTTTTAGATTGCCACCTATAGGACTTTCATCTACAAAAACATAAACATCCTCTGTGGTCAAGAAGTAATTACCCCTGCCTGAAGATTCAAATAGAATTTGAGCTTCAGGGGCTGATTTCTGAGTGATAACATATTTTGATTCATTTTTAGGAAGTAGCCTCTACATGATGCCTTTGACAGGGATCCTCACTTCAGAGAGGTCCATGTTCAATTCTCCACCAACATCCTTGTAGAAATTTTGCCCCAGAAGAATGTTGTATGAGGCTGGAACATCAGCCACCAGGACTATCATCTTGATTCATTTGTCTGGGAATGTTGCAAATGCAAATTAGGATCCTTGATTTGTCCCAACAGTGGCACTTGCTTATTCTCCATGGAGAAACATCTATTGAATGTCTTGGTTGATGTGAGGCCAAGATATTCTACCACTTTGGTAGGCATGACATTGTCTGAAGCTCCAAAATCAATGATGTAATTGCTTAGCTTGTGACCAATTATCAACAGGGAAACATAGAAAGGCTCTATTTTTTTAGGGGTAGTAGGAGGAGTAATGAAAAGGTTGTTTGGGATAGACATGTTCCTTGGGGAATCACGAGTTACCTTCTTAGCTTCTTGTCCTGTAGGGATGGTTGTATTCTTCACACACTCTACCAACCTGTCCAACTGCTTAGGATTGGCTTGTAGGAATTCAAATTCAATCATTTAGATTTTAGTTTTCTTGACATGGTCGACTATGTCAAATGACTAAAATGGACTAGGAAGAGAGGATGGGAGTTCATCCTTTTGTTTTTTGGGAGGGGGAGGACTGGTCTGTGAAGTTGAAGTTGAGGTGCAGAGATGTTTGATGTACTTACCTTTTTGGCAATCACTGGGTCCTTTGGCTAGAAAGGTAGAGTGGTTCCCCACTTAGCAATTGAAATTACTGGTTGAGGTCACTCCTCTACTTTCTCCTTATCAGTTGGTTGGGCTGACTGATTCTTGGATTGGGTGAATACCACGTATGATCCCTCAACTACTTTACCTTCACTTCTGGGTTCATCCTGGAAATTCAAGAAACTAATGTGGGAGTCGCCAGTTGACTCTTCTTTATTCTCCATGAAGAGATCAACATCATTTTCTTGGTTTAATTCAAGTTGGAAAGAGAAATCATATTCTGTTTCAATATATCCAATTGTTGAATTAGTTGGGGGTGCTTCAATGGCAAGTTTCCCTTGTGGGGGAGGAAGATGATTTGGCTGTCCTTGATTCTTGGTAGCATTGCCTTGGTATGACTGATTGGGGAATGTCCTTGGCATATCTCTGTATGAAAGAGCTAAAGATATCCCTTGCATCATTTGCTTCCTAAGAGCTATCAACTCATTTGCCAGCTTTTGTACCATTGGATCAGTGGTACCTGTAGATGGGTATTCTGAAGATGAAGAAGATTCACCTCTGTTAGGATCTCTCCTTATCTTTCCTACCAAGATAAGGTCATCTTCCACCTCAGTGGCCAAATCTTGAGTTGCAACAAGGTCTATTTGGCCAGCGCATCTCAGCAAAAAACTCACTTCAGGCAGCTGAGAGTTGATGAAAAAACATTTGAGATTTTTAGGTGTTGGCTGAGAAATTATAAGAATTATGTTCCTTAATTTGTCAAACTTGGCTATGAAATCCCTCATTGGTTCATGAGGCTCCTTCTTCATTTGTGTGAGTTGAGCCAGTAGGGTATGTGTATCTTTTGTAGGCTTGAATATGGCTTCAAACTTGGATTTGAGGGTGTTCTAGTCAGTCACAGTCTGGGCCTACAGATGATAAAACTAGTTTGCAGTAGCACCTTGTAAAATTTCCATGAATATCCTGATTGCTACATCCTCATACTCCACACCTATTACACCATAGGCTATACTAAAGGCTATAATGTGTTCATCAAGATGAACCTTCCCATCACCATAGAACTTAGAGAATTTTTTCCTTGAACTGCGTGGTAGCTCATGTAGAGGTGGAGTTAAATTGAGTAGGCCAAAAGAGTTACCCCATGGGCCTTGAAATGCCATTGTATGACTATGGAAATGTGGGATAACAAATATCAGAGGGGTAAGTATTGACAAAGCTTTATTAATAGCATAAATGGAGGCTTTACTCGGTAATGGAGACTTGAATTTAGTAGGAGGAAAGCTCTTGGTTCGTTGGAGGTGAGATGGTGAAGGAAACAGATCAAAATTACTTTGTTATACCAACTCAAATATAGGTTCAGCAATACCTTTAGCCCTTTGCCTTCATGTATACCGTGGATATGCTAGTGTAAAACAAAAATGGGAAAGAACTGGCACTGCTTCAACTTGAAGCTTGAGGCTTCAAACTATGCATTCTTCCAGTTGGCATGGAGGTAGAGGGAGATGGTAAGGCTATAATGATAATGGGTAAGACACAGAATGGAGTTGCTAGAGTCTATAATGGATAAGGGTAGGGATTGCTTCAATCTAAAACTTGAGGCTTTAGATTGCACATAACTTCCCCAACAGAGTCACCAAAAATTGTTGGGTGAATATTTTGTCAAGCAACTAACTGGTGAACAAAAAAAGTCTCTTCAACCACAGCATAGGGAGATTGGTTGGCTAGATGTGTAGCTTTACTACATCAAAAGGGGACAAATCTATCCTCTCATTAAGGGGAGGTTCCTTATAAATATGTAGGAGCTATATATATTATATATAAGTAGAAAATAACACTCAGGGGTAGGATAAACCATCCATCTCTCTTTTTTTAGAGATGATGTTAACAAACAGAGGAGAAAATCTTGGTGAAAATGCTGAAGACACTTCTCTTCTTTCAGAAGTGATCTTATAGGAAACAACAAGAGTTCTTTCAGATAGTGACAAGTAACTGGTAACCAAAAGCGTAGTAACCAGCAGACTGAGATGTAGCCCAAAGTCTCCACCTCAACTACCCAAGAGTGAAATATGAAGAATAATGAGGGCATAAAGTCATCCCAAGGTCCTTTAATTCCTTTACTACATTTTAAATTCTATCCATGGGCTATGCTAGAATCAAGTGTCAGTTTTCAATATGGGTTGCTTGATGTGTTTCCTTATGTGTGCATAGTTGTTTGCTCTACTCAATGCAAGAAAATAGGTCACACCATTAAATGTTCACACTCTCTGATGTCTACCTAGTGGATTTCTTCACCTTCTATAAACATATCCCATGTGCAAATATTTTTGATCCTTCTTCATCGTTCCCCCTTTCTTGGTTGTATTTTGTGCTTATCTGTGTGATCTGAGCTCTCAGGCTATCTCTTTGGTCGATCGCTAAATGTGTTCACAAGGCCTGTGCTTAAGTCTAAAAGGATCAATAGTTATTTCATTTCCAAAAAATTGACATCTTTAGGTCCATCATCATTTGAAAGCCAATGGCTACTTGGTTGTCCTGAATTTAATGGATGCAGGCTCATCATCCTCAGCAATTCCTTCGTGTCTTTCCTGCTTGCTTTGGCTGCTTTCCACTAATCTTAACAAGTGACACATGGTGCATTCCATTGTGAAATAGGAAAGGACATGTGGCAGCATCTGTTGAGTTATAATGGGACATGTGGCACGTTCTACACCTTTAAAACTTATTAGAAACTGTGTCCTGACAGACGACACTTGGCAGCTTCCACTGCAAATTTATAAGGGACACATGGTGGCTTCCATTTCACTTTGAGGTTTGATCTTTTTCAAAGGTAGCTTTCCCTTTGGGGTCTTTAAAGCCTCTTACAAGGGTACCTACCCTTCAGGTGGTCTTCAGATGGCCTTCAGGCTTCTTTCAGTGGGCCTTTTTTAGTGGGCTTTTATCTTTGCTTCGATCTTATTTCTTCAGACAAAAGTCCAAAGGAATTCCTTCAGACATTTTGTTTAAAGGAAATGCCTTAATCATTTTTCCACATTCTTTTCTTGAAAGAGAACTGTGCCCTCCACAAGGACTATTCAAGCCCAGAACTATCCTTCAGACTTTTGCAACAGTCCATCTACTCTTCACCTACCCTCTACAAGGGCTATTTGTCCTTGGTTCACTTTTTTGAAGGAATTCTCTTTACTTAATTTTGCTCATTTCCCTCTACAAGGGAACTCAACTTGGTTCATTTCCCTCTACAAGGGCACTCTTTTTAGTTCACTGCCCTCCACAAGGGCACTTTTTCCTTTGGCTTTGGGATAGCCCCTTAAACCTGCCAATTGAACCAACTTTGGTTCAATGGTTCAACGGTTCAATCTTGCATTTGAAGCCATATTTTTGTCTAAGTCTTTTGATCACTTTGAACTGATTGAACCTATTGAACTATTGAACCCATTGAATACATTGGTTTAAGGTTCAATGGTTCAATGGTTCAATCACTTTCTTGTGTTCCACTCATTCACTTGAACCAAATGCTTTGAACCTTTTAAACCCTTGAACTCATTAAACCTTTAAACCAAAGTGGTTCAATGGTTCAAGCCTTCTTCTCTTTGATAAGTGTTTTGAAGCCGTTAAACCTAAAAGTCATTGAACTTATTGAAACTTTGTTGAAGCACTTAAATCTTGCCAATGACTTTGAACCTTTGAACCCATTGAACCCATTAAACCAAAATGGTTCAAGGTTCAACAGTTCAATGATTCAATCCTTGCTTAGAAGCTTACTGATGGACATTTTTTATTGAATATTGGCATTGAACCTTCCTTGAAATTGCCTATGTGTGAGAGCTTGTTCCTTTCATGCAGAGTCTGTAGAAATTAACCTACAAAGTTCATAGATTCTTTCCTATAGAGTCCATAGAAATGAACCTATGGAGTTCGTAGAAATGAACTCGAAGAACTGGCAGAGTCCATAGAAATGAGTCCGTAGATTCAAGCTTGCAGAGTCCGTAGATTCAAGTCTACAGAGTCCATAGATTCAAGCCTATAGAGTCCATAGAAATTTGAAAAAGCTTAAAAAAAGAACTTAAATGCCCATAATAATTTTTGAGAAGGGGAGAGGGGATTTTGGTCTATAGGACTAAAATAGTTCAAATGTTGTCTCAAAAATGAGTGATATTTTTGGGGGACAATAATTTTGATAAGGTGGATGGTTTTCATGTGAAAGAGGAGTTGTATCTTTTTGCATGTAAGAATGTTGTGAAATCTCACCAATTGGACCCATGACCACATTGTTTGCTTGATCCCACCAATTGTTCCATTTCCCTTTCTGAGCATAGTTATTCTAAGTTAGCAAAACATATCTAGAATTACTTGGAGCATTAGGATCATATTGCCTTGATTGAGAATTCTACCCTTGTCCTTGTTGATTGGAATGATAGAGTGGGTTATTATTTTGATAATTCTTATTAGTATTCTATAAAGGCTTGTATGGTTGATCTTGTTGTGTTTCTATTACAACAAACTTGTTGTTATGAGTCTTAAAAAGACTCTCTATCATCCCTAATCTCTTTGTTTGATCATCTTTTGTTTGATAAAACTTTTTTAAATCTAGAAGTGGAGCAATAGTTGGAGCAAGAGGGTGGATCTCTAGAAAGAGAGGCCTTGGAAATAACTTGCTTGCTTCTATAAGGCAATTCTCAGCCTTAATTTCTACTTTAAAAGCCTTAGGTAGAGTGTTCCCTCCCATGAATTAAATCATCACAACTACATATAAATTAAGAGCCTTCAGATAGTACAAAAAAGTATAGTTGGTTGTAGGCTTGATCATTATATAAATTTTGTCTCAGGTCTTATGAAACCTATAATTGAAATCTACCATGAATTCATGATTGAATCTCTTGATTGTTGTAAGCTACTCCACTAGTGAAAGATGATCACTTTTATCCTCGAAGTGCTTGTATAGGACCTCTCTAAATTCATTCAAATTATTGAATGATGTAGGAACCAATCCTTTGTACCATTAAAGTGTTTTCCCTTTGAAAGAAGTTTCTAACAAACCCATTTCTCTATTTTTCTAAGTAACATGATGCACTGAACAAAGGTTAACAATATCTAAAATATGTGCTATAGGAGTAACTATATTTTATCTTATAAAATAAGGAAGAGCCTTCAGAGTAGAAATTGGAATATCATCCTATTGGATAAGATTCAGAGGACTACCACTATTGAATGGGATAAAAGCTTGTCTTCTGGGAACAACTATCTAAGGTATGTGATTTATAACAATGTTTGGCTAAACAATATTGGTTTGAATAGGAGGATTTTATGCAACAATAAGAGAAACATGAGGTGTAGGATTTGGATTTGAATGAGAAGCTTTCTTCTTCTTTGATGATTAGAAAGATATCTCATAGAAATTTGTCTATTTCCCTTTTATAGAGGATCTTGTGACAACTCTTGGGGGCATGAAAAGTATGCAAATATAAAAATGATTCACTTTTTGTGAATAAGTGGCCCCACTGAGCATGTCAAAACTATTAGATATCTAGACAACACCCAATAGAGATCAGATTACTCAAGTCTGACTCAAATCTGGACTAACATGAGAATGATCTAAAGCTATGGGATGCTTATATCTAGACAAGACCTCTCAATTTTAATGAGCCTAGCTCCTCTGATTATAGCACTATTCACTACTTACTAAACTACTAATTGTTGGGGTGAAAAGGGAAAGGAATAAACTAAAAATGAAACCTAATTTACCTTTGGTGATGCACCTAAATAGTTGTTTATCCTCTGAAAGCTTTGAAACCATGGCACATATATGGATCAAAAGGGAACTCTATAGACTAGTCCTAAACATTATAATTTCAAAGGAAGGCTTGAAATAATATTTTTAAATTAAAGGTATGTACATGAAGGTCTTTAAAGACTCTACATACAAATAATCTTTAGTGCAATTTCTATTCTTAGCTCTTCAATTGACATGTTGAGGATGAAATTATAGTAGTAGGTGAGGAAAGGACCTGCAAAAGATGAAAAATATCACACTTATATGAAAATACACAATTAACAATACACACTATCACCATAAAATAATCTACAAACAAAATTCTTTATTGATTTTATGGTGTAAGTTACAATTTTTGTATCTCTCTACATCCTAGCTTTAGGGATCCTTAAAATGGTTCCAAGAGCCTACATATATAGCAAAAAAAGAAAAGACTCTAGCAAATATGGCATATAGGAGATAAGGATTAATCTTGATTTTGTTAACTCAAGACTAAAATCCTCTTACAATATTAAATAAAGTCTTCAAATATCCTCCAAGTCTTCAAACTCATGTATGATCTTCAATTTTGGCATACAAAGGAAGGTTATAATCCCTTGTTGAGATGACAAACCCTTGCATGAAAAGTTATGCCCATCTTTGATTGTTAACTCAAGATTGAAGCTAAGTTAGACTATTCAAATACCTTTTACTACTTGAAAACAAAGGAATATGCATGAGAGTAGTTACATATTCAACTAAAAATGACTTGGCACTTGATGATTGGTTAACTCCACTTTAGCCTTCCCCTACATGATTTGGTAATTAATGACTAAAAGCACATGAAAATATCCATGTGAAGAGAAAATAAATAATGTGGAAACTCTTTTTGAACTCCAAGATAGACATTTAAATGCCAAATTCAAACTTGATCTACTATAAGGATAAAGTCTTCACACTTATGGACTTGATAGAGCTATGAATGTCTTCTTTAAGTGGTTGAAAGTAAATGTATGTCAAGGAAATGACCATGTTGACTATTAAGATGTTTCTTCAAGATCACCCATCTACCCACACCTCAAAATCTAAGAATAGGTATTCTTGATAGATGGTGTTTGGTTGAGATTTAATGGTGAAGGGTAAGCCTACAGAGCTTTCTTCTTATTTGACCCAAGTCACTTTTATTTTCCATCTAATTTTGACTTTTAATATTGATCACTGATCTTAATCTAGGATCATTAAAATGTGCCACTTAGTAGTTTTTCATTCATTCTGTAGGATCCTAGTGTTATTCCATCTACCTTTATGCTTGTGCCATGTGGTGATCTCTTATTCATCCTCAGGAGCATTAACTTATTGAATTCATGTGAACTATTGATATGCATCCTTGTGATTGAATGTGCACCATTAATTTATCTAGTACTTAACATGATCTCACCACTTGGCAACTCTTTATTTGCTTCTAGGATCCATTGACTAGTTGACCTCCACTTGTCATTAGATCTACCTTATATGAGTGAATACACATCATATATATATTTGGGCCCACTGACAATATCATTCACCTACATGCCATTATATATTTTATGGGATTGAATGCATACTTTTGATCTTGATCTGAACTCTTTTTAACTCTTTGACTCTATGTGTGTCATTGATCTATGATCTGAGCTCCCAAGATCTTGACATTTGTTAGCTCTACATTCAAATTTAGAACATTTGGATTTTAAATAGTTATTTACCATAGCTTGAACTTGATAACCTTGTGCACATATTATACTATTAGTTTGTTCCTTTATGACATCTAAATGATAGTTTGATTTCTCTAGCTTATCTTAGTCATTTTTTCCTTAAACAAGGACACTACAAGGCATATAAAATTAAGCTAAGGAAATAGTCATCAAAGTTTTGAATGATAGGGGTTAAAATTTGGCTTGTGAGGCCAAAATGTTAACATTACTCAATATTTTTATATGGCATATTACCCACAAGGTAATGGCCAAGTTGAAGCATCCAATAAAACCATTTTCAACATCCTTAAAAATATTGCCAATGATGTTGGCCATGGTTAACACCTCCAAATATTCTACAACCTTTGGGCATACTGCACTAATTACTTTACCCTAATCGAAGCCACTCCATATTCCATAGTTTATGGCACTAAGGCCATTCTTCCCATTAAGGCTGAGTTACCTTCCTACCCATCTCATTGAAACATGTCCTATAAGATGAATATTATCAAGTTTCTCACCTATAAGAGCTAGAGTTACTTGATAAAAAATGCATGGTTTCTGTAGAGTAAAAAATACTCTGTGTTTCATTCTGAGTTTCAGTCACGTGCTACAAAATTTTGTTCCAACATACTTTGGTCTGAGATGGCAAAGTTTTGAAATAGAGCACAAATACTAATTTTCCTTTTAATTCATTTTTGTCTAAGTGTCGAAGTCAAGCAGAAGCTGTCAAGTGTCGTCGTCTGATGCACCTTTCATATTTTCTATGAGTAGGTCAAAATGTGCCAAGTATCTTAGAGTGACTTAGTAAAATGTGCTTGACTCAGTAGAATGTGCCAAGTGTCAGCATCCACATTTCATATTGACATCCACATTTCAAATTTCTTTTCAACAGAAGGTTTCAAAAGGCTAAGTATCAGGATCAGGTGGAAAGTGCCAAGTGGCAATCATGGAAGGCTTCAATTTTTTTATAAAGGTGATGGAAGATGCCATGTATCCCAGTAGAAGAGAGTAGAAGCCACCACGTGTCGAGATCTGAATTATCTTCATTTTGCTTCACTGATGTAACAAAGACTGTGGTGGGTCTCAGGTTTTGTTTTTGAAGCAAGCAAAAGCCGCCAAGTGTCATTGTCCATGTAAATATGAAATGAGGCCTGATTGTTTCTATAATATAAATAGAGTTAAGCAGAGACCAACACGTGTCACCTTCCACAAGTTTCTCAAAAGGTAGCTAAAATCAGTGGAGATCACCACATGTCCTTGTTGAAGCAAGCGGAGATTGCCACATGTCCTTGTTGAAGCAAGCAAAAATCACCACCTGCCCCTATGCTCCTTTTCAAGTTGCTTGGGAAAAAAAGGCTGTGGGCCTTATTTTCTTTTAAGCTATTAAAGTTTTGAGGAAGCAGATTGCGACAGGTGTCAAAGGCAGAACACTCATAAGCAAAGACACAAAAGGAGTATAAATTACATGAAAAGTGCCATGTGTCTTCGATAGGTGTTGTGAAACACGCCAAGTGTCATTTTCTGGTGTCTCCTAAGTAATAAGAAGGTTTTCAAAGAATTGGTTAAGTGTCATCTTCTGTTCAAGAGAAGGGAGTGTCCTGTGATCTATTTCAGCCAATGAATTGCCAGAAGATAGAGCGTTTCAAAATCTTAGAAATATCTTTTGTTAGACACTTCCAGTTTGATTAGATTTCAGTTGGGCTATTATATTGGGTACAAGTAGACAATCCAGAGTGAATCCAAGGCTATAAATAAGGTGCAAAGATCACTAGGAAGAGGGGGAATCAGGAGATACCAGAGAGAATTTTTTGAGAGAATTATTGTAAAGAGTTTAGACTTTCTAGATATGTGACTAGGAATATCATTTGCCTTTGTTCTATCTTCTTAAGTTGTAAGGTTTATGTAACTGTGCATGTTTCTATGCCTCTTATGTGACTGGAGAATTAATGAGAAGATTGAATCCTGTGCCTTTATTGATACTTTTTGTGTCATTACAAAAGTAGTCTAGGCTGTGTTGTCAAGAGTTTTAGACTTTTTAGAGTTGTGATTAGGAATGTCATTTGCCTTTGTTCCATTTTTTTGAGTTGGAAATTTTATATAACTGTGCCTGTTTTTGTGCCTCTTATGTGACTAGAAATTCAAATAAGAAGATTGAACCTTGTGCCTTTGTTGACATTTTCTGTATCACTTCAAAATCAGTCTATGTTGTGAGCCTCTATTTCTATTGTTTCCATCTTCTACATTGATCATGCACTTGTTTGCTCTTAAATGTAAATAAATCTTACATATAGTCTCATTGTGCTTAGGATTAAGGTCAAATTACATTCAAGCACATCACCATGGTTAGATTTTCTTTCTTGCATTTGTATTTCTGTTAAAATTCCTATCCCTTTCCCAGTATACACTTGATATAAAGAAGAGACCAACTTCTTAAAAATATGGAGGTTTTTTCAAGTCGCAAGTCCCACATCTTGAAACTTCCCATTGTTGGTGTTAGAACAAGCACAATTTTAAACATCAATAGTTTTTGACATGCCCTATGGGACACCATCTTGAAGTTTCTTTCAAGACCGTATAAACCAGAGAGCTACAAGGAGTCAGAGTTATGGATCAATAATAAGATCTAAATCTTCTGTCATCACCGATTACCTCAAAGAATCAAAGTCAAGAAGAAATCACCGTTTGGTATGCATAATTTTGTTACTCAGAGCTATGGGTCTTATGCCCCTTCATATATTTTTAATCAAGATCAGGTTGCTTGTGGAATCACATCAAGCAACACGGATGCATATGGTTATATGTTTTACCCTTCATAGATCTGATATGACTAGCCTCAACCCTGTCATGATCTATATCAGTCTTATGCCCAGTCTTCTCGATATGTTACATCCCATGCTCAACCTAATCTCATTTCCACCTTCAAAAAAGCATTACTGGAATATAAAAAATATGTATTAGAGCTTGAAAATAGAAGAGGATGTGGCTAAGAAATTCCTAATCATGTCATCCATCAAGTAAGAAATGCAGTAGATATGATTAAAAGTGAATGGGCTCCCATTGAAAGAGCAAATTGGCAAAGGCTTACATATGAGATGTTGGATGTGAGTGGCTTAATTGCATCTTTGGAAGAGAAGCTGAGTATTCATGAGAGGTAGTATTACCAAGTCTATAAACCTACATATCTGATACCCCAAGTTTCATATCAGACATACTCAACCCTTGCTTAGGAGCCAAGCGAGCTTGTCTTGGTTCTTTCCCCAATCGTGTTAAGGGAAGTTCTGAAACAGTAAATTTGCATTTAAGGCCAATCTTAATAAATAGATTGAATTGGAAAATCTTCAAAAATAGTAATCTATGTTCGCATCAAGGGAATTGGAATCCAAACCCTCACTTCCCCTTCACCTTGCAACCCCATCTTTCCAAGAGAAAAGTCCTAGATCTAAGGTCATGAGTTGGGAACAAACAATGGAATCATGGGGCAAAAAGAAGGAGAAAGACATTGTCCAAGAGTGTGAGATACAAAATGAGGCTAGTCCCTTTCAAGTCTCTCCCACCCTTCCTCAAGAATCTTCTTGTTTTTCATGGCAACCTTCATGCACTCCCCATTTATCTGATGATTCTTATGAGCTTCATGAAAGACTCTTTCCAGAAAATCAAGCTAAGTAAATTGAGGAATTAGAGGAAAAAATGAGATTGCTTAGTGAAAGAGAGATAGAGCTTTCAGACCTTAGAAAGGAGCCTACACCAAAAGATACCTCTTATACCAATCCTCAGGTCCTTCAGCATGATGACAAGATTCCAAGTGGGAAGAAATAAAATCATGAACCAGTTGAAAACCTTGAAGAAGATAAAATTGATGAATCTTTCCAAGAGAAAAGTTCTAGACTTAAGGTCATGAGTTGGAAACAAACAATGGAATCATGGGGCAGAAGGGAAGAAGAGAAAAGTTTTGCTCAAAAACTTGAAGAAGTCGAGGCTACTCTTACTCATGGTGATAATCAAGCAGAAGATCCTACATTTGAACACATCCCATCTACACCCTTCCAAGAGAGCTACCAAGCTACATCTGATATAGATGAAGTGATGGACAAATGGAAAGAAGAGAATCATTCAATTCTAGCTCAAGAATTATCTCCTCTTCTGCATATGTATAACCATTAGTCTTCTTCTTCATCCCTTGTCAAAGAAGAAAATATTTTGGAGGAAGTAAGTAAAGAGGAGTATACTCAGTTCATGGCTAGTCAAGAAGATTTCATGAGTGCAGATCAAGAAGAAATCACCATAGGTACACCCTTTGATGAACCAGAGGATAAGTCACAAGCTTTTTCCTCTATCTCTGATGAAAAAGAGATAATTTCTTATCATATTTTGAATGACTTGTTTGAAGTCATTGGGGCAGGTTACACTAATCTTCAAGAAGGCTGTGAGCTAGCTTTAGGGGGAGAAGGTAGCATTGAGACTCAAATAAATATGTGAAATTGCTGCAAAATGTCAAAATTCTTCTTTCAAGAGGTTGGTAAAACTGAAGATGATATTTTTGAAGTAATCAAAGAGGATGATCATGAAATGGAACCTGAGCATGAGGCAGAAGGAGATAAGCCAAAAAATGATGTATGTCAAGAGACACAGGGTGAAGAGCCAACATACATTGATTTCTTGATGAGACACGACAGCATAAAGAATTAGCATTCAATAAGTTTTAAAGAACAAGAAGAGTATGTATATGTTGGGGACATGTTTGACTATGATTCATTCAGATGCAGGCAAATTAAGGTGGCAAACAAGAAGAGTAAGTCATCAGAGTTTCATACCATTTAATCACTTGTTTGGCATCATAAGTTTTCATGTCATAAAGGATACTTTATAAATCTTCCCTTTGATCTGAGAGGTAGGCAAATATACTTGGTTAATGTAGTTAGATAGTTTCCCCTTTTCGTATTGCTTTGTTTTCCCATTTTTGTTTTCCCACTTTTCTTTTAAATAAGTGTTATTTAAACACGTAGTCGGCAGCTCAAAATTTTCAAAATTCTCCAATACATTGAATTTTTCCTAAATCTTTAGAAATCCCCAAGGTACCTTGCACTGCCACTTGCATAACGTGTCTATCTCACTATTCCATAAATATTGAGTAGGATTTGCTAACAGTTATCTGAGTTTAATGCCATTTTGAGACTTGATAGGTCAATAACTACCTCTTATCAAGAGTTAAAGCTTACAAATTCTCAAACATTCCTACATCTGCAAGAAAATATCTTGCTATTTTCATTTTTTAGTGCCTAGTAAACTTGCTTCAGTGAAAGTGTCTCTGTTTTCCAAAAGTTCATACAAGTTATCACAAAAAAGATATAGAGATGGAGGGGGCACAATCTTCACAATAAGGAGCTAGGATGTATGAATCCCTTGATAAGTTTCTTGCAAGTAAGTCATATGCTTCAGCTCCCGTGCAACCATTAAAGACCTATCCACATACCAGAATTCTTGAAGTTGGTCAAGCAAGTGACCCAAAAAAGATAAAATATTATGTAGATGGAGTCATGGACCCAATCCTTCAAAGAGCAAGTAGCAAAACTTTTAGAGAAGGGGAACATCAAAGGTGTCTTCAGAGAGCCAGAGTAGGGAAATATGAGACATTTGCCATGAGGATATGGACTTCAAAACTGGCACAATTCATTGTCCCAGCTATACATCCATGTCTTGACTTGGTCCAATTATGTGCGGACTTGTTCCATGCACCCTCATGCACCATTCAACAGGGTCCATTTACAGTACAAATCACACCGTAGGTTATCAGGGATATGTTAGCCCTGTATCATGATAGTACAGCTATGTTTCCCACTATTGCTAAAATTTAAAGAACATGGGCAAACATCAACACTCAATCAAGGTTCTTGAGATCTAAATTACAAATGGGTGATGATGACACTACAGTGCCTACACTCCCTGCAGCAAGAGCCCAATTCACACAAGCTAGCCAAGACGCACTGTCTATGATGGCTTTCATCTTTGGCATGAAAGATGATATGGCAGTTTATGTAGAACAAATGGCTATCCTCTTCAGGCTAAAGACTGTCGACAAAACTTAGGAGTATAGGCTTGACTTTTCTGAACAAATTGCTTTCTCAATGGTGTAATAACTAGCCCATTTCAAATTGAAAGGAGTTTTCAAGTACTCTTCTTATTTGTTTCACCTCATGTTATTTTAGAACTCTGACCTCTTTGCCCAACATATGTATCTTGATACGTATGACCCAAGTTTTGATCTCCAAAGGACCATTCCTGTGTCTGCATGGACACATAATTTGTCAAAGACTAGTGACCCATATGAATTCTGGGAATTATTTGTTACCCCTACTTTTTGTCACCTCAACCCTGAACCAGTCATGAACATATTATTTCCAAGTGTTTCAAAACCTTCTGGCTAGTTTCCCAATTCCTTGTGATTTCTATTTTGGGTCTCACCATACAATTATAAGAGTCCATGGTTTTTCTAGGGAACCAATGTTACTACCTAAGATTTTGACTCTTAGGTTAGCATTCTCAGAGGTCACCAGGCAGGTATCTACAGTCGACAATGAATATGGCTCTAGGAAGAGGAAAAGAAAAATGTATGACCTCCATGGATGACAAGCAGCATGGTTTTGGAAACCAGAGATGTTGAAGTTGTGTTGCTCAAAAATCTAGCGTTTCTGGGTTTCCTTCTTATAAAAGACAAATGGGTTTATGACCCAAATGGTTTCATAGCTTCCTAGATAAGGACTAATAGGTTGCAACCAGAATTGCACATGAAGGCCACCCTTTTTGGGAAAATAGGAAAAATCCTAGAGAAGATGCTCCTGGATTTTATGTTGAGTTAACAAACTTGCCCCTTCCACAAAATAGACCCTGGGAAACATTCTATGTTAAATAGAGGGATTATGATCCTAAAGTCAGAATGACTTCTGGCTTAAGAAGGACACTCAAGAATAAAGATTGGGATGCTGATAGAATATAGGCCTATTGGAAATATAGGCAAGAAATTTGCCAAACAACCCATTCTTTCAGGAATGTAGACATAGATGAGAGATGGGAAGAATTATGGGATGAGTGCCATCTCTCCCCTATATCTAGCCTAGAGACAAGTAATTTTCTAACATCAGGTGTAGAGTAGGAAGCTAGGGTCAGGTCAAGCCAAGAGTCACAAGCCTCAGAGCAAACTACAACTACAGTAACTATATCAATTTGGCCCCAATCTCTCAGCATCATAGAAAACCAAAAGAGTGTGGTGCCTTCACCACCACAAGATTACCCATCAGCATCGGTTATAGATATTCCCAATTCTCCACAAGCATCATTGAAAGGAAAAGAAATGCAACCAAAAGAAGAGACACCCAAGAAGTGAAAGAGTGTGCAGTTTCAATTTGATTCAGAAGAGGAGATAGACACCCCACAGTGCCAATTATAGAGTATTGTAATTGCTCCTCAGGTAAGTATTATTCCTCCTTCTCTTTCTCAATCTATTTCTTCTCCTGTTGGCATGATGATTTCATCTAGCCAGATGACATCCCCTACCACTTCTGCCATTCCCATTTCTCACTTCACCCCATCTATGCCACCTCAGGCTTTAACATTACCTTATTTCTCCCCCTCTATTCCCAAGAAACTTTCCCCTCAGATTGTCCATAGCCAACAATTGGCTATTCAATATGGTTTACCACAGGGACATCCTTTTGTAGGTGGGCACATTGCCTCTCCTTCTACCTTCTAGACCCAAGTGGATGTTGCTAGAAAGGCAAGGAAAGCCCAAAGAGAGAAAAATAAGATTAAGAAAAATAAAGCCTTGGCTACTCCCCATCTGCAGTCACAATTTGACCCCATTTAGCAGCAATTGACGGTGACTCATTTATCACCAAATGTAATAAAGCCAACTGAGCAGATGCAGTCAAAGGACTACAAGATGAATGCAGTGGCCATCAACATGTCCCTCTTCAGGCCACAAGACAAAATTGAGCTACTAACTGAATCCACTTTTGTAGTTGTTAAAGATTACTTGAAGACATCAAGGAGGCTACAGAAGATGGAAACTGATCTAGCCAAGGAAAAGGCAAACTATAACAGTTTGACCTCAGAGATCAATAGTCTAGACAATGAAATAGAGAATCTGAATAAATAACTGCAAGATACTATTTCTCTTCAGACTCACCAGGTAGTTTAGGCCCAAAATGAGTCTTTAAAAGCAAGGCTCACATAGGTAAAGGATGTAGTGACAATCCTAAGGTGGGAAAAAGTAACATTGTAAGAAAAATGCGAGGAACACCTGCTACAGGTTACCCAATTGCAACAAAAGATGCTAAGTGAATATAATAATACTATAGCTATACAAGCCCAATTTCAAGCAGAGCAATAGAGAGTAGCATAATTGACATTGGAGCTGGCCAATAGGCCAAAGAGTGTCAAAGTATTAAGTCTAGTGAAGGAGCTATATGAATCCATGTGGAAGATAATCTCTTTAGAGATTATTCAGCTCAGGCCTTCTCTCACCTTCCTGCTAAATGCACAAAAATTGTGTGAAAAGGTGTAGAATTTAGTTGCAAACACTCTGGCTATAGTTTTTAGTAGAGTAATGGACTCTGAAACATTACTGCAAAAGCTTTATGATGCAATGGATGCAATATTGTCAGTAGCAGGAATTGATAATAGAATGGGCACTGCTAAGCGAGTAAATGAAGTTCTCAATTGTAATTTTGTAGCCATTAGTTGCAGAGAGCTTCTAGATGTCATGAAGGAAGGAATCAATGAAATGAAATAGCATATTGAAGATCTAGTGTAATTAGGTCTTCCTTCTCCATTTCCTAATGACAACACGGTGCTAATGGTTGATGAAATTGAACCTTTACTGTTGGCCAAGCAGAATGATCAGACAGTTTTCCAGGATCTAAGGGATGATTCATCAGTCCCTGAAGTAGAAGCTATCTTGGTTCTTATTTCCCAGCTAGAATTCAAATTGAAGGTTACAGTTTAGATTTTACAAAAAAAATCACACAAGGATATTATTCACCTTGATTTAGCCTTTAATGAATTGTAGAATAAGCAAGGGTTATCTGATGATGAGTGGTCTGCCTACCAAATAGCATTACTAAAGCTATAGTTTTGAAATTTTGATCTAGCGAGAGTTATGGTTTCTTTTTTTTTAGCAGGCTCAAAATTCTTTGGGGTCGCTAATAACTATAGAGTAAGAAATACTCTACGTTTCATTTTGAGTTTTAGTCACGCACTGTAAAATTTTGTTCCCACATACTTTGGTCTAAGATGGCAAAGTTTTAAAATAGAGCGTAGGTGCTAATTTTCTTTTTTATTCATTTTTGTCTAAGTGTTGAAGTCAAGCAGAAGCTACCAAATGTCGTCATCTGAAGCACCTTTCATATTTTCTATGAGTTGGATGAAATGTGCCACATATCTCATAGCGACTCATTAGAACATGCCTAACTCAGTGGAACATGCCAAGTGTCAACATCTGCATTTCATATCGGCATCCACATTTCAAATTTCTTTTCAGTGGAAGGTTTCAAAAGGCTAAGTATCAGGATCAGGCGGAAAGCACCAAGTGGCAATTGTTCAAGGCTTCAATTTATTTTTCTAAAAGCGATGAAAGATACCACGTATCCCAGTAGAAGAGAGTGGAAGCCACCATGTGTTGAGATCTGAATTATCTTCATTTTTCTTCATTGATATAACAAAGACTATGGTGGGTCTCAGGTTTTATTTCTAAAGAAAGCAGAAGCTACCAAGTGTCATTGTTCATGTAAATATGAAATGAGGCCCGATTGTTTCTATAATATAAACAAAGTTAAGTGGAGACTAGCACGTGTCACCTTCTGCAGGTTTCTCAAAAGGTAGCTAAAAGCAATGGAGATCACCACATGTCCTTGTTGAAGCAAGCAGAGATTGCCACATATCCTTGTTGAAGCAAGTGGAAATTTCCACCTGTCCCTATGCTCTTTTTCAAGTTGCTCAGGCAATAAAGGTTGTGGGTCTTATTTTATTTTAAGTTGTTAAAGTTTTGAGGAAGCGGATTGTGACAGGTGTCAAAGGTAGAACACTCATAAGCAAAGACACAAAAGGAGTATAAATTACACGAAAAGTTCTGCATATCTTCAATAGGTGTTGTAAAACACGCCAAGTGTCTTTTTCTAGTGTCTCCTAAGTAATAAGAAGGTTGTCAAAGAATTGTCTAAATGTCATCTTCCATTTAAGAGAAGGGAGTGTCTTGCAATCTATTTTAGCCAATGAACTGCTTAAAGATAGAGCATTTTAGAATCTAAGAAATATCTTATGTTAGACACTTCCAGTTCAGTTAGATTTCAGTTGGGCCATTAGATTGGGAACAAGTAGATAATCTGGAGTGAATCCAAGGCTATAAATAAGGGTGCAGAGATCACCAGGAAGAGGGGGAATTAGGAGATACTAGAGAGAATTTTTTGAGAGAATTAATGTTAAGAGTTTAGACTTTCTAGAGTTGTGACTAGGAATATCATTTGCCTTTGTTCTATCTTCTTGAGTTGGAAGGTTTATGTAACTATGCATGTTTTTGTGCCTCTTATGTGATTAGAGAATTAATGAGAAGATTGAATCCTGTGCCTTTGTTAATAATTTATGTGTCATTTCAAAAGTAGTCTAGGATATGTTGTCAAAAGTTTTAAACTTTCTAGAGCTGTGATTAGGAATGTCATTTGCCTTTGTTCCATTTTCTTGAGTTGGAAATTTTATATAACTGTGCATGTTTTTATGCCTCTTATGTGACTGAAAAATTCAAATAATAAGATTGAACCCTATTCCTTTGTTGACATTTTCTATATCACTGCAAAAGCAGTCTATGTTGTGAGCCTCTGCTTCTATTATTTCCATCTTTTACATTGACCATGCACTTGTTTGCTCTTAAATGTAAATGAATCTTACATATAGTCTCACTGTGCTCATGATTAAGGTTGAATTACATTCAGGTGCATCACCATAGTTATATTTTCTTTCTTGCATTTGTGTTTCTATTAAAATTCCTATCCCTTTCCTAGTATACACTTGATATAAAGAAGAGACCAGCTTCTTAAAAATATAGAGGTTATTTCAAGTCGCAAGTCCCACATCTTGAAACTTCCCATTGTTGGTGTTAGAATAAGTGCAATTTTAAACATCAATAGTTTCTATCAATAGCCTTCAAGCATATCAGAATAGACTCCATGGCCACTATAACTAATGGGTCAAACATTAAGAGTTCGAGCTTGGAAATCTTATTCTCAAATAAATACAATAGAACACCATAGTTAAAAAGAAACACAAAGGCAAGTTAAAACCCAATTGAATAGGTCCATATATCATTCTTAAAAATTATGGCTTCAGAGCATACAATATTGATATACTAGATAGGGATGAACTTGATGAGACAATGAACATTATACACCTCAAGCATTACTTCACTTGAGAGACTTTAAATATTGTTTATGAGGCCCATTTTCATTATACTATAACATCAACATTATTATTTGTAGCATACCCTATACCATTCTACCATACCTTGGCTATTGACCATAGTTGTTTTTACCCTCCCATGCCAACCCCTTTGACCTTGGTTCTATTCTATTATTTCTTTGGGTACTTTTAACGAGAGGATTTTGATCAAATTTTAGGAGTTGATTCATTATTCTAGATAGAGGTCATATTTTATAAAAATATGATAATGGTTTGGCAGTTGCATCCTTCATTTCTTCTTTCATTTTATTTGGATAACTATATATTATAACTATCTTTAGGAAAATCAGAGTGCCATCATTATGCTAATAATTATAAACACTCACAGGAAAATTAGTATCAATGACATATGTCATTATTTCCTAATTATAACCACCTATGATAAAATTAAGAGTAAGACTTTTATCATGACTTGAAGTCCCACCTTGACATTCATATGCCATACTGTGACATTTGTTTACTTTGCCTAATTTAAGAATTTGTTGCTACCTAGTTAGATTTCTCCTTTATAAGGTATAACTATAGTGACTCGAGGTCTCATCTTACGACTAGTAGGTAATGGTCAATTCACATTGAGGTCAGCTCAGTCACCCTTTGCCATGCTCTCATCATTTTTTTAGAAATTTCCAAATTTGAATGCTTTCATAATTTTATGAGTTAGAACATTTAGTATATCATCATCCTCGATCTAGTTGAGATACTTTGAAAATCCCAAAAACTTTTAAAAAAGATTTCAAAACTCCTAAAAATCACCAAGTTGACCACTTCTTTACCTTAAGGATTCTAGGAATCCTCACTAATTAAAAAGAAACCACTTGTCCTTTAATTTCTCCTTCCTTATTGGCCCCTAATTCTTATGCTCTCATCATTTTACAAGTTCATATTATTCATTAGGTATTCCACTTTGATATATTAATGATTCCTAGGCTTCATCCCACAATCTAACCATTTTGTGAGACCATTCCCATCTTCCTTTACAACACCATCATGTTTCTTCTCAATCATCACTTTTATTTTATCCCATATCTTAGAAGAACTACATTTGGCCTAAAATTTATGTTGGACCTTGCATCCATTAAACTATGTAGGTAGTGTCCACTTGCCTAGTGCATATGGAGTCAGCTGAGCTACCCTTTCCTTTTCCTATATTCCCCTCATTTTGTGTATATGTTTCATTGTCTCTTATAGCCTAGATAAAATGTTATTTGTCTCATTTGTTCTCTATTTATGCTAAAATTATAGTTAGCCATTATCTATGTTTCTTTCATTTTATTCTTGTTGTTTGGTCTTTTTATTTTTGGGTATATTGTTGTGTTTTTATTTACTTATTTTCTTGTTTGTTTGATTTCACTATTGTGCCTTAGCTTAATATACTTGTGTTCATTGGGTGATTCCTTGTGCATTATACTTAAGTCTATCTATATTCATACATCAACATTGTCATAATAGTTTTTATCATTAGTGCATGGTTTTTAATTATTTATTGGATCACGTGTCAATCCTTATGCATATTTTAGATAAGTTCTCATGGTGTTTTATCATGTTGCATACCATCACATGCTATAATAAAAATCAGATAAAAAATCTTACAATTAATGTGATCATGGTACTTCTCTTTGGCACTTGATAAATTTCTCAATCTACCTAAATCAATTTCTACATATAGAGTACTTAAAATCATGAACACATTTTCATCCTTGATAGTTAGGATGTGCATTTCCATAATAATAGGTTGACTAAATTCATCTTTCTCCTCTATATTGACTCACTCTTAATCTATGACTATAGATTCAATTTACAATCCCAATTCTATAATTTTCCATCATACTCCCATCATTATGCCAATGATTCTAACCACCTTTGGGCAAATCATTGTGTATCATCCCACTCATAGAGCTTAGGATGTGCATCTCCATACTAACAGGTTGACCAAATTAATCTTTCTCCTCTATATTGGCTTACTCTTAATCTATGACTATAGATTCAATTTGTAATCCCAATTCTCTAATTTGCCATCATACTCCCATCCTTATGCCAATGATTCTAACCATCTTTAGAAAAATCATTGTGTATCATCCCACTCATAGAGCCAATGATTATAACTAATTATAGACAAATCATTATGTTTTTGACCTATCTAGAGGTTAATGATTATAACCACTTTTGGGAAAATCATTCTCTTTCTTTTGTCCAATCGAGGTAAATTTTCATTATGATAATGCTTATAACTGTCTTTGGGAAAATCATTATCTCTATCCACCTAACTGGGACATATTTTTATCCTACCAATGATTATAACCTCCTATGGAAAAATCATTGTTTTCCCTTTTAAAATGATTATAACTATCTTTAGGCAAATCATTATCTTATTACCTTAATCTTTTTTTAATGATTATAAATGCCTTTGGGAAAAATATTATCTTTTTTTATCCTATCTATGCTAATGATTATAACCATATATGGTAAAATCATCCTATTTATCTACCTAATTGAGAAACTCATCATGCCACTGATTATAACTACCTATGGGTAAATTAGTCATTTTCACCGCATTTTACCTTTTAGGTCCCATCATTCCTTTCTTTTGATGGACCAATCACTGACCTTTGTCAATTACTCCCTCAAGGGGGCATCCAAATCTCATCCATTTTCATTAAATTAGTAAACATACATGACCTTTTCACTCTTTGATAAGACAATAATATGCCTCTAGCTTTAAATGCCTTCTTAAATAAGGGCAAATTGTAGACACCTAAATTTAGACCCAACTGACCTTTGACTAGACTTCAAACTGATTTCTACTAACAATTACAAATTAAGCTTAAGAATTAATGAATGTCAAAAGTTTACTTATCCATCATTCATCAAAGCTCAAAATCATGTTAAGACATCCCTATTTGAGATACTATCTTGTATGCAATAATAACCTCTCACATATTCATCCCCAATCACCTTGCAGCATCACAACTATCAATTTAACCTATGGACCTATTAATTTGGGCACTTGCTCTTGCACACTTAATTTAGGTTTAGTTTATACAATTTTAGGTTTAGGGTTATTTTATAAAGTAGAGGCACTCGAATTTGAGTTTAATTTTAGTTTATAGAGATTTAGATTTAATTTATATAGTAGAGGCACTAGAGGTTTAGTTAATAAAGGTTTAGGTTTAGGTTTAGTTTATATAGTAGAGACACTAGAGGTTTAGTTTAGGTTTAGGTTTAGGTTTAGTTTATAGAGTAGAGGCACTAAAGGTTTAGTTTAGGTTTAGTTTATAGAGTTTTAGGTTTAAGTTTAGTTTATATAGTAAAGGCACTAGATGTTTATTTTATAGAAGTTTAGGTTTAGGTTTAGATTGAGATTTAGGTTTAGGTTTAGTTTATAGAGTAGAGCAACTAGAGGTTTAGTTTTGGTTTATATAAATGTATGTTTAAGTTTAGTATATAGAGTAGAGGCACGAGAGGTTTAGTTTATATAGTAGAGGCATTTGTGATCAAAGGGAATAACACCATGAAGTGGCACCATGAAGTGGCATCCCATTCTTCAGGGGGGAGGGAGGGTAGGGAGGATTTTAATTATTTGTATTAGTTTAGTTTAGTTTATAGAGGTTTAGTGTACTACTCTATAAGGTTTAGTTTAGTTTACAAAGGTTTATTTTATAGAAACTAAATTTGAATAATGGTTTGGTTTGGTTTAGTTTAATTTATAGAAGTTTAGTTATATATAATTTTAATTTAGTTTAGAGAGGTTTAGTTATATATATATATATATGTTTAGTTTAGTTTAGAGAGGAGTCAAGAGTAGTGGAGAGTAGCTAACTAAAATAAAATTAACTTAACTTAACTATAGGTTTAATTTAGTTAACTACTCTCTACTACTCTTGAATCCTCTCTAATCCTCTCTAAACTAAACTAAACCTATTCTAAACTTGAGTAGTGGTTTAGTTTAGTTTAGTTTAGTTTAGTTTACTACTTTATAAGGTTTAGTTTAGTTTATAGAGGTTTAGTTTCTATAAATTAAACTTGAGTAGTGATTTAGTTTAGTTTAATTTAGTTTAGTTTAATTTAGTTTAGTTTAGTTTATATAAGTTTAGTTTAATTTAATTTAATTTAGTTTATTTTATTTCTATATAGATTTCGTTTAGTTTATAGAAGGTTAATTATATATAAGTTTAGATTAGTTTAGAGAAAGTAGAGAAGAGTCAGGAGTAGTAGAGAGTAGTTAACTAAACTAAACTAAATTAAATTAAACTATAGGTTTAGTTTAGTTAAATACTCTCTACTACTCCTGACTTCTCTCTACTCCTCTCTAAACTAAACTAAATCTATTCTAAACCTAAGTAGTGGTTTAGTTTAGTTTAGTTTCGTATACAGAGGTTTAGTTTACTAATCTATAAGGTTTAGTTTATATAAACTAAACCTGAGTAGTGGTTTAGTTTAGTTTAGTTCTATATAGGTTTAGTTTACTACTCTATAAGGTTTAGTTTATATAAACTAAACCTGAGTAGTGGTTTAGTTTATTTTAGTTTAGTTCTATATAGGTTTAGTTTAGTTTAGTTTATAGAGGTTTAGCTATATATAGGTTTAGTTTAGTTTATAGAGGAGTAGAGAGGAGTCAGGAGTAGTAGAGAGTAGTTAACTAAACTAAACCTATAGTTTAGTTAACTAATCTATACTAATCTTGACTCCTCTCTACTCTTCTCTAAAATAAACTAAACTAAACCTATTCTAAACCTAGATTAGTGGTTTATTTTATTTTAATTTAGTTTAGTTTAGTTAACTACTCTCTACTACTCCTGACTCCTCTCTACTCCTTTCTAAACTAAACTAAACCTATTATAAATTTGAGTAGTGATTTAGTTTAGTTTAGTTTAGTTTATATAGTATTAATTTAGTTTAGTTTAGTTTATATAGGTTCTGTTTAGTTTATTTTATATAGGTTTAGTTTAGTTTAGTTTAGTTTATATATGTTTAGTTTAGTTTAGTTTATATAGGTTTAGTTTAGTTTAGTTTATATAGGTTTAGTTTAGTTTAGATAGTTTAGGTCTATCATTACCCTTCCTAAACCCCACCTATCTATACCTTCCCTCTCCTAAACCTTAACTTCCCTCTCCTAAACCCTACCTACCATGTTTAGGCAAGTCCACTAGCTACCACAGTTCTTGAGTATAGGTCTTGATTACCCCTTGATCACAGAGTGCCTTTTCACTGAAAGAAAAATGAAACCACTATCCTTAGCCCTAAATTTAAGTCTTATTGGTTTAGACTTAGTCTAATTCCTCCTCTTTTAGGTCATATTATTGGCTTAAGATAAATACTTAGCCATAAATGGCCTTGCCTTATTGGATTAAGACTAAGCCCCTATTTAGATAGCCTAAGTCCATACAAAGGTAGAGAGATAAGAGAGCATCTTCCTTTCCTAAATCGAAGCACATATTGCAAGATGAGCCCAATAATCTAGAAATCAAGTACAAGAAACTGGGGGACCTCTCCTCTCTTGAGCCCAAATGAAGGGCTCAGTGGGAAGGAAGGCCTAGTTTAGTCATCATCAGTTACCAACTATCTAGTAGTAGGGGAATCAGAGCTTAAATATAAAAACTAACACCTCACTTTTGAGGAGTGGATATTTGAGTAAATTTACCTACCTCTCTCTCATGTTGATCCCTACATTGTGCCCTCCATTCTTAGAGCTGATAAGTCTTGACCAAAGTCTTCCAATGCCATAAAGGTCTTTGGATAATTTATTCTTAGTAACAACTAAAACTAGAGCATATAGTACAATACTTGCTTGGTTAGTGAATTAACTCTAGAGTTGTCTTCTCCTATAAGTTGTCTAATTTGGTAGAGGCTCTAGACTCTCTTATCTAGAGCCTATATAGAGAGATATTATAGAGGTTCTAGAGAAGAGTGGGTTTCTATGATCATGGGTCCCTTCATTCTGTATACCATATCAATAAGATCCTCTATTTGAGTATCTTACTAGCACCTCAATTTTCAGTATAGTAGAGTTGTCCACCTAATTGACAAATGATATCCCAGTGGAACCTTGACATGGAACTATTCCTTGAAAGAAGATAAAAATTTCCTAAAACCTTTTTGGGAAGTGAATCCTCTATAGAGCTCGGATAGAGGAGGAATCAGTCCTTATTACCAACAAGGAAAATCTGGTTCTTTTAAAACCTCTCTATGGAGTGATTCCCTCCATATTGGCTTAGTTCTCAAAGGGAGGAATCAGAGGGTATTTTCATCCAGTACCTACCTGGGAGTCGCATTTGCTCCATGCCTACTTCTAAAAACTAGGGATTTGAACCCCATCCAAATAGAAGTTTTTATGGGGGAATCCATCTAATCAACTACTACTTTTAAGAATAATAAGAGAATAAATAAACCAAAAAGTATATATTTTGACTTTTTGAGGGTTCCCCTCCTATTTTCATCAAAAAAAACCCAATTTTTGGATGGTTTTGTCTTTCTAACTATCCCTTCTCCTTCCTTTAGACCTCTCTTCTTTGTACCTTCTTTCCTTCTTTGTACTGTATAAAGTGAGACTAGGCCTCTCTTCCTTTAGAAGTTTGTGTACCTTTAATTATATAAGGCTAATCAAAATCAATTAACAAATTAAGTAAGATTAAATGCCTAGTTGAATTATCCATTAACAATTAATGAATATCTAAAAATGAAAATTTTAAAATTCAAAATATAAAAACCTTTTATCATTGCCTTTATGAGTTGTCAAGCTCTTGAAAAATATCCTAAATTATCTAATTTGAGATCCATGCCTAGTAATTGCAAATAATAATTACATGATAACTATTAACTCAACTAGATTTTTTTTTAACTGACCTACGTTTAGTTTAAATCCATTTCAAGTCTAAACTCAACCTTAACTCACCTTGAGTGAGAGTTAATTCTCAAGGCTATAAATACAATGCCATTCCTATTGATTTTTGAGCTATTTTGGTGCAACCTTATTATGCACAAATATCTTCAACAAGATCTTTTCATGTAGTTTAATAATGCTTAAATGTCTTACAAATAGTGTTATCATGCTCAAATCTTAAGTCAAGTAATCAAAGCCAAGGTGCCAAGAAGAGAAGGATCCAAGCAAGCTTCATTATCAAAGACATCTTGATGCACAAGCCATTTGGATCTCCAAGGAAGGTAAAAAACTTGTTTCTTTTTTGTTTTTGTTGTACTTTTATTTAGTTTTGTTACCTAAGCTCTTCCTTGTGTTTAGGCTAAAGGTGTTAGGATTTTAGTGTGTTCATTTCATTTGTTTTATAAGACTAACACAAGACTAATATCCCTTGTATTTAAATCCTTTTTCACATCAAGAAGTCTCCACCTCCTTCCCCTATGGTCCTTTCTCAACCCATGATTCTTTTACATATGGATCTTCCTTCACCTATGGCCCCTTCTCCATTAGTGACTCCTTCACCTATGGCCCATTCTCCACTGGTGACCCTTTCATCTCCTACAAAGTCCACTCCTATTCCTTCTCCTAATTATCACATGAATGATAGTACTCATGATCATGATACATATAAGCATTCCTACATTTTCTATTGAGATGATTTGACATGAATTATTTTCTCAACTTTCTCTAAAGATCAAAGAGACCCTCACTACAATTAGAATTCAACTTTATAGAGACTTATTATATGTTATGGATAATGTATGTAGACAAATACACCAGTATTTATGAACATATCATGGTGTTTTTTATTTATTTCTTCATTTTGGATTGGAAGTGTTCTCCAAATTTACATTTATCTATCTTATATCATTTGACATTATTTCAAATTCTTATTTATATTACATGATTTATATGTTTCACACTACATATTTTCTATGGTGTCATTTTATTTCTTATGTTCTCTTATGGATTATTTTTTCATGATGACATGTTTTTTATCTATATGTTCATCTATTTAATTTCTCGTGATTGTTTTCTACCTTATCTCTATAACATAGATGATCATTATTGTGACTTGGTTATTCAATCCTGGCTCCCTTTATTCATTCTTTCTTTATCATGTGATTAGTTAGAAAAAAAATCATCTCATTATAATCTCCTTTTATTGGTCCATCTTGGATATCACTTTATTCACCTTATTTATTTTCACAAACTAAGCATACCCATGGTTGAAACTTGATATAACATGTTGGCTCATAAGTAAGCCTAAGTGTATTAGTTAGTCATGTCTTTAGATAAATAACTTCCTTTAGCCAAAGCCTAAAGCTCATTTTTTTTGTCACTTTGTATCTTATGATTGGTCATTCCAAGTCCATATGGAGGAGGAATCTTAAAAGCCATAATAATTCAAAAGCTAAATCATTTTAACAAAAGGCAATGATACAAAAGGAAACATTTAAAATTCTAAAATTTAAATCACACTAAAATACATCATTCTAAGAACATATATTTTTTCTAATCAAATCTCAAACTCCACATTGGTCTCATGATAGAGTTGAGGTCCATTGGGGTGTGGCAGACTAGTAGATTGGGAAAGGACAATAAAAAACCTTTTAGTGCTACTTACTTTTTCATGCAAGTACCCAATCTTTATAGTAGACTGACAACTCTATAAGAGGTCCTGACAAATGGGGAACATGTTGTGGGAAGGTAGGTCCATTTCAATTTTATTATTATAAAAAACCAACATGATTTGATCTTAGTACCTCACTTATTTGCCTACATAGCTATATGATTATAGCGAATAGCTATATTCATGGTCACTAGTCACTTAGTGTCTTTCTATGTCCTTAATGTGCCTCATGTTTGCTAAGGTCTTCTCATAAGACACTTATGTTATGTTTTTGACATTCTTTATTTCACTCCCTACAATCCCAATAGTTCCCCTTAAGAAACATTGTTTTGTTCACTGATCTCACCCCCTAATTCATCCCATTTGTGAGTTTCAGTGTAAGACATTGGATATGACCAAACCTTCCTTACAAAATACCATTTTTTAACATTAAAATTCCAAGCATACCCTTTAAACATATTTCATGTTAGTTTTATCTTTGTGAGTTGTAGTGTAAGACCATGGATAGGACCTGGACTTCCTCACAAAATTTTCTAATATCCTAGTCATAATGAATTTACATTTGTCAAATTTGAGATAAGTCATGATTGATCATGAGTTATATGTCATTGAAATGCTTCTCATATTGATTTAGTATGTTTTATGCTTATTTATTTTGATCTTTCACTTTTATCTTCTTATTTTCTGATTGCATGTAAGAATACAGTGCTTTTTCTTAAATTTCTCATACTTCCCAGCTTGAATTAGTGTGATCAATTTATGTTCATGTTATTAATTTTATTTCTCTTTTATACTTCTCAACATGATTTAATATGATTAATTGACTTAATTTTTTTGTTTTTATACCATTTATCTTTCATGTTCTTTCCATTTTATTACATTTTTTTAATACTTCCCAATGTGATATGATGTCATTTTACTTGTTTTAATTTGGTGCAAATATTTTTCATGGCTTAAAAACAATTTGTTCTCTTGTTTACCAATTTTTGATTTATTATACTTAGTCATATTTTGCATTACACATTTTCCATCATGATATAGTGTGTAGTACATTTGTTTGTGATTAATTATAATTTTCCAAGTCCTTTTTGCCTATTTATTTTTAACCATGCATGTGTATCACATAATACTAGAAAAGAAAACACTCAAAAGATAAATACATGTTATAATAAAAAATCTATGCATCAACAACCACAACCAAATACAAATCATGAGATCAAATCCAACTATCAAAATAATATATCTATATATATCATGTGTTTTATACAATATAATGGTACAAAATATAAAAATATATAAATCCATCTCTACAGTTGGGATCTATCATGCCTATCCTTTGGCCTAGCCATATTTCCCATAAAAGCCTCAATCTATCCCCTCTACATAGTTCACTATAATGAGGTTGTCCAATATCTCAATCCTTCTACCTATCCCTGTAGGTTGGCCATTTAGGCCCATACCTATCCAATCTAGATCATGGTAGCCATGTGTGCAACTCTCTCCTAATCCAAGGCCTATTAGGCCTATGCCTCTCCTGCTCCCACCCCTACTGATGGATGTAATCCATCCCAACATTTATGTATCTACCTCTTGGCCTCCCCCACTAGTCTAAACTAGCCTATCTGAGATGGGGTAGATGGTACCATAAGATAATATAACATGGTGGGGTTATATGGTGTCATCACCTCATCCAAAATGTCATGGTGCTCATGGTGCACTTCCATGACTAGGGATATACATATGGCATCCTTTATTATAGGATTTACAAAACCAAAGCCAAATAGATATTGGATCACATATACATCTAAAAATCTATCTTTCTACCTAAAATCACATACAACTAGTATTATATGTTTAAAATGAAAATTATAACATTTATTATCAGTCCTAATATCATTAACCACCATCTCCCCATATACTCATCCACTGAACACAATCTATCTATATGATTATCCCATGATTACCTTATTTATCACTCACTTCCCTATTAGGGTGAATCTAGGAGTCACCACTTATGCATGTCATGAACCTCTCCTCAGAGGTGCCTCTTTTGACCAAATCTATCCTGGGTTGACTATCAGATCATCCTATGTGACCACCCTCATCTGTGATTGATCTCATCGATGACGCCTCTATCTATGATGTGTCTTAGGTGGTCATTACTCCTCTTACTATGGTGATTGCTATGGTACCTGATGCACCCCTACATTAACATCAATTCCCTCTCTTTTTTTAGCTGATGGTTCTCATGTTCAACCAGTCCATGGTCTCACATGCCATAACATGATTACCAATCTCTCGACTAGCACTCCTCCTCCTCTCCCCCTTAGCTCTCTCACATATTTTACCCAAAAATCAAGCACTGCTATAGGATCCACTGGGTGTACGAGACTAAACTACCCTGATAAGTGTGCCACTGGCTATGGCTCTACCCACCAGGTATATTGGCCCATGATCTACACTTGAGCCATCCTTGACACCATGATCACCTTACTAGGCCAAATAGTAGCAATATGTGTGTATGTATTCCACATTATCTCCCCTCATGTGATCCTTTATAATACTAACATGTAGGGTATGGCTTATGATACCTAGTCCTATCTCCATCTCATCACCTAAGGTAACCTATCATCAATCACATGGAGCAACCTAGTTGGATGATACATAAGGAACATCTCATATATCCACACACTAAGCAAAACCACTGGTATCATAGTATTTTACCCTCTAGACAACATCCCATACATATCATGCATGAGATTGACCCAAATGATAGACCCAAAATCATATAATGCCCCCTAATCTAAAATGGACTAGCACAAGGCTATCAAATACATCGATACCTTATCATCCAACTTGTGACATGTCACTCATGATGTCACAAGTTTGATCATGACCTTCAAGATGTCTAGAAGTTATGCAATATACACATAAAATAAGCTAACCCTCATCCCTAGGTATATCCTATTTTAACATGTCACTAACCTAGCTAGTGATTGTCTCTCCTTTAAATCATCTAGTATCCCTATGATCATTGGTGTCCCTCTTATTAGTAGTCCAAGAAATGCATGGACATCTTCTAGTGTGATACTTGCCTCTATGGTATCCCCATCCACCACCCATCAAAATGTGTTGTTCAACCATTCCCATGATTTTAGGAACATGACAATGAGATTAACACTTAATGGGATGTGCCTCATCTCCATGATACCTCCCAGACCTAGTGTAACTAATCTTACTCTGTCCACATTTATCAAACACTATCAAATCTGGTAACCATGATACATCAATCAATCTCCAATATCTCTATAATCTCTACACAATATCAAATAATAAAGGATTTAGTAGATCTCCATGTCATTTATAATCAAAGTACATTCTTAAAAAAATCATAAAACTCAGTTGGCCTAATTTTTTTTCATTTTTTATTGAATTTACCTATTAAATACTAAATTAGCCCTATATTTCATCAAAGATACTAAATCAACCCCTATTAAATTTATACTAGATCAGTCTCTTCAGTACTAAGATGACCACCTTTGGTTTGCAGTACTCAGTCAACCTCCTTTTTACCTTGCAATACAACATTAGCCCTATACTTCATCAAGGATACTAAATTGGCCCTATCAAATTTATACTAGATTGGCCTGTTTAGTAATAATTTGGCCACCTTTGGTTTTTATTACTAAGTCAACCTCCTTTTTACCTTATAGTAATATATTGGCCACCTAAAAAATAACTAAGTCAACCTATTACTATGTAATCAGACCCCTTCCTTAGCCAACTAAATTGGCCTACTTTCATGCAGTCAACCTGATGGTTTTATTGATTTTTGCATACTAGGTCAACCTAGTCAACTATTTTCATCCATAGTGATGACTTTTTGACCAAATTACCATAAATGCCCTGAGCATTTATTGGTCTAACTCCTTCCTACCCAATACCCTATTTTACCCCTAGTGTCCCTAAAAATTTCTTAGGGTTCATTCTAGTGCCTAGATTTTGTCTACCAGTCAATTTTCTATAATTAACTCAAATTCAAATAAAAATATTTAAAATTTTGAAATTTTTAGTTGATTACCTATGTTGTACTCACTGTGACTACTATGCATCCTCCGCATCTTAGCTGTCATCTCCTCACCATCTTGGCTCTCTAGTCTCTCACTAGGTCTATCAGAGCTCTATTTTCTCAAAATAGTAAAAATAGCAAATGAATTATTTTTCACCCTATTTATATTTTACTATTCAAAATTATTTACACTTCAAATATTTACCATTAAATTTATTATTTTGGTCATATCTTTGTCTCTACTAGCTCTTTTTCTAAATCATAAAATGTTCTAGAATCCTGACATCATATATAATATTTTCAACTATTATATGTCTATGTTGTAAAAAAATGATTTTCACTCTTTTTTTGCTAATGTATATAGGTTCACCTAATGTTCCCCACATTAGAAACCTTCACATTTATTGCATCTCCTTCTTTATCTACAACACTAAGGTAAGAAAAGGTATGTATTTTTCAATTCTATCCTTTCATTTATCTTATTTACTACACTTTATTCAACTTTAGCATTATGTGTTGCATATGTTTTTTCCTGAATCACCATCCTAGGTTATACCTATGTGACATATGATGAAATTTAAATGGGGTATATGTATACACATAATATTTTCAAACTTTATCAATTACTGACTTTCTATTTTAGAAAAACCCATCATCTTAATCTGTTTGAGTGCATGCCTTAAGGGGTATACTAGGAAAGGGGTGGGTCGACCATTGGTGCTTTGTAGGATAATTTCCACTTGCTATCTACACACCCATTTCTTAAAAACATTCCCCTAAGTTTTGCCTCTTATTTTTCACCCTCATCTAGTCCTTTACCATGTTCATTATCCCTTCCCTAACCTAAAACCCTTTTTTATGGTTTATGTTGCACTGTCAACCCCATCAACCTTATACTCTATTTGATAAAACTTATTAGAGTCTAGGTTGGCCCCTAGTCAACCTAGATTGTGACCTAATTTGATTTTGTCAATAATGAATGTAGCTAGGGTTAGATCCACCTATATAAACACATCCATTTCATCATTTTTAATAGAAGAAAAGAAGAATAGATATATCTTGCACATCTACTTATCCACCATTCTACTTGAGGAGCAAGCTTAAGGTTTTATAGTTTTTTTAGAGATATGGATCTTATCTCATAGAGAAGTCTTTTAGATGCATTGATAGGTTATGTAGCCTAGATTTGATTTATCCTTCTCATCCTTACATACTCCAACAACCTATTGTGAAACACCTTAGCCAAGGGAGAGATTAAGGCTTGATAGGTTCATCTTCAAAGGTAAGTATTCCTAATTTTATTCCTCATTCATAAGAGTAGATAGATAATCATTTGTACTTCTCTTTCATATATTAGGATTCTATATACATTTATGTGAGTATATGTCTTCTATGCATGTTTATTTTTTATATATATTACCCCCACTTTGTACCATAATCTTTAGTGAGAACTAGATTATACTTTTACTTTAAGAAAATTTAGTTTAGTGAATATGAAAACATAAGACATGGTTAGGGTTACTGTGTTGTTTTACTTGACTAGAGGCTTTGGAACCCTCCCTAGTGATATTATTGTGTTAAGAGACCCCTTGGCTAGGTCTAGTAGATCCATCTTGGTCATGAATCTAAATATCTAATGTATCCACAATTAGAAGTGTAACTAGGATTTATCTTCTCCAAGCTAGGATTGATTTATAAATCTATTACATTTCCCATTGCATATAACTTTAATTGATGATTAAGTGAATAACCCATACATAATCAACCAACTAATAAGTAATCTATTGATTTGTGAGGTGATACAAGAATTTATATGGTAAGAGGAGAGGGTATTATCAAACACACTCCACTTAGATGATGGTGTTATCCTTGTAATACCAATAAGATCTTGTGAGTAGGAACATCCTCCTTATCTTATCTGAGAGTCATAGTATGGGCCTCTGATTGATGGCCATGTAGATCACATAGTAGAAGGATGTAAATATGTACCAAATGTGGTTCCTATAGTAATGCACATAAAAAATATAGAAGACCACATGAACCACATATCTAGAAGGGGTCAATGGTAGAAACACAAAAGGATTTAATGTAAGGGTGGTTCAAACTATGTTCACAATCTATCTCATCATATAAAAGTTTGTACCTCCTCTATTCTTGATGATTCCCTTGACTAGATTAAAATTTATTATACATCTAAGATTTATAACTTACTTCCCTTTAAGTATGATGCTCAATATAGGCATCTAGAGGATGTTGACATGGACAAAATCCTTCACTCTAACCAATCAATTCAATAATAACATCCCAACATGAATTCCTTCCTGAAAGGTATAGATAGCATAAGCATTGTTGTCATTAGTTTTGGTCCATTGGTCCATATTGACAACCCAATATTGGATAACCCTATATATTTAATCTATATCAATCCATGCATCTATTGTATTTTGGTCATAAACTAGGGTGAACTCAAGGACATTGTCATACTACTTAAAGGCAACTCTAGAGATGTATGTAATTTTATTATGGGACCCAAAAAAGTATACCAGGACCTAAGTAGAATTGTACACATACAATTTTTTTTGCATCATGTAACCAAGTATATCAAAACATGATAATACCTATAGATTACCTATAACTTTGTAAAATATTAACTTCTCAAGGATTATGAGAATGTAAATGAACTTAAGTCTCCTCATCATTATTTGAGGTTATCTTCCATATATATTCAATAACCTTAAACACTTTGTTGTAATGATAAAAATGGGTTAGGTTTTTTGATAAGGTGGTATCTCTAAATTTGGACTTAGGTTTGGGGTTGAAATATGATGCATCTAGGGTTGAGAGTTAGGATATACTTAAAAAAGAATTCTAAGCATGAGGGAAGCACTAAAGTATTGAGAAGGTGTTGAAGGGAAGAATTAATGGGAGTTTGGAGAAGTAACAGTAAATCAAATAACTTTGAGGAGTTATATAGATCCACAAATATCTCATGTATTAATGGAATTTTGAGGCTCACCTTATGCAAATTTAATTTAGAGTTGGTCGCACAATCCACTAGAATGTTTCTTGATATGGCATTAACTCAGAGAATTTGGTGATAGTGAGGGGAAAATCATAAGAATTTGAATTATCTTAGTTATCTATATTGTTTAATGTAAGTACACGGTAGGAACATGTCTAGTTTAGTCCTTGTAGCACTTCAAGTATCCTATAGTTGAGCCACATGTTCTCTACTATTTGGGTACTTTTTCTACAAGTTATGCCAATTAGTGAAACTAGAGTGTCACTCTTTTACCTTTTCATGTACTAGATTTATTCACTTGGACATGTCAAGTACACATGGAATTACACTATTGGCTTATGGCTTAACCTATACCTTTATTTTCCTTTTTCATATTATTTTGAACCATTTTTTCATTTATCACATAGACGTGACATGTGGAACTTTGTGATTAGTTTTTGTCTCTAACTATACTTCCTTTCTAGATCAATTAGGATACTTTAGGACATTTCTATAAATTTTTCAAAAAATTGAAACATGGTGTCCTATGGTTGGTTGGGCTCTTCCAAGGATATGACAACCCTACTACCTTTATGAGACTAATAAGTCTGACATGTTCTATATGGTAGCCTTGCATTCATCAACCTCTCTTAGGGCTCTAAAATCTCTAACACCTCTAAGAGACTAACCAATATGATAAGTTACATATGTAAGAATATCATTAATTGGGCTCTGATAGCTATGCTACATTAGGGATACTAATAATTCTAACAAGTTCTATGTAGAAACCTCTCATTATTTGGGTTCTGATAACTCTAATACCTCTAAGAGATGAATAATATAAAAAATTTCACATGGTAGCCTCTCATTTTTAGGGATCTCTTGAGGCTCTACTAGTTATGATGCCTCTATGAGAATGAGTATTATGACAATTTTCATGTGGTATCTATTGACCAAAATTGACTTTTAAGTCAAATTTAAACCCCGTATAGGTAAAAATTTAGTTTTTAAGATGTTATATGGGTCTATATATTTGTCATAAGCTATATTATGGTTAAATCAATATCATCTAATGTATTTTTGTCCTTAGTCATGTTTTCATCAGCTCATGTGTCATTTAGGCCATTAAATGTGCTTTTAAGAGTCATAAATGCAAGTGGCATAGTTACCAAGGTGCCTAGGTGTCCTATTTTATTTTCCAACATCCAAGAGGTTAGTTCAGTTACCTTAGAATATTTTAGGTTGTTTAACTAAAATTATAAAAACCAACTGAAAAAGGGAGAAAATGGCACTTATATGACACATAGGAAGTGTTACATGTGGAGAAATATCTTGGGAGGCCTCCTAATCTTAAAAATACTCATCTCTATTTTTTGTTTGATTTATAAGTGCCTTTTGAATCCAAAACCATTCTACTCATTTCTTGCTTTTATAGATAGACTAAAGTGACCTTTAGGTTTTTGCTCGATATAAACAACACAAGCAGTTTTAAGACAACTATTTTTAAGATATGATAGTACACTTAGAGACTTTAATTTTCTTAATAATAATGAAAATATTGATCAAGTTTGCTTTATGAACCATTGCTAACAAGTTGATTATACTTTTTTTAAAGCTATTTTATGCACCCTATAGGTTTTGATCCATTTTGGCTAAATCCATATGAACCAGTTGGTGATGTTGGCTTTAGAGGATGTTGGATTCATTCAAAAATGGTCTCCATTCTTAGTTTCATGTTTCATAACATTTGGATGAGCACATTATTTCATGTTATAAGAGATTGTCACCATGTGAAATTTCAACTAAAGTGCAACTTGTTTGTTGAGTGTGTTTTCCTTAAGGGGTGAAAATCCAAGTGATAGCATTTTTTGGCATGCTCAATGGGACTATAAGTCCTAGAATATTGTCTAATATTTATGTTGGTCTTGGCATAGTTGAAACTAAAATAAAATCTGCATTCAGTACATAGAGACTCCACTAAAGTTTTTAACTCTTTGGTTGCTGATCAATTCTTAATTTCCTTGCCAAAGATGACCATTAGGTCTGCTACTAAAGGTATACCTTTTGAGTTTTTGAAATTGCCTTTGTATTATATCAAAAGGTTTAAGTTTATGAATACCCATCCTTATTCAAGAGAGTTAGTGTTTGAAAAGTCCAAATTATTATTTATTTCAACCCCTAATACTCATAGTCTACATTCCAAGATGGATAAGAACCAACCTTTTATATCCTTCACTAGATCATCTCCTTTGAATCTTGCCCAATATGACCAAATTCTAGGAGCATCCATTAAGAGTGTTCCATATGTTAGTGAATAAGGTCCTATTACTATCATTAAACACATTAGAAACATATTAAACTACTGTAATATCCATAATATCATTCAAGAGAATGTGTATATTAGGTTTTTGGAATTGTCTTTCAAATGGAAAGCTTTAGATTGGTATGGAACTCTACCTAAAAATTCTATTGGTTGATAGGATGAACTAAAAGATCTTTTGACTAAGAGATTTGGAGAGAAAAGTGATCATCTATCATTATCTAAGCAATTAACCACTATCAAGAGGGAAACATAAGATTTTATGCAAGATTTTAATATTAGGTTTTAAAAAACATGGGATAGGATTCCATCCCTTGTGAGACCTACTCTAAATTATGCCTTCTGGTACTATCTAAAAGCATTGAATATTGATGTAGCCATGATGATCCAATCCATGGGTGGGAATACACTACATGTTGCTTATGAGATATCTATCAATGTTGAGAATTATCTTGTTCAAGAAAGAAAGATTGCTCTTAGACCACCAATGCCATTGTTCCCTAATTTTCAGCCTCCTAGTCAAGTTGCATTACCTACCTTGGCTCCTTTGTCTAGTCAAGAAAGGTCTACCATTACTCCCACAAATGAGATTAATGAATTCAATAATTTTATACAAAGTTTTACCAATGAAATAGTTTCTCTCAAAAGGAAACAAGTTCAAATTTATAGGCCATACCAATCCTATAATTAGTTTGGGCAAACCAATAGGCCTTCTTTCCAAGGTAACGCTCAAGGACAAGGTCAAATAACCCAAGCTAGACCTTACCAAAGCTAGAATCATAATGCTACCTCATATTCAAAACTCTTGTTCTAACTCAAAAAAACCTTGTTCAAGAGCAACCAGGTCATCCCTCTTATGACCAAAATTAAGACCAAGTTGCTTATGCCAATGAGATGCACAATCAAGCCATGACTATGCAAGGTAATCAAACATCTCAAGTTTAAAATTTTGAAGGGCCAATACAAGGTGGAATGAAATTTGTAATGGAAAATGGGAAAACACACTTTGATTCTACTCTCATAAATCATTTGGAGGGAGAGTTTTTTGCCATCAATCATTTGGGGAATCTAAGAAATTTGAATGCTAATGTATCCTCTAACACTAGGTCTAAGAAGAGAGCTACTGAAGAGACATAAAGATACAATAAAGAATCTATTTTTACTCCTACATCATCTCCAATAGTGGGGGGATGTAATTCAGCTTATAAGGTGTAGGAAAATTAGAAGTTTTAGAATGTAAGGCCTGCTCCTACACATCTACCTCCACAAGCTACACCATAAAGTACTAGTGCTTCCAAGGAACCTTCCAAGGTAAGCAATCCTTATATAAATGTTTTGGGTCAAATGAATAAGTTTAATATGAATATTTCACTATGGGATTCACTAAAAATACCTAGACAAAATGACATGCTTCAAAAAGAATTGCAAGGATTTGGTAAGCAAGTTAGATCAACTAGGAATGAGAACATTGTCTTGGTGAATGGGACTCAGCCCATTGATGGAAAAGTAAAGAATATTGATAAAAATCTTCCTTTATACCTATCTCTAATCATTTTTGATTTCTTAGTTCATAATTACAAGATAGACAGTGGGGCTAGTACTTTAGTTATGCCCAAGTGTATAGAGGATAAACTAGGCCTCAAATATGAGCCAATGGCTAGAGGAGTTTTACAATTGGATGGATCACCAATAAAGACATTAGGAGTATTCAAGGATTTGAACTTGATTTTACATGCTCGTCCTATTTTTCCCATTTCTTATGATGTGGTTATGGTATATTTTCCTCCATACTTTGCTCTTTTTATATCAAGAGAGTTTACAGCTAAGATAGGTGGATACTTGGCATCCAATTGGTCCTATATGATTTTTAGGGCAAAGTATGGTACTAAGGTGAATAGTTAATTAGAAACTATTCATCACAATCACTTAGATACTTACATTCCTAAGTTATAAAATTTTAGTTATGCCATTATTGATGAAGAATAACTTCACATAGACTAATCTCCAACATCTTTTCTTGAAGGAGTTTTTGATTTGTACTTAGATGAATGAGGAGATGAACATTATGAGCATGATCCTTAAAAATTAATAGAGGAGGCTGGTCTTGGAGTGTATTTTATGCATGAAGAATAATATCTCATTCCAAACTTGGTCAAGCCAAGTGAAAACATGGACGGTTTATTGAAGCTATTTTTTGATGGCTCTAGAAGTAAGGTTGGGGTAAGTGGTGGAACAATATTGGTTTCTACTTCTAAGGAAAGGTAATATTACACTTTAAAATTTTAATTATCTTATACTTGTAATGTGGTAGACTATAATTCCCTCATTCATGGCCTTGAGTGGGCTAGGAAAAGAGGTGTGAAAGAGTTACAAGTGTATGGTGATAGTGAGGTGATTGTGAATCAAGTAATAGGATAAAATATGACTAAGAAATCTTTGCTTAAGTTTTATAAGCATAGAGTGTGGGATCTTTTGGAGTATTTCCAAGATTTCAACATCACATATATCCCAAGAGAACAAAATAAACATGATGATCGGTTGGCATCAATTAGAGATTAATTTGATGTTCCAAAGGGGATAGGAGAAGATAAGAACCAACCATATCTCAAGGAGATTGTAAGGCCCTCCATACTGGATAATGTCCCTAATTGGCAAGTGTTTTATAGTGACTAACAAATAGAACTTTTTATAAAAGAGTATGTTGAGTTTTCTTCCAAGAATCAATCCAAACTACAGTATCAATATGGAGAGCAAATTATACAAGTGAAGTCAAACAAGCTCCCTAAAGGCCTAGTCACACTTGAGAGTATCTTCAATGATGATGACCAGTTGAAGAAAGAAAAGGTAAGCATGTATACTAAGAAATAAAATTATGAGAAATTAAAAATCTTCAAGCATAAGTTTCTTGGACTTGGGAACGTATGTACTAGTGAAGAGAAGCATGCTTTCATTGAGTTATGCAAGGAGTTTTATAATGTCTTTGCATGGGAATATAGTGATTTGAAGGTGTTTGATCCAAACTTAACTCTACATACCATAGATCTAGATAAGAATGTTAATCCCATAAATCAAATACAAAGGCCAATCAATCCTAAGATTGAGCCTCTTATGAAGAAAGAGCTCACTAAGTTGATTCAATCTAAAATCATCTTTCTTATTAAGCATTCATCTTGGTTGGCAAACTTAATTCTTGTTAGGAAGAAGAATGGAGAAATTAGGTTATTTGTTGACTTTAGAGACTTGAATGGAGTTTTTTTTAAGGACCATTAGCCTCTTCCTTCCATGGAACAAATTTTTCAAGTTGTGGCAAGTAGTTAAAGGTTTTCTCTCGTTGATGGATATTCCAGGTATAATCAAATTTTGGTGAAAGAAAATGATCAATATAAAACAACCTTTACTAATAAATGGGATACATGTGATTATAATAAAATGGATCTTGGCTTGTCTAATGCTATATGTAATTTTCAACGTGCAATGGATATGGATTTTTAAGGACTAATAAATGACATTATGTTAATGTATCTTGATGATGTCACATTTTTTTCTAAGGGTGCAAAGGATTACTTGAATCACCTTAGGTGTATTTTTTAGAGATGTAGGGAGTTTGGAATATAACTCAAAAAAAATAAGTTTGTGTTTTATATTCATGAAGGTAAACTTTTAGGACACATTATCTCCAAGAAGGACCCATCCATAGATCCTAAAAGGGTAAGTGCAATCTTGGCATTGGCTTTTCCCAAACATAAGAAAGGTTTATTAATTTTCTTTGGGAAAATTAATTTCATAAGGAGGTTCATCCATATTTTTTCTAATTTATTAAAGCCTTTAAACTCTATGCTAAGGAAGGATGAAGTGTTCACTTGGACTAGAAGAAGGAAGGAAAGTTTTGAAGAGATTAAACAAGCCATTGCCCAAGCTCCAACTCTTGCATGTCCTAATTTATCAAAGCATTTAAACTTGTATAGTTTTGGAAATGAGGATGTGATATATACCATTCTTACTCAATCAAATGAATAAAATTTGGAGTAGCATATGGCCTTCTTTAGTCAAGGTTTGGAAGGTTATGAGGTAATATACACCTATGTTTAGAAGCAAGTACTTTCAGTTTTTATAAGTCTAAATAAGTTTAGGCATATGTTATCTAAAAACAAGATCAACATATTGGTACCTAATCCTAGTGTCAAAGACTTCTTTTGAGAAGATATTTGATTGAAAAAAGGGTTGGTTGGATCACAAAAGTGATGGAGTATGATGAAGATATCAAGATAACCAAGCTAGTAATCTTGCTTCAGATTTGAAAGAACAAAAGGAGGTTGTTTTATCACTCCATGATGACCCTATGATATCTCCACCTACATCAATAATGAGATGGACAAAATATATGATCCATTTTCTTTGAACCATTGAGTGTCCACAAGGCCTTGATAGATCTTGAAGAAGGTAATTTATATTGCAATCCATTCCTTATGTACTTGTTGATGGAGTGTTATTTAGAAAAGAATTTTTAGGTGTGTTAATAAGGTGTGTTGAATCAAATCAGATTGATAAAATAATATTTAAGTTTCACAATGGACTAGCTGGTGGTCACTTTTCTCCAAGAACCATAATTACTAATATTATGAGCGTTGGATACTTTTGGCCTAGTTTGTTTAAAGACACCCATGATTGGGTAAGGAAGTGTCCAAAATGTGTTCTCTTTGATGGTAAACAAAATATTGTTTCCTTTCCCCTTCATCTAATTCAATTTGATCAAACCTTTATGCAATGAGGTTTGTATTTTATAGGCCTAATCAATCCACCTTTTACTGCTAATCACAAGTGGGTGTTGACTGCTACAGATTAATTTACAAGATAGGTGGAGGATATAACTTTCAAGGAAGCAAATGAAAGTTTAGTTATAGACTTATATGAAGGCATAGTGACAAGGTTTAGGGCTCCTTTAACAATAATTTTAGATAATGCATTGGATTTTCTTGGAATGAAGACAAGTGAATGGGCTTTGAAACATGGCATCTATATTAGTACATCTTCCAGCTATTATCCACAAGGGAATGGATGAGCTGAGTCTACCAACAAGAATATAATTAGGATCATAAAGAAAATAATGGAGGAGAACCAAAGAACATGGCATTCCAAGTTGAATACAACTCTTTGGGCTAATAGAATCACCCCAAAAATATCCATTGAAAACTTACCATACACACTTGTTTATGGAAGAGAAGCTAGATTTCCTATTTCACTTGAGTTACTAGCCTTGGATCTCACTTATAAATTCTAAATAATGGAAAATGAAAGAATGGAAGTCAAGTTGTGTGAGTTAATAGAGCTTGAGGAGACAAGAGATCAAGCTATGTAAACTATGAGAGCTTACCAAGATCAAACAAAGAGATACTTTGACAAGAAATCCATGCCAAGGAGTTTCAAAGAGGGAGACATTGTTATAAATTAGGATGAAGATAGGGCTAAGCCTAGAAGACACACAAAGTTTGATTCTTTGAGGAGTGGCCCTTATATTATTACCCAATACAAGCAACTCAATGCCTTCTAACTCTCAAAATTAGATGGAGAGGAGCTTCATATCCTAGTCAATGAGATATATCTCAAAAATTGTTACTAATGTTCTCCTCTCTCCTTGTACATAGTTTTTAGTTTTCCTTGTGTTCCATAAGTGCTTATGCGCATGTCAATTTTGTTTGTCTTACTTTGTCTAGTGTTTACTTGGTGTGTTGTGGTTGTTTTGTTTGTGTTTTAGGCAATTCCTTGCTAGTTGTCTTTAAGAAATCATTGAATGCCTTGGTCCATGATAGGATAAGGCTACTAATACTTAGTATAATAGGCATACTACCCCTATGAGTCACCTATTTGTTGACCAAATTTGTCATTTAAATCAAATTTGGACCCCTATAGGTAAAAATTTAGTTTTTTAGATGTTATAGGGGTATATACCATTTTCATAAGATATATTATGGTTAAATCAATTCCACCTAATGTATTTTTAGCCTTATTCATGTTTTCATCATCTCATTTGTCATTTTGGGCTATTAAATGTGATTTTAAGAGTCATAAATGCAAGTGGAACTATTCCCAAGGTGCCCAAGTGTCCTATTTTCTTTTTCAACATCCAAAAGGTAAGTTCAAATGTTAGGGATGTCAATTACCTTAGAATATGTAGGATGTTCAACTAAAATTGTAAAAACTAACTAAAAAAGGGAGAAAATAGCACTTGTACAACACATAGGGAAGTGTTCCATGTGGAAAAAGATCTTGGGGGGCATTTTCACCTTCCAAATACTCATCTATATGTTTTTTTGATCTAAAAGTGCCATTTTGAATCCAAAACTATTTTTCTCATTTCTTGTTTTTTTGGATAGACAAAAGTGACCTTTAGGTTTTTGCTTGATATGGATAACACAAGTGGTTTCAAGATAAATTATTTTGGGAGATGATATTAAACTCATATAAATTAATTTACATAACAAGAATGCAAATATTGATGAACTATGCTTTATGAACCATTGCTAACAAGTTGATTGTACTTTTATTATAGCTATTTCATGTAACCTATAGGCTTTTCTCCATTTTCACCAAATCCATATGCACCAGTTGGTGATGTTGGCTCCAGAGGATTTTGGATTACTTATAAAATGGTCTTCATTCTTAGTTTCATGTTTCATAATGCTTAGATGAGAAAATTAATTCATGCTACAAGAGAGTGTCACCACGTGCAATTTCAGTTGAAGTGCTTCTTGTTTGCTAAGTGTGTTCTCCTCAAGGGGTGAAAATCCAAGTGAAAAAATTATCTTCTCACTCATCGATATATATTGAAGCTTTGATAAATTTGACACCTCTGGGAGAATGAGTAGTTTAATAATTTCTAAATGGTATCCTCTCATTCATTAGGCTCTCTCAAGGCCCTAATAGTTTTGTCACCTTTAGTAGATTGACCACTTTGATAGGTTCCACATGAAATCTTCTCATTCATTGGGATATCTAAATGATTTAGAAAATTTGACACCTATAATATATCTACTAGTCTAATAAGTTATATTTTGTAGACTCTCTTTCATCAAACTCTCATAGGGATCTAAAGAATCTAACACATCTAGGAGACTAACCAATTTAATAGGTTCCGTATGGCATCATTTTATTCATTGGGCTCTCCCAGATCTCTAAAAAAAATTGTCACCTCCTAGAAACTGACTAGTCTAACAAGTTCTACATGGCAACCTCTCATTCATCAGGGTCTCCCAAGGCTCTAACATCTTTGATGCCTCTATAATATTGACCAGTCTAATAAGCTCCACATGGAAGCCTCTAATTCATTAGGATCCTTAAATATTCATAGAAATTAACTAAGTTATAAAAAGGACCACACAATTAAATGAAATATTACTGGTCTACCAATGAAGCTCCATGAAATGCTAAGTAGGAGTCTGAGGTGACATGATCCCAAAAAAATATGCATAGGTTTAACTCTAAGAAAAAACATAGTTAACATAAAATATTATTAGTATGGTAAAAAATTCATAGTGAAACACATAATTGATAAAATAATATAGACACAAGGATATGTATGGATCTTTATGATGACCATTCACTTGTTACTAATGTTGTGAAATGCTTAAATGATCAAGGCATAACATGTTTTCAAGGTTTTATAGGGTTTAGGACCAAGTACAAGAATATTTCACAAAATATGATGTCACATCCCATGTGTCCTAATAGATCTTAAGTAAATGAAACCAACTAAAAAGTGGTAGGTTCCTTAGAAAAAGGGTAGTTTTCTTGAGGAAAAGAAGAACTTTAGCACTTGTATGGCTCCTTGGGAAGTGTACCACATGGGAAAGGATCATGGTATGTATTTTAAACTTTCCAAGTCTCATTTACACGTTTTTTTCTCTACAAGTGCAATTTTTGGACCAAAACCATTATGCTCCCTTTTTAGTCTTCTTGGCAAGCAAAAGTGACCTTTAGGTTTATGTTTAGTACAAATAGCTCAAGAGGTTTTACCTCAAAATACTTGGGGAGGTTAAATTAAACTTAGAGAACTTAATTTAAATAAAAATATTTTTAATAATTATGTCTTATGCTTCATGAACCATCCTCATGAAGTTGACTGTACTTTTCTACTTACTATTTTGAGCACCCTTTAGGGTTTGCTCCATTTTTGGTAGGTCCATACAAACCAATTGGCGATATTGGTTATAGATGATTTTTTATTCATCCTAAAATCATATCCATAATTTTTTCAAGTTTTATTATGTTTTGATGAGTCAGGTATCTCAAAGTTGCAAGAGGAAACACCTTATAAGTAATAGGCAATTTTCACCATTTCCAAATCTTCATGATTTGAAAATGTATATAGAGGGTTTTCATTGGTCTCTTTTCATTTTTTAAATTTTCTCTCATTCCCTTCCTCCTTTAAAAATTCATTCTCTAAGAAATCTTCATAGTTGCAATCATATTCAAGAAAATACACTCAGGCAACCATTAATTTGCATATATAGGTGTTATGAAGGAAGAAAATCATGTTGAAATGGAGGTTTTGAAGTAGGTTATAAGACAATTATAATAAGGATCAACCATTTGGTCAATTATAAGGAGTCTTGTTCTATTTATGAGGCCTAAACAATGCATATTGTCTATCTTCCACTTGTTGCTTGTATACAAAAATGGTCACCTGTAAGTGATCTAAGTAGAGAGATAATGAGTCTTTGTGTGTTGTTGGAAAAAGTGATAAGATACCATTTTAAAGTCCTTACATGTTGAAGGGAGATCAAAATACATGTTTGAAGTGATAAATTTGAAAATAAAGTTGAAAACCACCTCCAATGGTGAATGACCAAGTTTTGAGACCAAATCCCTAAAAAGGGAAAATAAAGGTCTAGGGGTATTTGGAGATAGTATAAAACATGGTTTAAAATAATTTAAATTCCTCCCAATGGATTTATCTTGTATTCCCTACATATTTCTATTACTTTGCAAAATATATAAGATAAATGACAAAGGGAAAGTTTTTGTTAAGAGGTCCAAAGTTGCTTACAAACCACTAAAACTAGATAGTAATGTCTATAGGTTTTGAAGGTATTATGTGACTTTACCACTTCAAAGTGTTGATAAAGCATACCCCCCATGGTAAAATATTTCTAGTCAATGAATGAAATGTTCATGATATAAAGGATCATCAAAACAAGATGTTAAGTGATGTCATGTTCCTCAAAAAGAATCTACAGTCCGTACATAGGCTTGTGAGCACCTATAGCCAACATGGAGTTAAATTCTTGGAAGGGTTTCTTTTCTTGAATATATGAGGGTAAATGGTATGTTTTATGTTTTTAAAATTATTTGAAGATCCTTAAAATTTCTCCAGTCTTAAGGACCAACATAATCACCTTTCAAATTCATTTATGCCTATAATATGAACCCACAATTAGCTGGACATGACTAAGACAGGTAGTGAGCAATGAGGGTGATGTTTTTAGGTGTTTTCATGGTAAAAACATTAATGAAAGATTTAAATCACTATTAAATGACTATTAATTCTTGAATAAGGGTATTATAACTTTGTCTCAAGTCTAACAGAGTAGTGAAACCTATATGCCCTTTCACAATCAATTGTAGATGACTGTGAGGGGAAAGGAGCAAGCTAACTAGGTATCTTAAGATGATTATATCTCAAAGGTGAAAAAAATAGTCCGATAAATTAAAATATTATTATAATGAACTCTAAAATGGTCTGAATACTTTAGGTTCAAGGCTTAGAACATAAGTTTCACCTACAAGGGTCCTTCCCAAGCAAGAACATAGTCAACTGAATTATGGTAAGAAGTGAGTAAGGGTTGGTAATATTGACTTTGGAAATGAATGTAAAATAACATGATAAAATGACTGGGATAACATTAAAGGATATATTTATAACCTTGTATCAATGTAAGAAACTATATATATATATATATATATATATATATATATATATATATATATATGTCAAATACCAACTTACAACTGGGTATCCAGGCAATAAGTTAAAGCAGGATGTCCAAGTGGGAGTTTAGAACATTCAAGGTAAGAAATGGGACCAAACCAATATAAAGTTACTTAAAAGGCTTAAAAAATCTCACTATAATTATTTTAAAAACTCCAACATGCATAATGACTTACAGGTTACTTATGAAAGAAGGAAACATAGTTAGGTAGGTGTCACAAGCAGTCCTGATCAGTCAAAATGTATGAAGAGTATAAGGAGTATGGGTATTATGGGAGGATTATTGAGGGTTTTAACACCTCCTTAATTATCACAACACCGCAATAATTATATAAACAAACAAAGGAGAGATATTGAACATACATACTCAATTCATATCAAACACTATGCACAGTGCTCTTTTGTACTAATCTATTTTTGAGTTGGAGAGATTTAGTGTCATGTCCCCTTTTTAGTTGACATGATCAGAATTGATGGTTAGCCTATTATGCGACCCTCGTAGGCTAATAAGATGGTTAGAGGGTCTTGATGGAGATTGGCTTGGCTTCGTTTAGCATGATTTTTCCAGTTGGCTTTCGTTTGGGCTTGATCGGACATGTATTGAGGGAGATATTAATATTTGATTGATTTAATCAAATATTAATTATTTGGTCTAATTTTAATCTAGAAACCCTAATTCTAATTTAAGAAAACCCTAATTAGGGCAAGTATATCTTTTGAGGGTATAAGGGTTTCTCATGGAGGCCATTATTAACTATGCATTGATTATTGATTTTTGATATTGAAGAATTCTTCTGTGAAGACTGAGCCAAGGGTTCCAGGATTCCATCTGCATTGGAGAACATCAACTCTTCAATGTGTGCAATTCAGAGGCTATGAAATATCAGCTGATCTATTGCCAAATTGAGAGATAGCTTCATACAGAAGTTATCATAGAGGTTTATAGATTTGAGAGGTAACTTCATATAGAAGTTGTCACAGAGCTTTCTAGGTATTTATTTTATTATGTTTTTGATTCAATAAATTATACAGATAGAGATATTCTATATTAGAGCCATATATCTTCATATCAGGGGTCCAACAGATAGGTTGTGCTTTATTGGTAGCCGTACAAAGTTCGTATAGGTCCATACAGATCCACGCAGATACCAACCTCGACAAACAGAGATCCCCAGTGACTGACATTGGTCGACTAAAGACCGACGTCGGCAGAGAAGGACTGATAGAGACCGATGTCGGTAGTATATCGACCGACGCCGGTGACTGTGTGTTTGACATAGTAGGCTGAGACGTCCAGATTCAAGCTTAATTTCCAAATTTGCAAAAGCCCAGGGTTTTAAGACAGAATATTTCATATTATTTTATTTGTATGACAGAGATTCAATTGTGTAATCATCTAGAAGAACAAGTGATAAGATCTGTGATTTGCTATTGAGAGACTATATTGTGATTTATTTATTTATTTGGAAATTATTTTGGCAAAAATTGTATCTTTGTTCAGAGCTTTTGTATTGCTATATTCCCTATTTGAAGGGGACATTACAGTGGTATCAGAGCTTTTGTATTTCTATATTCCCTATTTGAAGGGGATATTACAGTGGTATCAGAGGGGATATTATAGTGGTATCAGAGCTTTTGATGGGAAAAAAGGAGCCCCTAAGTAAGGGACATTACAGTGGTATCAGAGCCAAATTCTTGCCATCCTGTTGGGTAGATCAGAGCTAAATCCTGCCATCCTGAGGGTTTGATAATCTTATGCAGCCACAAGAGTTAGGACCACACAGGTATAACACATGCAGTGAGGGTAGCCCACCCAGGGGCCACCGACATAATGATGATCTGGGTACCAGAGAAACCTATCGTGAGATGACATAGGCACTACAGGCACTTACTACTATGATAAGGAGGATGAACACAGCTGATAGATAGAATGGGGAACAAGGAGATGATAGGAGTGCTACTGTTAATTAGAGACCACAGCTGACCCATTCTAGGACCGCTGATAGACCTACACGGCCTACGTTTGTACAGGATGAACCAGAAGAAGCACCAGCAGAGGAGGCGGCAGGTGATTCCCAATTTGTAGATACCCTCATGGCTGCAATTGATGAGTGGGACCTATTAGCTCCTCACATTTAGGAGAAGATGTCCTTTGATTTTTTTTTTACTCTAAGGAGAGAGCACTACAGATTAGTTAGACAGGATAGGAGGCCTAGAGTTTAACTCAGTGAGCTGAAGAAGGCTACTGGCAAGCTTTCTTTGACTACTTTTGACAGCAGCGGCAAGATGACAACTCAAGCTTGGGATTATAAGCTTGACACCTTTTTGGAATTGAGACCAATGACAGAGATAGAGGCCAACAAATACGCCACTTTGCACTTGGATGGAGTAGCACATGATTGGTGGTACCATGGTATGGTAACACTTTAGCATAACTAGGTGACAAAGTACCAGGACTTTGTGGATAGATTGGTTGAGTGGTTTGATAGGAAAGATCCTGAGGTTTAATTTTGAGATCTAGCACAATTGAAACAAATAGGTAACTTGGAGTCCTTCATTGGTGAGTTTCAGAGATTGGCAGTCATGGTGCCAAATATTTTCGAGTGTAGATTGGTAGTTCTCTTCATGGAGGGATTGACAGAACCATTGAGAGGTTGGATCAAAGCCTTTGATCCTTCTTCATTACAGAGAGCTATGAAGAAGATGTGTAGTATGGAGATGGTAGCCCCATCCAGTAAATCTAACTCAGGAGGTACTTCTTCATCCAGGGACCATAAGTGTTCCAACAGTAATAGAGAGAGACCGGATTTTAACATAGATAAATCAGGTGTTAAGAATGATTCTAAGGCAAATCTTGCAGCACCACCTTTGGATCGAGAGGCTCTTAACGATCTACGTAGGAAGAAGCTTTGCTTCTATTGCAAAGGTCCCTATGATGCCAATCATGATTGTCCTTTGAGGCCTAAGGGCAAGGCAAATCGTGTTATGTGGGCATATTATGAGGATTCAGAGTCAGAGGATTTCAAATAGCAAGATGGTTTAGAGGAGGCTGAGGCTTCAGAGCCTAAGGTAGAGGAAGATTTAGAGCTTCATATATAGGAGGCACGCCTATCCAGCATTCAGTCAGATGAGTCATTCAGACTCTGTGGAGTTTTGGTAGGGCAGAAGGTCATCACCCTTCTTGATACAAGAGCCACACATAATTTCATAGATGCTAAATTTATGGAGAAGCGTGGACTCACTACCAAAGATTTTGAGGGCATCAGAGTTAAGGTAGCTGATGGTCACACTCTTAGGTGTGAGCGTATGATTAGAGACCTCCCATTGCACTTGAACAACTATGAGTTCAAGGCTGATTATTATGTGGTGAACATGGGGGATATAGACATAGTCTTGGGTATGAAGTGGCTTCATTCATTTGAGGAAGTTACTCTTCATCACAAGGATATGGAGGTTCACTTTGATGTTGATGGGAAGACACATATTCTTAAGGCAATATGGGGCAGTAGCTTCAGATATATGTTTTTTCATCGGATGGAGATGTTCATACGACATGACATGATGGAGTGCGATGACAAGTGCACATTGGCACCAACACAAGAGAGATATGAGGATGAGCTTGGTTTTGAGGTGAGTTTAGTTTAGGAGTTATCACATGTGGTAGGGACTCAGCTTTTTGTTACAGTCGGGTCACAGGTTGATGATGATATGACTATTTCTAGCCTTCACAATCCGGATTTAGATATTATTCAGGTAAGGAGTTCACTTGAGTTGACTGCTAATTTTCATTTATGGATTGGATGTTGGGGTGCTTATCTTAGTACTAGAGATGATGTGATGCCATTAGATGAGAGTTGTGATGGACATGGCATGGAGTTCGTGTTGATTGACAATGGTGGAGATCATGACTACACTTGGGATCCAGGTGGATTGATGGGTGTATCATTCAGCGATTGCTTGAGGGCAAGCAATTTCAGGAGGGGTGGATTGTCATGTCCCCTTTTTAGTTGACATGATTAGAATTGATGGTTATCCTATTATGTGACCCTCATAGGCTGATAAGATGGTTAGAGGGTCTTGATGGAGATTGGCTTGGCTTCATTTAGCAGGATTTGTCCAGTTGGCTTTCGTTTGGGCTTGATCGGACATGTATTGAGGGAGATATTAATATTTGATTGATTTAATCAAATATTAATTATTTGGTCTAATTTTAATCTAGAAACCCTAATTCTAATTTAAGAAAACTTTAATTAGGGCAAGCATATCTTTTGAGGGTATGAGGGTTTCTCATGGAGGCCATTATTGATTATGCATTAATTATTGATTTTTGATATTGAAGAATTCTTCTGTGAAGACTGAGCCAAGGGTTCTAGGATTCCATCTGCATTGGAGAACGTCAACTCTTCAGTGTGTGTGATTCAGAGGCTGTGAAATATCAGCTGCTCTATTGCCAAATTGAGAGATAGCTTCATACAAAAGTTATCACAGAGGTTTACAAATTTGAGAGGTAACTTCATACAGAAGTTGTCACAGAGCTTTCCAAGTATTTATTTTATTAGGTTTTTGATTCAATAAATTATACAGATAGAGATCTTCTATATTAGAGCCATATATCTTCATATCAGGGGTCCAACAGACAGTTTGTGCTTTATTGGCGGCTGTACAAAGTCTGTACAGGTTCGTACAGATCCACGTAGATACCGACCTCGGCAAACAAAGATCCCCAGTGACCGACATTGGTCGACTGAAGACCAACATCGGTAGAGAAAGACCGACAGAGACCGATGTCGGCAGTATATCGATCGACGCCGGTGACTGTGTGTTCGACACAGCAGGCCGAGACGTCCAAATTCAAGCTTAATTTCTAGATTTGCAAAAGCCCAAGGTTTTAAGATAGAATATTTCATATTATTTTATTTGTATGATAGAGATTCAATTGTGTAAATGTCTAGAAGAACAAGTGATAAGATCTGTGATTTGCTATTGAGAGACTATATTGTGATTTATTTATTTATTTGGAAATTATTTTGGCAAAAATTGTATCTTTGTTCAGAGATTTTGTATTGCTATATTCCTTGTTTGAAGGGGACATTACAGTGGTATCAGAGCTTTTGTATTTCTATATTCCCTATTTGAAGGGGATATTATAGTGGTATCAAAGGGGATATTACAGTGGTATCAGAGCTTTTGATGGGAAAAAAGGAGCCCCTAAGTAAGGGACATTACATTTAGAGGGTAAATTGACATAAAAAAGAGATAAAACTTGAAATATATCACCTATAAAACCTATATATTCCCATAAATCATTAATTTTAATTTAGAACATAGGGGAAGTACCCCATATTTTGTCTTAGATAGGGGGTACTTCCCCTCATGCACAAACTGATAGTTTTAAGAGAATAGGATAGAAGTATGAATCCAAAAGATGTAGGGACCTTGAAAGAGGATTATTAAAGATAAGGGACACCAATATAAATCATGTAAAAAAATCACAAAGTATTGGAGCTCAATAGAATAACCAAAATTACAAGGGTTTTAGTCATGACTCATGAGGCATGGTTATGCCTAAAGGACAAATAAGGAGTCATTTTCAATTATATATTTAAGAGAAATTTATAATGAATTATAAAATGTATGAGGTCACCATAGATGTTTTTAAACTACTATAATTCAAAGAAAACCATCAAGAGTCATTTTGAGCTCTAGGGTGCAGTTAGGTCTATTAGGCAGTTCAAGCCTAAGGCCAAATGGGAAGTCACTTGCATTTATAGCATAAGATGAATATCCCCATGGATTAAAACATGTTCTTAAGGTGGATACAGAGGTGAACAATCTTTTTTAAGGTATAAAAAATTCAAATAAATCATTTTTGGGCTCAAGACAATCTCAAACCTACAAGAAATTAAAAAAACAAGTTCGATAGGTCAAGTTCAAATGCTCACATATTTTTGGAGGGTTTACATGGATGTGAGAGGAGTTAAAGGATGTTGATGAAGGTATTGAACTATGAATTTATATAATTTTTTAGAAAATTCAATGTTAGGTTTTTATGAATGAACCTTAAGAGTGGAAACATGCCTAAAACCTTTATTAAACCCTTACAAGGACCAATTTGGAGAAATGAAGATGGTGTTGGAAATATTGTCATTGATGTCAAAGGTCTAGAAATATTAATGACAAAGGCCCTATATAATTTATTGTATAAAGGTGTTTTTAATGTTCATATCTTAGCTAAAGTGTGTTAATATTATTTAAATATTAATAGATATATTCTTGGTTGAATAAAAACAAAAGAGGGCCCATGAGAAATTCAAAGAGTCACCAAATAAAGACAAAAGAGAGAAAGGGTGTTTTTCCCCATGAAGGGTCGCCATGAGGAATTCAAAGAGTAACCACTAAATATGAAAGAGGGAAATGATGATTTTCCTCATCAAGGGTCACCATGTGACTTTTCAAATTAAATAATTCAAAGGGTCATGCAAGTTTGACACCATTTTCTATGTGAATTTAAAGGTCTCAAATGGTGAAGGCCAAGGATCACTTAGAAAGCTATAAAAGGAGGCCTGGGAAGCCATTTTTCATATGCAAGTGTATGATTTGTAATTGTTTTATATATCTTAGAAGAGAAGAGGAGAGAAAAAAAAAGAGATATAGTAGTGTTTTATCATTTGTTGAGAAAGCAACATTGAGATATAGTTTTATTTTCTACACAAGAGGAGTTGGTGCTCTTCTGGGTAGGTGTTCACAAATCATTATTGTGTTAGTGCTCAACAAAGGGGTTAGTGCTCCTAAAAGTTGGTTCTTATGAACTTTATAAACTTGATTTGGTTCTAATTTACATACTTGAAATAGTTCTTAGTGGTTTTTCCCACATTGGGTTTCCATGTAAAAATATGGCGTCTCTCTCTTTCTCTCTTGTGTGGTGCATGTTATTGTTTTAGTTTTATTGCATATCTTGAATGTATGATTAAGTGGTTAAAGAAAAGGAATTTGATTAAGTAAAATATTATTAAAAGATATGTGATATATTGATTCACCCCTCTCATTATATACTATGATTAACAATTGATATCAGAGTAGGTTCCTTCAAAAGGAGTTTAACAACTTGAAGGTAGATCAGGGAAACCATGATGGCTAGATCACATGAAGGATTTTATACAAATAATGCACCTTTTTTTGATGGGACAAATTATGCCTTTTGTAGCATAAGGATGAGGACTTACTTGATGGCCCTTAGATTTGACATTTGTCAAGCAGTGATAAATGAATACAAAGAGCCACAAACACCTATAACTACTCCCGTAGATAAGAAGGCAAGTGAAAATAATGTTAAAGGTTTAAATGATATTTAATGTAGTTTATGTGAATGAGAATTTGTTAAAGTTATGCAATGAAAATATTCTCATGAAACTTGGGTAAAACTTGAGATTATTTACAAAGGTGATGGAAAAGTTTAGTGAACTAAGCTCTAGAATTTTAGGAGATAGAGAGTCTAAAAATGGAAGAGGAAGAAAATATAAAAAGTCATCTTTTATAGGTTCATCAAATAGTAAATAAAATTCAAGGCCTTTGATAAATATTAGAAGAGTCAATGGTGGTACAAAAGGTTTTGATATCTCTACCATTGAGATATGATGCAAAGGTACCTGCAATTGAGGAAATGAAGGATCTAGCCAAGTTAAAGATGGTTGAACTACATAGTATTATTACAACATATGAGATGCAGACCGAACAAGAGAAACCCTCAAAGAGGGAAGTTTATTTCAAAACATCTAATAAAGACAAGGCTAATATTCAAGAATCAAGTGATAGCTCTAGCAATGAAGAAGATGATAATGAAGCCCTATTCATCTGCAAGCCTAAAAAGGACATAGGTAAATATAAGGGAAAGTTTCCATTTAAATGTTTTAAATGTGGTAAGATTATAAATTTTGTAGCCAAGTGCCCAAATCAGAATAATGGTGATAATGAAGAAGGAAAGCCTACATAAAATAAAAACTTCAAAGGCAAATACAAGAAGAGATTATAGAAGAAGAGTTTATATTCTAAAGAACTTAGCTTAGCTAAAGACAGTGGAGTAAGTGACTCAAATGAATAAGAGATTCTATTCATGACCATACATGAAGATGCCTCTGTAAGTAAGAGTATATATGATCAAGAATAAGAACATAATGAAAGCGAGAATGAAGCTGAGGTGAATCTAGAAGGAAAACTCATTTGTGCATTAGAAGAGTTAAAATCTCTTGAGAAGAAGAATTGAAGATTGAAGCTCCAGATTGAGAAAAATGAAAAGGAGTCAAAGGAAATAATTAAAGATTTACAAGCACACATTGAAGAATCTAAAAATACTAAAGAAAATCTAACAACAAAATTGCAAAAGATAAGTAAAGAATGTGAAAGGTATGTTGTTAAAATTGCCTCTTTAAAATAAGATATCGAGAAAATAAATAAAGTAGCCAATGATTCAAAATTTGAGAATAACACTAACATGTTAAATAAGATATTAGAAAGTCAAATATTAATGTCATATAAGACAAGTATCAGATTTGAAAAAGAGAAAGGGGAGGCTAATACTTCCATAGAACCTCAATACAAGGTTAACATAGAAAAAAAAAAGATATGATGAAGCCCTTACAAAAGAGAAAATGAAAAAGGAAGAAGTTAAGAATGCAGAGGCCAACTCAAACAAAGAAGGATGGAGAGAACAAAGCTACAAAAGACAACTAGGTCAAAGATACACAAACCAAAATAGGATTATTAATTAATATTTTCATGGCTATTATTTTTATTGTAACGATTATGGTCATAAGAAAATAGACTATAGGAAAAGAGCTAATAATTTTAGAAATAAGGAGAAGAAAACTCATGCAGAGTTAAGCAGAGGCCACAACTCTTTTACTCCTCTACCAGGATTTAATGAAGAAGCCATAGTATGTTACAAGTGTAATAATTTAAAATATATAGTCCAACATTGTAGAAGTGTGTTTGAGTCAATCAAGAAGAACCAAAGCTTCAAGGATCTATTCATCAAGAAGAGAGTTCAGACAGATTCATGGTAGAAGAAATAACTTGAAGAGTCTATATTAGAACAGAAAGATTTGCATGCAATAAATGAAGAAAAACTATGGTTCATAAATAGTGAATGTTTGAGGCATATGATAGGAGAAAACAACAAGTTCATAACTCTAAATAAGATCAATGGTGGCATAGTGAAATTTAGAGACAATACCATTGCTAGGATAGCCAAAAAAGGTACATTAAGTTTGGATAATGGTAGAACTAAGACTGAGAATGTATTATATGTAGAAGGTCTTAAGAATAATCTATTGAGTTTAATTCAAATGTGTGATTAGAGACATATATTAAAGTTATATACATAAGTTTGTGAGATTAGAAAAAAAGATTCAAATGTGTTGATTGTAGATGCTCAAAGGACAGGGAATAATTCATATATTTTATTAGATATCAAAGGTCAAAAATTTTGTTTGAATCAAGTTGAGGAAGGTTGGATATGGCACAAGAGAATGGGATACATAAAATTTGACAATCATGTTAACATCAACAAGAAGTAAGTAGTTAGAGATCTTCCAAAGATTACAAAGCCCCTTGACATGCTTTGTGAACCATGTCAGCATGGGGATCAAGCCAAAAGATGGTTCAAGACAAAGGAATACTTGACTACTCAGATGTTAGAGCTTATTCACACTGATCTATGTGAACCTACCAAAACTCAAAGTACTCAAGGTGAGAAATACTTCATGTTTATTATTGATGATTTTACACATACGACTTGGGTGATATTTTTGAAGAAAAAATTAGAAGATTTCAGCTTGTTCAAAACATTCAAGGCTTTAGTTGAGAATGAAACTAGTTTGAAGATTAAGTGCCTAAGATCATATCAAGGAGGAAAATTCATGTCAGATAAGTTTATTGACTATTGTGAAGACCATGTGATAAAGAGACATTATTTAATATCCAAAACTCCACAAAAAATAGAGTAGTTGAATGGGAAAATAGAATAGTTCAGGAGATGGTGAGGACAATGCTAAATGAATCCAAGATACCATAAAAATATTGGAAAGAAGTAGTAGGCACATCAGTGCATATCTAAAATAGAGTGTTTTTGAGAGTCAATAGTGACAAGACTGCCTATGAGTTATGGAAAGAAAGACCAGCTATTGTTGATTATTTCAAAGTTTTTAGTAGAAGATGCTTCATAAAGAGAATCGATGAAAAATTGGGTAAGTTTGAATCCAGATCAGATGAAGGTATATTTCTTGGATACTCTATCAAAATTAAAGCTTTAAAATATTATAAAAAATAACTAATAAGATAGTTGAAAGTACAAGTGTCAGGATAGATGAAGATGTAGCACAAAGATCCAGTGATCTAGTAGACATTATTAAAATTATTGAAGAAGATTTTGAAGAATTAGATGAAGATGAGGAGTGAAAGGACACCCAAACCCTATCCAAATATTTATAGAGAAATTATAATGAAAGTGACATCATTGGGATAATAAATGAAGAAGTTCACACTAGAAGAATGATGTTAGGTGAATCTAAGCAAGTTAATTTTTCTTTGTTATCCAAAATTCAGCCTATAACTTTTTTAAAAGCTAGACATAATGAGCATTGGGTTAAAGCAATAGATGAGGAATTAAATTAGATAGAAAAGAATGATACTTGGGAGTTAGTACCTAGACTAAAAGATCAAAATGTGATAGGAAAAAAATAGGTATACAAAATTACGTTAAATGAAGATGGTGAAGTTATCAAGAATAAAGCAAGGTTAGTATGTAAACGATATGCTCAGATTAAGGGTATAGATTTTGAAGAAATTTTTTCACCAGTGGTGAGGCTAGAGGCTGTTAAGATATTTCTTGCATATGTAGTGTTTAAGAATTTCAAATCATTTTGGATGGATGTTAAGTCTACTTTCTTAAATAGGAAGCTAGAAGAGGAGGTCTACATTGATTAGCCTAAGGGATTTCTTCTCTCAAATGATAGAAGATATGTGTGTAGATTGAAGAAAGCACTATATGAATTGAAATAAGCTCCAAGATCTTGGTATGCAAGGATTGATAGATATCTACAGGATCAAGGCTTCAAGAGAGGTTTTGTTGATAGTAATCTCTACATCAAAATAAAAGGTGAGCACCAGTTTATTTTTTTGGTATATATTGATGACATAATATTTGGAGGTATAGTGAAAAGATGACAAAATAATTTTGAGATATCAAACAGCCCCAAAGGAGAGTCATGTTCATTTAGTGAAGAGAATACTTAGATATGTCAAGGGAACATTAGATTATAGATTGTGGTATCCCAAAGGTAGAGATTTCACTTTGGTTGCTTATATAGATTCAGATTGGGCAGGTTGTTTAGATGATAGGAAGAGTACAAGTGGAGGAGATTTCTTCCTCAATGATAGCTTAGTATCTTGGCTAAGTAAGAAGCATAACTCAGTATCACTTTCAATAGCTAAAGAGGAATATATTGCAATAATGTTGTGTTGTAATCAAGTGCTTTGGATGAAGCAAACTCTAGAAGACATCAAGGTAAAAAATGATGAACTTATATCTATTTATTGTGATAACATAAGTTTTATTAATATTTATAAGAATCTAGCGATGCTTTCAAGGACAAAACATATTCCTATCAGATATCACTTCCTGAGAGATCAAGTTCTAGATTAATAGGTTAATTTGGAATATATCAGTATTACAAAACAAATTGTAGATATCTTCACAAAGGCACTACCAAAGGACACATTCAAGTATCTATGAGAGAAGTTGTGAGTAATTTATTTTACTTCTTGCCATTGAGGATTAGAATCAGTTGAGGGAGAACTAAGTGTTAGATCCAAGATAAAACCTTTTCCATTGATGTCAAAGGGGGAAAAGTATACGAATACGTACAAGAACAAGTTCAAAAAATAGGATGTTATAGTGAGGGGGAGTTACTGTATGTTTTTAGTTGGTAGTATGTGTAGGTCTCAGTTTTAGGTTGGTATGTGTAGTACAGGTTTTAGTTTGAGGTTGCCATCAATGATAAAGGGGGAGATTGTTGGAAATATTGTCATTGATGTCAAAGGCCTAGTAGTATTGGTGATAAAGGCCTCATAGCATTTACTATCTAAAGGTGTTTTTAATGTTCATATCTTGTCTAATGTGTTAATATTATTTAAATATTAATGGATATATTCTAGCTTGCTTAAAAATAAAAGAGGGCCCATGCAGAATTTAAAGAGTCGCCACTAAAGATAAAAGAGGGAAAGGACTCTTTTACCCATGAAGGGTCACCATGTGACTTTTAAAATGAAATAATTCAAAGGGTCATGCAAGTTTGGCACCATTTTCCATGTGAATTGAAAGGTCTCAATGGGTGAATTCTAAAGATCATTTGGAAAACTATAAAAAGAGGCTTGGGAAGCTATTTGTAATATGAAAGTGCATGGTTTGTAATTATTCCATATAGCTTAGAAGAGAAGAGGAGAGAAAAGAAAGAGATATAGTATTGTTATATAATTTTTTGAGAAAGAAACATTGAGAGATAGTTGTGTTTTCTACACAAGAGAGGTCGATGCTCTTGTGGGTGGGTGCTCACAAATTATTATTGTGTTGGTACTCAGCAAAGGGGTTGGTGCTCCTAAAAGTTGGTGCTTCTTGAGTTGGTGCTCATTTACATACTTGAGATAGTTCTCTGTGGTTTTTTCCACATTGGGTTTCCATGTAGAAATATGGTCTTTCTCTCTCTCTTGTGTGGTGCATGTTATTGTTTTAGTTTTATTAAATATCTTGAATGTATGATTAAGTAAAATATTGTTAAAAGATATATGATATACTGATTCACCCGAATTAGTATATCCCATGCTTAATAGATTTGAAGATGATATAAGGACATATTTTGATGCTAAAATTTATTGGACCTTGTATATTACTTAGGATCCCTACCATCAAAATTAGCTATACATAATATATACAGACATGGTAGAAATGAGGTATGTTTGACCATTTTTTGTGTTGTGTAGGATACAAGAGGAATCTAAAGATAAAATAAAGTTTTTATGGAATATTTATACCTTTTATAACTCTTTATATTCATTTAATTTAAATAAATAACTCCTGATTACCTCAATGAGAGCTCTCATCTCAGCTAGTCAAAATTGGCCTAGTGGACAAGCTAGTGAGAAGGGTGAAAAAATTCAATTAAAGTGAGTTTAAAGCATGAATTTTTCCTATAAGGCCATGTAGGGTATTTAATTTTTCATACACTTCATCCCATGGATTTTCATGGAAAACTTAAGCTAATTTTGAGGCCAAGTGTGTAGGGTGCATGAAGGAGGAGTTTTTTGGACTATAGATGATGATAGCTCCTTCCCAGATGATTCTAGAGGATCAAGCATAAAATAAATACATTAAGAGGCATAAAATATACCCTTAATATTATTTCCAATCATAATACATATCCCTAATTAATTTATGGATGTTCAAATAGATCAAAATTATGAAGGCAATTTTATGAGCCAAGACAAGGAGTTGTATGCCACTTTTCATGAAGTTTATGCCTTGAATTGACACTTGTAATTCCTGATATTTCATGGTTAATAAAAAATACTTCTCTTATGCAAAAGTAACTGATATTATCATATTTACAAGTGTCCTTATGACCCTTGGACTTCTCTCTTCTCCTCTCTCTCTCAAGTTCTATAAGAACTAGCCATTTTGGCCATTGTAACTCATGCTCCTCCTGAGTATGGTGAATCCCTACTTATTTTCATACCATTTTATCAATAATACTACTTATTTTTAACTCTTCATTACTATATATAAGTGTGTTTTTCTTGGATGATGGATCTTTCTTAGTGAAGAATATGGATTCCTTAGCATGTTGTCTCATTCTTTCACCTTACTTGCAGTCAAAAAGCTTCTTCTTGCAAGGCATATGAATTATTCTAGTAAATTTAAAGAATTTAGTGAGTTAGTATTTTAATTATTTCCATTCAAGGCCTCTTTTCTAGTCCTCATATATTTTCACATCCATCCATAACCTCATAATGTAAAATTGATGTGAGAAGATGTAGATTGAAGGACTGTATGTTCAACTTATCCCTTGATTTCATGTGTAACATGCAGATGGTTTGAATTCATCATTTATTTTGGTATATCACCTCCCTTAGTTTAGTTTGATTTCAATTATCTCTCTCCCTTTTCACCCCCAAAGTTAGGTGTAGTTACAATCCAAAGTGGGTACATCAAGGGAATTAGCCCTATCTAGAGATTCACCTCATCCTTAGGCTACCCAAAATCTTAGAGGTGTTTCCATTATGCCACTTGGATGAGGAGAGATTAGGACTATCCTAAAAGGGTAAAAATTGAAGTGAAAATATTTTTTGGTACACCTAGTGGGACCCTTAGTCCAAGAAGTTGAAATATTTTTGGTGTTGTCTCTCAACAATTAGCCTTTAGAGGCATCTATCCAAGCATCAATATCGACTCCAAAGATACATCAGCTAGTCAAGCAGCCCAAGTTTCCTTTTTAATATTTTTGGTAACATTTTCCTTTGTTTTATTTATTTAAATGAGGTTTAATGGATAATTTTGGTGTTGAGTTCTTTTTTACACAAGTTGGTGAGACATTTCAATCTTGTGTCATTCCTTATCAATAAAATCAAGTTCTTAATCAGCCTTGGTGTGATCCTTGCAAGTCTTGTTATGATCCATATCAACCCTCACATATCCCATATTAGTATTCTCATAATTATTACTAGTCTTATATATAGCCTCCTCAATGTCTTGCTCTCCCTAGTCAACCTAGCCACTTCTCAAGCCAATCTATTTCCACCTTCAAATAAACACTTTTGGGCTATGAGAGGTATATGTTGGAGATTGATACTTTAAGGGGATATGGTCAAGAGGTTCCTAGTCATCTTATTAATAAGGTGAGATATGCATTATATTTTTTAAAAAGAGAGTGGGTGCCTATTGAGAGATCCAATTGGTAAAGGCTCATAAGTGAGATGCTTGATGTGAGTGGTCTAGTTTCTTACTTCGAGGATAAACTAAGAGTTCATGAAATGCAACCTCACCAAACCTATCAACCTTCATATCGACCTTCCCAAGTTTCATATCATACATATTTTATCCCTAATCATGATCTGAATCAAGGATATCAAACTCATCCTTCTCCCAATCAGTCAAAAGAGAGAGTTGTGTTGGTTGAATATTTTGTCGATCAGCGTACTGATAAACAAAATAGGTCTAATTAGCCAAAGTAGGAAGATTGGTCATCCAAATGTGTAGGTTTACCACATCAAAAGGAGGTTAATCTCTCCTCTCATCAAGGGGAGGTTCCCTATATATATATATATATATATATATATATATATATATATATATATATATATATATATATATATATATATATAAACATAAATAATACTCAAGGGTAGGATAAACCATCCATCTCTCTTTCTTCAGAGATGATGCATGCAAATCAAAGGAAAAAACTCAAGGGAAATGATAGAAAGCACCCCTCTTTCAGAAGTACTATTCATCAAACCACAAGAATACTCTTGGTAGTAATTACAAAATGTAATCAAGAACGTAGTAACTAGCAAATTGAGATGTAGCATAAAGTCTTCATCTGAATTGCCCAAGAGTGAAATATGAAGGACAATGAGGGCACAAAGTCATCCCAAGGTCCTTTACATAGAAACAAAAAATAAAACACACTAAAGGCAATTATGGGGGCACAAAGTCTCTCCACAATTGACTTCAAGACACCTTCCTAACTACTTTCACTAATTCAGCTTGTTGAATTAAAGGAATAGAAAATATTTTAAGGAAAAAGACATAAGAATAGTTTCCCCAACAACAAAGATATCATAGCACAAAGTCTAAAAGGTCACATGCTTTCTTATTCCAATAACAAAATATGATCAACAATCTGAGCTCAAAGTCTTAGTAATGCCTTTCAATTTGGGCAGAGTTTCATTTTTTATTGTCAAATAGAGATCCTTTTTACACTAACAAGAGAGTCCCTTATATAGCCTCTTCAAGATGAACTTGGGAATAGTAACACATCATGTTGCATTGAAGTTTGTTAAGAAGACAAGCTGGAATTTAGGGGCATCTACCCATTTTCTTTTCTCAATGTAGAGAAATAAGTCACGCTATTGAAAGTTTGCATCTTTCAATATCCACTTGGCGGTTTACTTCTAAAAACATATCTGATGTGCAAATGTTTATGGTCCTTCCTCATTGTTCCTCCTTTTCTAGTTAATTGAATTGGGTCTTGGATTCAATTTGATGCTCTATTCCTTAGTCACTTCCTGCTGATCTTGGCCTTAAAGCCTTTGAATACATTTGGGTCTGTAGATTTAAAACTACAAGGATCAACGGCTATTTCATTGTTATAACTTTGACATCCACGAGCATGTCATTTTCCTCGGCAATTCCTTTAGCTTTGTCTTTTAAGTTTTCCCAAAGGGGGCCTACATTTCAGGCCTTGAGAAATGATCCACTTTGGGTTAGAAAGAGCCCCCACAAGGGTATTTGCCCTTCAGGCGGTCTTCGGATGGCCTTCGGGCTTCTTTCTTCTAGTGGATTGCTAAGTTTTGCATCCTCCCGAAGGGAAGGTGACCCTTCAGCTTTGGGAAGTGTCCTTTAATTTGGCATCCAAGAGTCCCCCACAAGGGCACCTACCCTTCAAGGTCCTTCAGTGGCCTTTTGTCTTTGAAATCCTTCAGAGCTTTCCCGTGGACATTTTCCCACAGACTTTTTCAGCATACATTTTCCCATGGATAAAAAGTCCACAAGAATTGTTCTGATTGCTTTGTCTTTAGCCTTTATAAATTCTTTCAGGTTTTCCTCCCATAGCTTCTTTCCCAAATTCCTTCAAAATTTTTGTCCGAAGGAATTCCTTTAGACAAAAAGTCTGAAGGAATTATTCCTTAGTCTTTTTCTCGAAGGAAATCCATTTGTCTTTCAGCTGCCTTAAACAAAATTCTGAAAGAACTTACCTTTGTGGCTTCCTTGAAAATGACCCTTCCGAAGGGTGTTTTTGTCGAACAAGTGCCCTCCGCAAGGGCACTTGTCCTTTGGGAGGCTCTCTTGAACTTTTGCATTAAACTGCGCCTTTGAACCAACTGAGTGAATCAAAGCATTCAGCCAACTAAATTGAACCAAGCCAACGAACCATTTGATTGAACCAAAGTGATGAACTTTGTCGATTGAAATTTGCAGTTGTGTTGAGAGCTTTTGAACCTGTTGAAACATTAGTCCATTGAACTTGTTGAACTTTGAACCCGTTAAACCTTTGAACCAAAGTGGTTCAATGGTTCAACAGTTCAATGGTTCAAGCCTCAGAAACTTGTTGAACCTTGATTGAACCTACTTTTAGAAGCCTTTGAACCTATTGAACCATTAGTCCATTGAACCTATTGAACTCTTGCTGCTAATGTTGAACCTTGACATTGAACTCTTTTAGTTGAACCTGGTCATTGAACTAACTTTGAAATTGCCTGAGTATTAAAAGCTTGCTTCTTTCCTGTAGAGTCTATAGAAATCAACCTGTGAAGCCCATTGAACTTGGCCTACAGAGTCCATAGATTTTCTTTTCCTGCAGAGTCTGTAGATTTTATCTTCTTGTAGAGTCTGTAGATTCAAGCCTATAGAGTTTGTAGATTTCTGAGAAGCTTGAAAAATGAGGAATTTGAATGCCCAAGACAAATTTCGAAAAGGGAAGAGACAATTTTGGTATGTAGGACCAAAATAGTTCAAATGTTGTCCCAAAAATGAGTGATATTTTTGGGGAACAATAAGTTGAAAGGAAAAACCTTGTTTTTGAAGCTAATCTTGATAGGAAAATTGAGTTGGCTAATATGCATACGCATCAGTCCATGTTGGAAGTAAAGGAAGTGGAGTTAAAGTCTTCATTTCCCACTCATATTGAAATCCCACCACCTCAAAAAGAGACTTCTAATCCTAACATTCTAAGCTGGAATAAGATAGTGGAGTCATGGGGAAAGAAAGAAGATAGAAACATTATTGAGTATGAATTTGAGAATGAAGTTAGTCCTTATAAAGTCTCTCCCACCCTTCCTCAAGAAGATTATTTTGTTCCATGTTAACCCTCATGTATTCCTCATACTCATTATTATTCCTATGAGCTTCAAGAAAAAAAATTCCAATAGAACCTAGCCAAGAAAATTGAAGTGTTAGAGGCAAAGATGAAATTACTAAGTCAAGATGTGATGGAAGGTTTAGACCAAAAAGAAGATCCTATGCATAAACACACCTAATAAACCCTTACTCAAGAGATTCCTCAAGCTAAATCAGATGTGAATTAAGTGGTTTTAAAGTGTAAGGAATAAAATCAAGTTTTTTTTAGTCTAAGGTATTCCTCCTCTTCCTCAAGAGCTTCAAAAAGAGCCCCCTACATTTCACTATTAATTTGATTTTGAGTTCTATATGCCACCTCCACCAACTAGTTAATCTTATCTTCACCCCATCACCATTTGAATTGATGGACCTATGGTATGGGAACCTAAATATGATAATTTGGTTGATAAATAAAGATAACTCTTGCTTGAAGAAAGCATATCTCTTTGTCAGCCTCATTGGGTTAGGTCACATGATTTCAAGATGCCTAGTCTTGGCATCACCATGAAAGAAAAAGAGATGGAAGATATTTAAGCCCTTGAAAATGACTCTATATATTATCAAAATATTATGGATGATCACCTATAACATGAAGATGAAAGTGTTATTATGGATGGAGAAAAATTTCAAGTTTTTCCCAAAGAGGTGGCAGTCCTAGAAGAATCTCCTGAGACCAAGGTGGAAGTTATTACTCTTGAAGATGATCCAATACCTTGTCCTAATATTGAAACAATATCAGATGCATTCGATATTGAAGAAAACTATCTTGATGACAACATACATCAAGAAGATAATATTGAAGAGGTAGTGGTTCAAGATGATGAACAGGTCAAGAATGATTGATAGCTACAAATGAAGTTCTTTCAAGGGTTTGAAGATTTTTGCCAAGTTAAGAATAAATTACATGGAAAGGTAAAGGAGGCTTCCATGGAGGAAAATTACCAAGATTGGGAAGAATATGCAAATCTCCTTGATGAGCTATAATAACTTGAAGCTGAGAGGAAGCCCAATCTTATTGAGAGCACTATGGAAGTCAAGAAGGAGGAAGACTTCATTGGTTCATCCATCACTTTGCAAGATGTCATGGATGGTCAAGGACAAGTGATTAATCAAAATTTGGATGAATTTTTTGAAATAATTGGATTGGTTTATACTCCTCTTCAATAAGTCTATGATCTAGTCAAGGATGGAGAAGGTAGCTTTGGCATTCAAGTAAGTATGCAAAGGAAAAGTAATCTTTCAGATATTTCCTCTCAAGAAGCATATGCATTTCATGATGGCATGTTTGAAGTCATCAAGATGGGATATCATTCTCTCAATTAGTTAGGAGAAACACATCAGATCTTGAAGGATGGAACAAGCTCCTATTGGCCTTAATCTTGTAAGGAACAAGAAACTAATGCTCTTGAAGATATGCCTACAAAGAATATCCAAGTTGACCATGAGATGAAGAGTGGCAACAGTGTAAAGTATGTGAACATGTTCAAGAGGATTATGTCTACATTGGAGACCTATTTAAGGATGATCTACTTGAGAGTAGATAAGTGAATTGCCAAGGAATAAGTCTAATCTATAAAGCATTAAATCCAAGGAGAAACATGCTTGACACTATGTTTCATCTCACCATGAAGATGATTCAATAAGCATTCATTTTGATCCTAGAAAAGAGTTATTCTTAGTCTCTAGTTGTGCATAATAGTTTTTTTTTATTTTATTCCCATAAGTACCTTAAGCACATGTATGTGGGTGTGTGTCTTGTTAGTTTGTTGTCTTGTTTTGTGTGTGTCCTTGCTTTTAGTGGTTGAGGTAATTAGTGGTTTTGTCTTAATCAAAGTCTATGGTCAAATTTATAGTTTTCCTCAGACTTTAAATGACTCTCATATACCATTAGATTGATAAGGTTATTGGTTTAGTTAGCATAGCAAGCATGCTACCCCTATGAGTCACCAATTGTTATCTAAATCTGATTTTAAGTCAAATTAGGGCACCCCTAGGTAAAAATTTGACTTTTAGATATATTAAGGGTGTAATATAGATTTCACAAGGTGTTTTATAGGTTAATAAGTGTCATTTAATGTTTTAATAGACATGGTCTTTAGTCATTTTAGTCCTTTTAGTCATTTTGGGTCATTTTGAGGTAAAAAAGGTACATTTAATGACTTGTACAGATTTATTGGGAAGTGTGAGGGTCTTAAAATATGATTTCACATCCCATGTGTCTTAATATGTCTTAAGTAACTAAAACTAGTTGACAAGTGGTAGGTACCTCAGAAAAAGGGTAGTTTCCTTGAGGAAAAGAAGAAGTTTGGCATTTATATGACTCCTTAGGAAGTGTGCCATATGGGAAAGGATCATGATATGTCCCTTAAAATTACCCCAAACCTAGTTACATGTTTTGTTTGTTCTTTAAGTTCCATTTTTTAAAACCATTCTAATCCTTTTTTAGTCTTCTTAGCAAGCAAAAGTGAGCTTCAAGTTTGTGCTTAATACAGACAACTCAAGAGGTTTCAGCTCAAAATAATTAGGGAGGTTAAATTAAACACAGAGTTATTAATTTAAATATAAAAAGTTTGAATAATTTTTGCATGGTCTTCATGAACCATCCTCACAAAGTTGACTGTACTTTTTTGCTTACTATTTCAAACACCCTTTAGAGTTTGCTCCATTTCTTTAGGTCCATAAAAACTAGTTGGTGATATTGGTTATATATTATTTTGGATTAATCTTAAAATTATCTCTATATTTGGTTTCAAGTTTCATTATGTTTGGATGAGTCAAGTATCTCAAAGTTGCAAGAGGATACACCTTTTTGAGTAATAAGAATTTTTCACCATTTCTAGTTCTTCATGCTTTGAAAATGTCTACATAGGGTTGTGATAGGTATATTTTCATGTTTTAAATGTTCTCTTGTTACCTTAATTCTTTCAACATTCATTCTCCAAGAAATATTCATAGTTTTAGGCATATACAAGAAAATACAGTCAGGTAGCCATTAATTTGCATATACATGTGTCATGAAGGAAGAAATCTCATGTTGAAATGGAGGTTTTGAAGTTGGTTCCAAGACCATTATGATGAGGATAAATAATTTATTCAATTATAAGGAGTTTTGGTCTATTTATGAGTCCTAAATAATGCATATTTTCCATATTCAACTTGATGCTTGTATAGGAAAATGGTCACCTATAGGTGATCTAAGAAGAGAGCTAAAGAGTATTTGTGTGGTGTTGGAACAAGCGATAAGATCCAATTTTAAGTCCTTACATGATTAAGGGATATAAACATATATGTTTGAAGTGATAGATTGTCAAACAAATTTGAAAACCACCTTCAATGGCAAATGACTGAGTTTTGAGACCAAATCCCTAAAAAGGGAAAACAAAGGTCCAGGGGTTTTTGGAGATAGCATAAAACATGGTTTTAAATAATTTAAATGCCTAAAAATGACTTTATATTATATTAAATACATATGTGTATCCCTTTTAAAAATATAGAAGACATATGACAAAGGGAAAGTGGTCGTTAATAGGTCCAAAGTTGTTTGCAAACCATTGAAACCAAACAGTAATGTCTACAGGTTTTAAAGGTATTAGGTGTAATTAACACTTCAAAGTGTTGATGAAGAATATCCCCTATGGTGAAATATTTATATTAAATTAATTTAATGTTAATTATATAAAGGATCATCAAAACAAGATGTTAAGTGATGTCATGTTCCTCAAAAATCACCTGCAATCCGTACACAGCGCTGTGAGTACCTACAACCAACATGGAGTTCAATTTTGGGAAGGGTTTAATTTATTTAATATATGAGGTTTAAGGGTATTTTTTATGTTTTTAAAATTATTTTAATCTTCTTCAAAGGTCTCAGGTCTTAAGGAATAATGTAATCACCTTTCAAGCTCATTTATGCCTATAATATGCACCCACAATTAGCTAGAAGTGACTGAGATAGGTAGTGAGCTATGAGGGTGATGTTTTTAGGTGTGGGTGTGGTCCAAACATTAATTAATGAGTTAAATCACTATCAAATGACTATAATTTCTTTAATAAGAGTATTATAACTTTGTCTCAAACCTACCAGAGTAGTGAAACTTACAGGCCCTCTCATAATCAATTGTAGTTGAATGTGAGGGGCAGGGAGAAAGATAACTAGGTATCTTGAGATTATTATAGATAAAAGGTGAAAAAAATGGTCTAATAAATTAAAATATTATTCCAATTAACTCTTAAATGGTCTAAATACTTTAGGTTCAAGGCTTAGAACATAAGTTTCACTTATAGGGGTTCTTCCCAAGCAAGAACATAGTCAGTTGAATGGTGGTAGGATAGTGAGTAAGGATTGGTGATATTGAAGTTGTAAATTAATGTAAAATATCATGATAAAATTACTAGGATAAAATTATGACCTTTTATCAATGTAAACAACTATAGATATGTCAAATACCAACTTATAGCTGGGTATGCAGGTAATAAGTCAAAGCAGGGTGACCAAATGGGAGTTTAGACCAATAAAAGTAGGAAATGGGGAAGAAACAATATAAAGTGACTTAAAATGATTAAATTAAGTTAAATAAAATTATTTTCCAAACTCCAACATGCATTATGACTTACAGGTCACTATTGAAAGAAGAAAACATAGTCAGGGATGGGTCACAGGCAGTCCTCGTTAGACAAAGTGTAAGAAGAGTATAAGGAGTATGTGGTAGTATGGGAGGATTATTTAGGGTTATAAAACATAATTAATGATAATAAAAACATAATAATTATCTAAATAATAAAAGGATAGATCTTGAAAATACATAGTTTATATTAAACACTGTGCATAGTGCTCTTTTGCACTAATCTATTTTGGAGTTTGAAATATTTGGAGGGTCAATTGACATATAAAAGAGATAAAAATTGGAATATATCACATATAAAACCCATATAGGCCCCTAAATCATTAATTTTAATTTATAACATAGGGTAAGTATCCCCTATTTTGTCTCAGATAGGGGGTACTTCCCCTCATGCACAAACTAATAGTTTTAAGAGAATATGATAGAAGTATGAAGATTTAACATGTAGGTAAATTTAAAGAGGATTTATAAATATTACGGACACAAATATAAATCATTTAAAAAAAATCATAGATAAGTGTATCTCAATGGAATAGACAAAACTATAAGGGTTTTAGTCATGACTCATGAGGCATGGTTATGCCTAAAAGCCAAACAAGGGGTTAGTTTCAATTATAGATTTAATATAACTTTATAATGAATTATATAATGTTTAATAGGTAACTATATGTGTGTTTTAACTATTATAATGCAAGGAAAACACTCAAAATCCATTTTTATCTCTAGGGTATAGTCAAGTCTGTTAGGCAAGGTTCAAGGCTAAGGCCAAATGGGAAGTCACTTGCATTTATAGAATAATATGAAAATACCCATGGATTAAAACATGTTTTTATGGTAGATACATAGGTTACCAAGCTTTTGGAAGGTATATAAAATGCAAAGAAGCCATTTTTGGGATCAAGACAATCTCAAACCTACAAGAAATACGAATACAAGCTCGATAGGTCAAGTTCAAATACTCACATATTTTTGGAGGTTTTTAATTGATGATAGAGGAGTTTAGGGATGTTGATGAAGGTCTTGAAATATGAATTTTTGGAATTTTTTGGCAACTTCAACATCATATTTTCATGAATGAACCTTAAGAGTGGAAACAAGCCTAAAACCCTTGTTAAACCCTTAGAAGGACCAGTTTGGAGAAATTAAGATGGGAATATGATATAAGGACATATTTTGACCCTAAAATTTATTGGACCTTTTATAGGACTTATTCAGGCTCCCTACCGTCAAAATTAGTTATACAAAATCTATATGAACATGGCAAAAATAAGGTATTTTAACCATTTTTGTGTTGTGTAGGCTATAGGAGGAATCTGAAGATGAAATCAAGTTTTGAGGGAATATTTATACTTTTTATAACTCTATATATTAATTTAATTAAAATAAAAAACTCCTAAGTCTCTCAATAGGAGCTCTCGTCTCGGCCAGTCAAAACTAGCCTAGTGGACAAGCTAGTGAGAAGGGTGGAAAACTTAAAGTGAAGTGATTTTAAAGCATGCCTAATGAATATAAGTACATGGAGGGAATTTAAAGGTGTCATAAACTCCATAACATGGATTTTAATGGAAAAATAAATCCAATTGTGAGGCCAAGTGTGCAGGGTGCATGAAGGAGGAGGTTTTTGGACCGTAAATGATGATAGCTCCTTCTTAGATGATTCCAGAGGATAAAGCCTAAAAAAAATACATGGAGAAGAATTATTAAGACCATTAAAGTTATTTTCAATAATTATACCTATCCCTAATTAGTTATGTGACATTCAAATAGGTCCAAATTATGAAGGTAATTTTTTGAGCCAAGACAAGGAGTTGTATGCCACTTTTCATGAAGTTTATGCCTTGAATTGACACTTGTCCTTCCTGATCTTGCATGGTTTATCATACATATTTATCTCATGCATAAATAATTGATATTATTATATTTAAAAGTGTCCTTGTGACCCTTGGACTTATCTCTTCTCCTCTCTCTCTTAAGTTATATAAGAACTAGCCATTTTGGCCATTGTAACTCATGTTCCTCCTGAGTATGGAGAATCCCTACTCATTTTCATACCATTTGATCAATAATACTACTTATTTTTACATCTTAATGACTATTCATAAGTGATTTTTTATTGTATGATGGATCTTGCTTAGTGAAGACTATGGATTCCTTATCATGTTGTCTCATTCTTTCACCTTACTTGCAATTCGAAAGCTTCTTCTTGCAAGGCATATGAAGTGTTCTAGGAAATGTCAAGGATTGAGTGAGTTAGTATTTTCATTAGTTCCATTCAATGCCTCTTGTCTAGTCTTCCTAGTTTTACACATTCATCCATAACCTCATAATGTGACATTGATGTGAGAAGATGTAGATTGAAGGAGTGTATGTTCAACTTGTCCCTTGATTTCATGTGTAACATGCAAATGGTTGGAAGTCATCATATATTTTATTTTACCACCTCCCTATAGTTAGTTTGCTTTCAGTTATCTCTCTCTCTTTTCACCCCCAAAGTAATGTGTAGGTTCAATGCAAAGTGGTACATCAAGGGAGATAGCCTTATCTAAACATTCACTTCATCCTTAGGCTACCCACAAGCCTAGAGGTGTTTCCATTGTGCCACTTGGATGAGGAGAGCTTAGGAATATCCTCAAAGGGTTAAAATCCAAGTTTAAGTGATTTGGAGCATCTTAAGATCATGGGGAACTGAGCATGCCAATCCCTAATCTATGGATGGAGGTACTCCTTCTACCAACTTTACTACCAAGCCTTTAATTAGTCATCATTGTCTTTAATGAGCCATCACTGTCCTATGTGCCCACTTCCTAGTGTTGATTGTTTCAAAAAGGAGATACTTGTCTTTAATGAGCAATCACTATCCCATGCACCTATTTCCAAATGATAATTGTTAAAAAAAGGAGTTGTTATCCACCTACCAACTAGCACCACCAGAAGACAAAAGAGCAATCATCCACCATGATTGCCTCATGCCTACGTGTTTGTTGAGTTGGCATGGGTCTACTACTTAGGTCGAAAAGGAGCCTAACAATTGGTGAGAGTGAGACATTGAAAGATATCATCTTTGGACATTTATTTTATGATAAAAAATTATTATAATATGGTTTTCAAATGAATTATATGTTTTTGTAGAATGTAATAAATCAATTGATTGAAAAATATATTTTTTATTTTTATTTTATTTTATTTTAAATATACTTATAATAAAAATAGTGCAGTCTAATTGGTGAAGATAATGGTTATTTGCATCCATCCACTCAATTACAAATATCTTTAAGTACTTGATATAAAAAATCAAGCGTTCAAAATTAAAATCATATCTTAAGTAAATTTGATGGCATGGATGCTTCTTACTCGTAACTGTTTAATTGAAAAAACACTATACAAAAAAAATTGTAAATTGCCATGCTCATCTCACTCAAAAAGTAATTTTTAATTTAAAAAAAAAAGAAAAATAAATTATAAGATGAAGGGGCATATGCAACATGCCACAATGAATACAAGATTAAGGGGAAGATATTCAATTACTTCCATAATTTGAACATGTTGTAGTCTAGATTTAATTTTCCACTCATGTTCCATCGTGTTTTGTTGAATAATTGGATTATCTTTATTTTCAAAATCACTATGATTTGAAACATCTTATAAAATATTCCTTTGCTTGAGATGCCAAATATTATAATTAAATAACTCCCAATTTTATTTTACTACGTCATTATCAAGTCCAATATTTTTTTATATATCACAAAATGGTTTGTAAATTAATAACTCTAACAAAAAAAAAACCCACATATGTGATTCACCTTCTGAGGGATGACAACAAACCTTTGGAATGCTCTCATAATAGCTTCCATACTCCTCATTTCCCATTTGTCATAATTTTTTGCCTTGGATTATATATTCAAGATCTAGTTACATCAATAAGTGAAACACTTTCCATAGAAAAAAGTTTGTTCTTGTATCCATTAATGAAATATTTTGTATGTTCATCATGGTCAACTTCATATTTTTTTATCAATTAGATTGAACACCTCACGTGAAACATTCAAATTAACAAATACTCTACTTCACTCTAAAATGAAAGTTCTAACAACATGTGACATATTTCTTGTGCTCCAATGTCTCTTTGAATAATTATTTTAGTTATAATTCTCCTATATGCTCTTATTTATAATTCATTATGGTTTTAAATGTTTCCAATCCACATCAACATTTGATGATAAGTTTCAAAAATATTCTCTACTTTTGTTACATACCTAGTAATGTAGTTCATTAAAACATGTTTGGAAATAAGGGGTTATTAATTTATATTTTATCTCCACAACTATGGTATGTATCAATCATGTGTATTTAATCTATCATAATTTTTTTTAGGATCAAACTGTGTATCTCATGTATCCGAGTCTTTATATAATTTTATCCCTTAAGATTCAATGGCCATAGTACATTATACCTATAAGCAATAATAAACTATTTTTGTTGTTGCACACATTATATTTATTTTCTATACATTTATTTCCATATTTGAACATATTATCTACAAACCATTCTTTATATTTTCTTATGTAGGCAAGGACCTTCTCTAAACATTGTATTTTTTTCTACATAAATGAAAAAACATTCATAGTCACGTTCTTTATCAACCTATATAGGTTGTCTTGTATTTCAAAGACATGAATGTTGTGTAGAATTTTTGTAATGCCTATAACTCATGATATCTAATAATTTATTAGTTACATTGAGAAAATAAAAATATTATATAAAATAGAGTTAAAGAGGATTGATAACATACTTGTATATTTTGTTGGTGTGAATCTTCCCAAGAATTCCATGCATGAACAATAGAATGGAAGTATTTCTCAACATTTTTTCATTCATGATCATTTGTCATCAAGATTGTCCATATTTTGTGCTCTGTATAGCCATATGAATCCATGCACATGTGTTGAACTTCTATGTTACCATTCATATCCCTACCAATAATATTTTACTTTCATTCCTTTTAGCGGAATTTCATTTCAAAAATGTGTATGTCATAAGTGCATGTATTTTTCCATTATATGAAGAAAATTAAAAATATTACATCTTCACTAGTTATGGGCTTGTCATGGATTTATTAGTGGTGTTCATGACATTAGCACATGTAAGTCAACTCAATACACATCAATTGCACTCAAAGTGATGAAAAAAGTAAGAAATCTAGTTTGATGCAATGTGTCAGTTATTTCATCATGACATTTTAACAAACTCATAATACCAAATTAGCACAAATCATTTTTATTTGGGGAAATAAACATCTTAGTATTATATTATTAACATTTTAAAATTTAAAAAATTGACAAAGTTAAGATTAAGTAATTTAAAGTTTCATAAAGATTTTAACTTTTTTAATAGTATTAAATAAATATCTTCCCTAAATAATTAGTGTTACCTAAATAATATGTATTTTCATATTTATAATAATTATAAGACTATGTTTAACTGTAAATATAGAAATAAAAATCTAGAGTTAAACAAATAGAATTACACTAACTTATGAATAACATGGAAAGCTAATCTAATTATGTAGCAAGACAATTAATCAAAAATTAGACAAGAAATCCTTTAAGCTATATAGTTACGGTAAATGGATAAAAAAAAGTAAATCTCATATCTATTTCAAGATGTAAATAAATGATAAATGAACACAAATATTTAGCTAGATTTTGATTCCGTCATCGGTCTGATATTCGACAGAGAAGGGACTGCATCACCTCTTAGGTATAGTCATTAGATTCTAAATATTATTTTATTTATGTTATATATGGTTGCATCAACCTCAAGATGGTTGTGTTGATTCAAAAGTTTTGTTGTATTGGAGGTGTTTGGTATAGAATATCATGTCTTTTGAGATGTGACCAACTTTGATGATATGGGCTTGCCTTCACCAAGATTATGGTATATTTAGTTATGTCACATAAGGCTTCACTCTTAGATTTTTTGCACAAACCCTGGTTCTTCACCTTCACCACCCTTGAGTGATTACCTTGGGAAAAATGGGTTAGTGGGATAATGGTGTCGAACTAACCCCTTTGACCCCTCTATTAAAGATCACTATCTACATAGCCAATACTCCAAGGAGGGCCTTAGACATATATATTTGTCCCCTACTTATGTGAAGTGTGTGTAATAATCAATGCCAATATACTATATGTATGTAGTGATATCGTATGCACTTTAAAAAAAATAGCTCGACGATTATCTTTGGGTACTTTTAGACCTGTTAGGGGGTGCACCTATTCATATTTTATTATAATTTATTGAGTAGGGTAAAATAGAATGGATTTTAAAATATATTTTTTGTATTTATGCTAGCTTAATATGACTTGTACGTGATTTATAATGATAGGGTGACTGTGTATATATAACAATCCCTACCAACACATATCTATATTTTAAAAACTTAGGTTGACCTATGTATGACAAATAATTTTTTAATTGGATGACTTTATGGAAATGGACACAATATAGTAAAGTAGGACACTTGCATTGATGTGGGAGTCTGGGATGGACACATGTGTCTAGATAGCATGAAAATAGGTATAGGTCCAAAACTAGCTAATAAGGATAATAATCAAGTTTATAGCATTTTGTATAGTTCAAAAGGCCTAGATCATCAAAATAATTGGGATTATAATAAGAGATAAAATAGTTAGACACATATTGATATCAAATGTTATAAATAAATAGGTCTAAGAATCAAGGATCAAGCCTTTGAGCTATACTTGTCAAATTGTAGTGTTGAGATGCTAGATATTCATATTTAGTATCTATATTCCGCCCCTTTAATCTAGTAATGCAATAAAAATTGAAATTAATAGTTAAAGGAGAAGGATACCCAGTTGTGTAGACATACCTTGGCTTTACTCAAGTGAGCCCACATTTGATTGATCTTGAGTGCTTTGTTAGTGACTAAATTGTAACTAAAATCCTATTACAATATATATCAGTGCATAAAATTTAAATTAGGATCAATTGAAATAGATTAAGGTTAGAGTACACCTGAGGGGAAATGCATCTATCCTCCCTTTAAAGCAAATGGATTGAAAAGGGTGCTAGCTTATGCTGCACCAAACTGAGATTAGGAAAAATATAAAATCTGTAAGTATAAGGATACATGCATATATACATAACATAATTTGAAAAGGGATTCATAAAATATTAAAGTAAAATGCCCCAACTAAAGGTGTAAATCATGAATTACAACATGAAAGTTGAGCACTTGATTCATCTCAACCGTGTAACCCAAGTATGTATGTATAAATGATAAGGATGGATGATACCATCAATCCAACCTCAAAATTTTGGTAAGGTTGAGTTATTTAATCAACCCTAACCTCCCACCAGGGTGAACTAACTATTGTAGTAAATTGGATCCGTAATAGTCCCAAATAATCCCAAATGGTCCCATAACAGTATTTTGAAATCAAATTTTGGTGACCTTGAATGGAACATGGACCTCAAATTTAATTGAAAGTAGTATCAGGATATGATAATAGTCCCAAAATTATCTAATAACTGTACCAAAGTATTTGAGTAATGTTGTCAATGATGCCAATGTATAATAATAGCACCACATGTACCAAAATTCTACCACATGTGTAATATCTAAAGTATCTAAAGATTAGGACAAAAAAGTGTGGAGGTAATTCCCATGCAACATGCCCCCACTATATAATCTGGTGTCTATATAATTATGGAGGACTTACTCTCATAACATGACCCACCATATAACTAGTGAAGCTAAGTAATCTAAAATTGTGGATAACATGTTTATATAACATGACCCCACTAATATGCCCCCCATTTTGAGGTGAGGGGATGCTAAAATAGATGTCACCTTACCACAAATGGATAAGATGAGCATATATGATCTAGTGTGTAGATCATGTAACATATATGTTGAATATTTTGAAATAGATAAAACCATTTGAAGCGCATAGAATTATGATCACAACATGTCCTAGGATGTATAATGTGTATTATGGAAACATTAAAAGAGATGATAGTTTCAACCACACCACACAATTAAACACAACACACAAGAGACATTCAAAATCAATGAAAAGCAAACAACCATTGAAGGGGACCTAACACAAGGGGTATGTTCAAATGCCACACAATCAAAAGGGACATGCCTTAGGAAAATATTTGAAGCATACTAGGTGATATAATAAGGTGTTGTAAGTCAACAAACAAAGGCACAAGGAGCACAATGAATTGAACATGTTCAAATACTTGATAAGAAGACATACAGTACAAAGCAATAAAATTAAGGAAATAGAGCTCATGGGAGCATGCAAAGAATTTATGACAAAAATAAATGCAATAACATGAAACACAACATACTAATACCTACATATATCTATTTGCAAGAAAATTAGATAGATGTCATATCATGTACACTATAAATAGTTAAAGCATGGATATAGGCATGTGTTAACAATATAAACTTAACATGACTATGTAAATTGATAATAAAACATATGTAGCCTAGTTAAATAATTTGATCCATTGCTATAGATGCCAAACATCCTTATGACGTGAGAGTGGAGAGGTCCAATAATCCACATGTACATAGCTCATATATGTGTGTATGCCTGTATCACACTCAATATAAATATGAAATATGTGTATGTAGAAACTATAATATGTCATCCACTAATGCTAAGAAAGAAACCCACATATATGAAGCAATATAATTGGGAACATGTTAGGTATTTTTTTGAAAAATAGTACTAAAGATTTGCATCAATGCAGGAGTCTCACATAGGCTGCAAGTGCCTAAAGGTAAAAAAAAAGAAGCAAACTAGGTATTTTTTCTATTTTCTAGGTTTTATTTGATTTTATTGAATTTTATAGAATGATGGAAACTAGAATAAGATACCCAATGATCCAATCTATTAGATGCCCACTGGGTGGTTGCTGCTCTGAATATGGTAATTAATATTGGTGATGCCCCTACGTAGGATCATGTACCTATGAAATATCTTTAATTGGAGAAGTCGTAGTAACATGTACACCAAAATGTTTAACCCTAAATCTAAAAATATGAATCTAGATTTAAACAAATAGAATTCGACTAGCTTATGAACAACATGGAAGCTAATCTAATTATGGAGAATTCCAATTCATTGAAACTTAGATAATAAATCTTCTAAGTTATACAATTAGATAAAATGAATAAACATAGTAAATATCACAATGATTGCAAGATGTAAACAAATGATAAATGAACACAAATAGTTATCTAGGTTCTAATGCTATCACAGGTCTGATATCAAGCAAAGAAGGGACTGGATCACCTTATAGGCATAGTCATCATATTTTGAATATTATTTTATTTATGTTTTGGATGACTACATCAGCCTCAGGATGGTTGCATCAATACATGAGTTTGGCTCTACCACAAGTGTCCAATATAGAATATCGGGTCTTTTTGGATGGGACCAACTTTGAAGATTTGGGCTTGCCTTCACCTGTCTTTTATTATATTTATTTTTATTTCACATGGCTTCATTCTTAGGTTTTTTCTAAAACCCTATTTCTTCACCTTCACACCCTCAAGTGGTTACCTTGAGAAATATAGGTTAGTGTGTTAACGGTGTTAAATTGACCCCTTTGTCAAAGAGTGTTGCCTACATAGCCAATACTCCAAGGAGGGATTTAGACATATGTATTTATCCCTTATGTGTGGGAAGTATGTGTAATAATCGATGCCAATATACTATATGTATGCAGTGATCTCACATGCACTTTGACAAATATAACTCGAGGACTATCTTGGGGCACTTTCAAACCTGTTGGGGGATGCACCTATTCAGATTTTGCTATAAGTTATTGAGTAGGGTGGAATATAATGGCTTTAAAAAGATCTTATTTGTATGTATGAGAGATTGATATGACTTTTAAGTTATTTATAATGATAGGGTGACCATGTATATAACAATCCCTACCAACACATAAACCATTTTTAAAACACTTAGGTTGAACCATGTGGAATGGATAATTTTTGAATTAAATCAATTTAGGGAACTACACATAATATAGTAAAGCAGGGCACCTGCATTGAAGGAGTTTGGGATGGATGTAGGTGTCTAAATAGCATGAAAATAGGTACATGTCCAAAACTAGTTGAAAAGGATAGTAATCAAGTTTATAGCACTTTGGACAGTTCAGAAGGCCTAGGACATTAGACTAACTAGGATTGGACTAAGATATAAAGTAGTTAGACATAGATGAATAACAAACACTAAAAATAAATAGGTTTGAGAATAAATGATCAAACCTTTAAACTATAATTGTCAAATTGTAGTGTTGAGATGCTAGGTATTCAAATTTAATATCTACATACTTTAAAAAATAGCTATTATCATCAAACTTATAGGATTTTCAAATAACCTTAACAAAAATGGATAGAGATAATTATAATATAATAATTCTTAAAGAGTTAGAAAAGATTATAGAGAGGTCTCATGTTAGGGTGAGTGCCTCTATAATTTTTCTTAGAGTGGTCCCATGTAATATCATAAATTTAAAAACTATTTAAAAAATGTCTACACTTTAAAAAAGGAGTAACTATTGTTTGAAAAGAAGTTTTTGAGGAGTGGGAAGTAATAAGGTGCTCAAGTTTTATATAATTATTCATATTTTTTAGGTTTTCAACTATAAATTTCTATCTAATAAATTTTATTTTATTTTTTTAAACAATTTTTTTAATAAAATATTATTAATTTTTATTAACATCAAATTTACACAAAATTTAAAGAATCATGGGACTCCTAATATCGAAAAAATTTCCTATAATTTCTCAACATTCATCACTTAAAAAAAATTAACTAACTCAAATATAAAACCCTTACCTTAAAACACCATAACATACTAAAACTTAATAGGTTAAATTGGATTGTTTTTCTTTATTTCATAAATTAATTATAGTAGGATGCTAAAGAATTGTAACACCTTGACAAGGATAATGAGAACTTCAATAATAGCTTATTTATTTATGTGAAGGCATTGAGAATGGCAAAATATATTTCAAAACATATACACTACAAAACATTTTAAAACATTTTAGAATAAAAATTATACAATTTTTAAGACTCTTGACCCAAATTTGATGGAAAGAGGAAATATGTTAAAAACTTTGGTAGGAAGATATTGAAAGATACTATTCTCGGTTATTTATTTTATTTATGATATAAATCTATTATAATATAATTTTTTAGATGAATGATATGCTTTTTATAGAATGAATAAATCAATCTTTTTAATTTATATTTATATATATATATATATATATATATATATATATATATATATATATATATATATAGTGATGGTTATTTATATCAATCTACGAAAATTTTCAACTAATAAAAATATTTAAATTATAAATTTTAGTGAAAAACAAAAATCACAAACTGTTAAATTCCAGGGCTTCAAATAAAATTTCATTGTATTTCATAAAAGAATACTAATAGATCTGAAAGAAGTGCATTCCTTCTACTACTTTTGTTTTTATCTTTTATCAATTATTTATTTTAAAGATTATGTATGATAGAGATGACACAAAAACATTGCTTAAAAAAAATGTTTTTAATTTGTTAAGAAGGTTAAGTAGAGAATGTGTTTAAGTTTTAGTTTTATTTTATTTATTATCATTATTTTTTAGGAGTTATGTTAGACATTTTAAAGTTTTATGTACATGGTCACGACATAAGAATTTATATTCTGTTATTATTTTAGATTATGCTTTTCAACATATTTATAAATTTATTCATTCTAAAATTATATATAAATAATTTTTATTATTTAAATATTCAAGTATACAATCTACTACACATTTCAAATTATTTACTATTTATTGATCAACTTTTTTTAAATTATTATAATAATAAATCATACAAGTAATATTTTTCTATTTTATATTTACAAATCACATAAAATTGAAATCAAACATTTATTTTTAAATTTTGAGTTAACAAGTCCTACAATCGAAATCACGTTGTTAGAATTTTATACTAAATCTAGTACATATATCTAAAATGCATCAATTCAAAAAACGCTTAGAGATATCAAGTTTGAGGCATCTATTTTGGATTTTTCACTTACTATATTAATTAATGACTATTACTTTATCAAAAAAATTAAGATCATAGTAGTCAATCAAATGGAAAACAAATTTAAAGTGACCATTAATTATTAACAACTCAAACATTATAATTCATGCCCCTCACCCCTTAATTATAATTGTAGAAATTATGGCTATTAACATTAAAAAAATACCTATTGATATAATTAAAAAAAAAAATTGTAAAAAATAAAAATAACTTGAAGATTTTAAAGTAACAATCCTCTTAAAGTTATTAGACAATGGCAAGGGCACACACCAATTTTGGGTTCAATCTGGTGTATTTATCGTTGGTTGAATATTTTGTCAATCAGCGTACTGATAAACAAAATAGGTCTGATAAGCCAAAGTAGGAAGATTAGTCATCCAAATGTGTAGGTTTACCACATCAGAAGGGGACTGATCTCTCCTCTCATCAAGGGGAGGTTCCCTATAAATAGGCTATATATATATATATATATATATAGAAAATAATACTCAAGAGTAGGACAAACCATCCATCTCTCTTTCTTCAGAGATGATGTGTGCAGATCAAAGGAGAAACTCAAGGAAAATGACAGAAAGCACTCCTCTTCTTTCAGAAGTACTATTCAGCAAGCCACAAGAGTACTCTTAGTAGTAACAACAAAATGTAACAAAGGATGTAGTAACCAGCAAATTGAGATGCAGCACAAAGTCTCCACCTAAATTGCTCAAGAGTAAGATACGAAGGACAATGAGGGCACAAAGTCGCCCCAAGGTCCTTTACACAGAAATGAAAAGAAAACACACTAAAGGTAATTATGGGGGCACAAAGTCTCTCCACAGTTGACTCTTCAGGACACCTTCTTGACTGCTGTCACTAATTCTGCTTGTTGAATTAAAGGAACAGAAGATATATTGAAGAAAAAGACATAAGAACAATTTCCTCAACAACAAAAATATTACAGCACAAAGTCTGAAAAACCATTTGATTTCTTATTCTAGTAACAAAATATGATCAACAATTTGATCTCAAAGTCTCAGTAATGCCTTACAATTTGGGCAAATTTTCATTCTAATTGTCAAAAAAGCCATGCTTATTACAATAGAAGAGAGTCCCTTATATAGCCTCTTCAAGAAGGACTCAGGAACAGTAATACATCATTTTGCGTTGGAATCTGTTAAGAAGACATGCTAGAACTTAGAGGCATTTTACCCATTTGATTTTATCAATGCAGGGAAACAAGTCACGCTTATTGAAAGTTTGCATCTTTCAATGTCCACCTGGTGATTTGATCCTTCTTCATCATTCCTCCTTTTCTAGTTATTTGAATCAGGTCCTAGATTCAATTCGATGCTCTGTTCCTTAGTCACTTTCTGCTAGTCTTTAGCAATTGACGCGTGGCACATTCTGCTACATTTAGTCACTTATCCCTGTGTCCACCATGGTCTTTGCTCGAAATAGTGAAGCTAAGGGAAGAGACTGCAGATATTGACACTTGGAGGCTTCTGCTGAATTTCAAGAGGGACACATGGCAATATATGCCAATTCATAAAAACAAAGTTTAGTGAGGCTCGATCGTCGATACTTGGCAGCATCCATAGGATTTTGTTGGGCTTTTGTCTCAGTGTGTTTGTTTGCCTTGGTCACTTTTTGCCACGAGAATTCCCTTCACAAGGGCATTTGTGTCTTTGACTCTTGGGGCACTCCTTTGAACTTTGTCGCTTGAACCAATCGTTGAACCAAGTTTTGGTTCAACGGTTCAAATGAAGCCTTGAACCATTTGATGTTGAACCAAAGGATGAACCAAATGTTGAACCTGCTACTTGAACTTGCTTTTGAACATTTTTGTTTGAACCAAGGCAAGGGCCAAAATAGCTTCATATGTTGTCCCAAAATTGAGTGACATTTTTGGGGACCAACAACTGGCTCTAGTTGGGGAACTTCCTTCTATTTTAAAAATAGTCAAAAGGAGTAGAATCCAAAATCTCCAATGTCTTGAAGTGTGCCATTGGGCTACGGAGTCATGCTACCCGAAAAGAAAGGTGACAAAAATGAAAACAAAAAGCACAAAATAAAACTAAAGACTATACAAATATACATATGTACAAATAAACTTATTTGATGCCTCAAGATTTGAAGCGCTTCAGATGCCACCCATTATGAGACAATGATAATGGCGTCCCATCCTGATAAACCAACAGGAAACCATTTTGTCTCCAAAATCAATGATGGGCAAATGGAAATCTCCACCAGGAAACCAATTTTCTACATCTTCCTCTTGGCTCTTTCTTCTTCTTGCCTCATGGCAGGACATGGTCTTCAAACTAAAAACCATAACTCCTTGCTCTCTTGGCAAAGAGTTCCTTTTGCTGACTTTGGAATACAATAGTATGGTCCACCACCATAGCTTGTTATTCTGCTAGTCCAGTCCAACACATGCTTTGATTGTCAGCATCAAACTCGTGACAAACCATCAGCTCAACATCTCCTTTGGTGTGAAGGAGTTTAATATCTTCATCCTGAGCAATCTTCAATATGAGCAACAGAGATCTGCATCTAGTTGTGGAAGAATTGTTTCCATCAGATTCCAGGATCCAAGCATCATCAGTACTGATTTTCTATCAAATTTCTCTTCATGGGAGATGGAGATCCTTCTCAATTTGTACTGTGCCCTACCAATTTTTCTAATGCCTTGTTTGGATGAAATCTTGGATTGCCAACTACAGGACTTTCATCAACTGGGACATGAGCGTCCTCTATGGTTAAGAAGTAATTACCCCTACCTGAAGGCTCAAATAGAATTTAAGCAGCAGGGGCTGACGTTTGGGTAACCATAATCTTTGCCTCAGACAGGTCTGCACCTAGTTCTCCACCAATGTTAAACTACTCAAGATTGGCTTGTAGGGATTCAAACTTAGTCATTTTAATTTTGGATTCCTTGACATGATTAATCATGGCAAATAACTGAGATGGATTTGGAAGAGAGGATGGGAGTTCATCCTTTTGATCTTTGAGAGGGGAGGACTAATTTGTGAAGTTGAAGTAGATGGTGCAGAGATGTTCGATGTACTTACTTCTTTGGTAATCACCAAGCTCTTTGATTGAAAAGGAAGAGGGGTTCTTTACTTAGCAATTGAAATTACTAGTTGGGGTTGCTCATCTGTCTTCTCTTTGTTAGCTTGTTGTATTGACTGATTCTCAGACCTGGTGAATACAGTGTATGATCCTTTGACTACTTCACCTTCACTTTTGGGTTCATCCTGGTAATTCAAGAAACCAATGTGGGAGTCGCCAGATGATTCTTCTAGATCCTCCCTGAAGAGTTCAGTGCCATTTTATTGATCTAACTTAGGTTGGAAATAGGAAACATGTTCTGTTTCCAAATATCCAACTACTGAGTTGGTTGGAGGTGCTTTAAGGGCAAGGTTCCTCTATGGGAGAGGAAGACAATTTGGTTGCCTTTGACTTCTGGCAGCATTGCCTTGATATGGTTGATTAGGGAATGTCCTCCTTGGTGCATTTATATACAGAGGAGTAGAAGAAATACCTTGTGCCATTTGCCTTTTCAAGGCTAGTAATTCATTTGCCAGCTTTTGTACCATTGGGTCAGTGGTGACTGTGGGTGAGTATTCAGAAGATGAAGAGGGTTTAGCTCTGTTAGGATCTCTCCTTATCTTTTCTATCAAGATAAGGTCATCTTGTAGCTCAGTAGCCAAGTCTTGAGTAGCCTCAAGGTCTATGTGTCTAGCCCATCTCAATAGAAAACTCACTTTAGGTAGTTGTGAGTTGATGAAGAAACACATGAGATTCTGAGGTGTCAGCTGGGCGATCATGGGAATCCTATGCCTCAGCTTGTTGAACCTGGAAATGAAGTCCCTCATAGGTTCATGGGGCTCCTTCTTCATTTTTGTGATCTGGGCCAGCAAGGCATGTGCATCTTCTGTAGGCTTGAACCTAGCTTCAAACTTGGCTTTGAGTGTATCCCAGTCAGTCACTGATCCAACTTGCAAATGGTAGAACCATTTTGTAGTAGTGCCTTGTAGTGTCTCCATGAAAATTCTGATTGCCACGTCTTCAAATTCCACCCCTATCACACCACATGCTATGGTGAAGGCTACAATGTGTTCATCAGGGTGGACTCTTCCATCACCAAATAATTTGGCGAAATTCTTCCTTGAACTGAGTGGTAGCTCATGTAGAGGTGGAGTTAGATTAAGTGGGCCAAATGAGTTACCCTAGGGGCCTCGAACTGCCATGATCAAATTATGAACAATAGGGATAACACATCTGAGTGGAGTTGCCAAATTATAGGAAAAAAATGGAAAAGAAACAAGCCTTGCTTCAGCTTAAAGCTTGAGGATTCAAACTATGCTTTCTTTCCCAGTAGCTCTGGTTTTGCAGACCAGATAATATAATGGAGATGGATGAAAATGGAGATCGATGAAAATGGTAAGGCTATAAATGGATAATGGGTAAGACCCAGACGGGATTTGCCAGACTCTATAATGGATAAGGTGGTAATGATAATGGGTAAGACATAGGTGATGTTTCAGTCTAAAACTTGAGGTTCCAAATTACACAAAATTATTGTGTCCCCAGTGGAGTCGCCAAAAATTATTGGTTGAATATTTTGTCGATCAGCATACTGATAAACAAAATAGGTCTGATCAACCAAAGTAGGAAGATTAGTCATCCAAATGTGTAGGTTTACCACATCAGAAGGGAACTGATCTCTCCTCTCATCAAGAGGAGGTTCCCTATAGATAGGCTATATATATATATATATACATAAAATAATACTCAAGGGTAGGACAAACCATCCATCTCTCCTTCTTCAAAGATGATGTGTGCGGATCAAAGGAGAAACTCAAGGAAAATGATAGAAAGCACTCCTCTACTTTCAAAAGTACTATTCAGCAAGCCACAAGAGTACTCTTAGTAGTAACAACAAAGGATGTAGTAACCAACAAATTGAGATGCAGCACAAAGTCTCCACCTAAATTGCTTAAGAGTAAGATACGAAGGACAATGAGGGCACAAAGTTGCCCCAAGGTCCTTTACACAGAAATGAAAAGAAAACACACTAAAGGCAATTATAGGGGCACAAAATCTCTCCACAATTGATTCTTCAGGACACCTTCTTGACTGTTGTCACTAATTCTACTTGTTGAATTAAAGGAACAAAAGATATATTGAAGAAAAAGACATAAAAAAAAATTTCTCAACAACAAAGATATTACATCACAAAGTCTGAAAAACCATTTGCTTTCTTATTCCAGTAACAAAATATGATCAGCAATCTGAGCTCAAAGTCTCAGTAATGCCTTACAATTTGGGTAGAGTTTCATTCTAATTGTCAAAAAAGCCATGCTTATTACAATAGAAGAGAGTCCCTTATATAGCCTCTTCAAGAAGGACTTGAGAACAGTAATACATCATTTTGCATTGGAATCTGTTAAGAAGACATGCTGGAACTTAGGGGCATTTTACCCATTTGATTTTATCAATGCAGGGAAACACGTCACGCTTATTGAAAGTTTGCATCTTTCAATGTCCACCTGGTGATCTGATCCTTCTTCATCATTCCTCCTTTTCTAGTTATTTGAATTGGGTCCTAGATTCAATTCAATGCTTTGTTCCTTAGTCACTTTCTGCTGGTCTTTAGCAATTGACGCGTGGCAAATTCCACTGCATTTAGTCACTCGTCCCTAGGTCCACCATGGTCTTTGCACGAAACAATGAAGCTAAGGGAAGAGACTGTGGATATTGACACTTGGAGGCTTCCACCAAATTTCAAGAGGGACACATGGCAATATCTGCCAATTCACAGAAATAAAGTTTAGTGAGGCTCGGCCATCGATATTTGGTAGCATCCACAGGATTCTGTCAGGATTTTGTCTCAGTCTGTTTGTTTGCCTTAGTCACTTTTTGCCATGGGAATTCCCTTTGCAAGTGCACTTGTGTCTTTGACTCTTGGGGCACTCCTTTGAACTTTGTCGCTTGAACCAACCATTGAACCAAGTTTTGGTTCAACGGTTCAAATGAAGCCTTGAACCGTTTGATGTTGAACCAAAGGATGAACCAAACATTGAACCTGTTGCTTGAACCCGCTTTTGAACATTTTTGTTTCAACCAAGGCAAGGGCCAAAATAGCTTCATATGTTGTCCCAAAACTGAGTGACATTTTTGGGGACCAACATTTATAATGGGAACACATGTTTCCCATTATAGGATAGGCTAATTCACAACACATTTTTTTATAGGACTCTAGATGATCTTCTCTAAAATGAACCATTCTGGACAAGGCCCTGAATAAGGTTGAATTTGAATTTGACACTCTGTTTAATTTCCTCAAAAGGTAATTCGTGATCGAAGTTGTATAGGTCAATCTTGAATTTTGAACAATCTTTTCAATAGTTTTTTCCTGGATAATCCATTTTCAATGCCTAGCATGTCGAGCTTTAATAATTTATTATTTATTTACTTTTTTTGGCTTGGTAGAATTTACATTCATCTCACCAACTTGTGGCCTTTACAAGCCTATTTCTTCTTAGGATAGCCCTTTGTTGATAAAGAGCCCATCTGAGTTCTAAAATGTATCATGATAATCAAACTCAAGGTATTCTCAACCCCCCCCCAGGAAAACCCTCAAATCATTTCAATGATAAAATAAATTTCAATCATCAATATTTAGGTCAAGAAAATCACACTCACCTTAAAACTTCTTAAGGAGATGACCCTAATTCATGGGTTTTTGGTCGAGCACTATAGATCTAAAACATTATTTAAGCAAAAACTAGGTGATCTATTTTTAAATTTTGAGTTAACAAGCCCTACAATCGAAATCATGTTTTTGGAATTTTTTACTAAATCTAGTACATATATCTAAAATGCATCAATTCAAAAAACATTCAGAGATATCAAGTTTGAGGCATCTATCTTGGATTTTTCACTTACCATATTAATTAATGACTATTACCTTATCAGAAATTTAAGATCATAAGAGTCAATCAAATGAAAAACAAATTTAAAGTGACCATTAATTATTAACAACTCAAACATTATAATCTACACCCCTCACCCCTTAATTATAATTGTAAAAATTATGGCTATTAACATAAAAAACACCTATTGATATAATTTTAAAAAAATGTAAAAAATAAAAATAACTTGAATATTTCAAATTAACAATGCTTTAAAAGTTCTTAGATAATGGCAAGGGAACACACCAGCTTTAGGTTCAATCTAGTGTACTTATAATGGGAACACATGTTTCTCATTATAGGATAGCTAGTTCACAACACACTTTTTTATAGGACTCTAGATGATCTTATCTAACACAAACCATTCTAGACAGGGCTTTGAATAAGGTTGAATTTGAATTTGACACTCTATTTAATTTCCTCTAAAGGTAATTTGTGATCAAAGTTGTATAACTCAATCTTGAATTTTGAATAATTTTTTCAATAGTTTTTTCTTTGATAATACATTTCCAATGCCTAGCATGTCAAGCTTTAATAATTTATTATTTCTTTATTTTTTTTGGTTTGGCAGAGTTGACATTCATCTCACCAAATTGTGGCCTCTACAAACTTATTTCTTTTCAAGATAGGCCTTTGTTGATAAAGAGCCCATCTGAGTTCTAAAACATATTATGATAATCAAACTCAAGGCATTCTCAACATCCTCCCCCACGTAAACTCTCAAATCATTTCAACAACAAAATAAATTCCAATCATCAATATTTAAGTCAAAAAAATTGCACTCACCTTAAAACTACTTAAAGAGACAACCCTAATTCATGGGTTTTTGGCCAAGTACTACATATCTACAAAATTGTTTAACCAAAAACTAGATGATTTGAGCAGCTAAATAGGTAAATCTACTCCTAACACCTTTTTTCAAGTTTTTTTAATTCCTCAAAACTCAGGAACAAAGCATTTAGAAATGGACCCTAATTCATGGGAAGGGATTTTTTTACGTCCACATATGGGAAGAGGGTTTTAATCTAAAAAGTGAGGATATTTCTTTCATCCTTGTTTGGACTTATCTTTATGGACTTTTAGCTAAACTTTGGAGATAATAAGTTTTTGAATGGTCGGAAATTAGTCGAGGGAACATATGTGTATGGCTAGCTTAACAAAAGTGTTGGGTCTGTTGATCTAAATATGGTATTGTTGTTGTTAGTGTTTTATTAGTATTTTAATTTGATCTTTCAATAAATGTATTTAGGGCATGTTTTATTTTATGTGACACTCTATTTTTAGTGAATTTATATTAGATTAGTAAAAAAATTAATACATTAGCTATTTGATCTTGTTGAATAGTTTGGTAAATAACTGCAATACTTTTTATGTGGAATTTGTAAAAAAATGAATGTATATGATATGTAAAGTATACACAAAATAAAACTAGATATGAATTGAATAGTAAAAAACATAAAAAATATCCACAACACAGATATAGATAGGAAAATCTCAAAATGAGATTAAAAAAAACTATAGTGATTATTCATATAAGAGAAACTCGGTACTCAATATAATTCGTTCTTCCCTCACTTTTTCTCTGTTAGAAATTTCACAAAAACCTCTCAACAATATTTTCCACCTGTAAATATTTAATATCACCAATCTGAAAATTTATATGGTGCATTTATCAAAGAGGTAAAACCCTTTTTATATTGAGTGTGGAGGTGGACTGTTGTAACCATCAAATCCAACCTCTCCCCTGTATTAATATAGTGATAAGAGTTTTAATAATATATTTTATTATTATATTATTTACATAATATTTTAATTAGAAGTTTTTTTATGGATTTAAATGTAGTGTGTCAATGTTTCAAAAATAAGCCAACTTCTATGTAAAAGTATGAACATCTTCTGAACACTTTGTCTCTATCAAATTCATTTAAAAAAATCTTGATAAAACATCTCCTTGCATAGATTCTTGTCTCAAATTCTCCATTCATTTTTCAGATCCTTCTCTCCCATGCATAAGTCCTCCAAAGTTAGTTAGGCACCTAGAATCTTATAAATAAGCATAGAAGTTATATTTTTCTTTGTTGTCTAGATGCATGGTTTTAAAGTGCTATAATTAGAATTCAAGGTATTTTTTTACCTAATGACCATTAAAGTATTGATCTATTTTTTAGAAAATTAAACTAGTTTATTGTACCACCATTTGTTTGAAGTTAAGTAATTATTTTTTGATTTTGTTTTTTATTTTTTATTTAAATTTTTTTGGGAAGAGAGAAATGAGATTTCCTCTCTTGAATATATGGAATAAATTACTAATTTATTTTAAAATTTTAAATATTAAATCAAAGATAGATAAATAGACTTAATATAGGATTCCAACACTAAACCCTACCCACTTTATGTTATAATAAATAATATTATTATTTTGTTCAATTTTAAAAGGTTTTTTTAATTGTATAAAATTTACATAAATATATACTCTCTTTTTTCTTTTTTTTTGGTTGCACAATTTAATTCTTAACAAATATTTGTAACAAACAAATTTTTTAAATTTGAGTTTTGTCAGGAATCATTTTCAAGAATATTTTTTAATTAAAAAAAATATGTAGATGAATTATTAATTTTAAATTTAATAAATTTTATTTAAGATAATGTGATTAATATTGTCCTATTTAATTATAATTTTTAATTTAATATTCAAAATAATTTTAATGTATAAATATAACAAAATCCTTAAAATAAACAAATCTCAAAATAATATTGAAATTTTTTTTGAAAAAATAATATAATTAATAGAAAATTTAAACTACCTTACAATTTTTATTATCATTTTATTTACTTTACATTATTTAATTTTATTAAAATTTAAGTTATATTACATTTCCCAATAATCATTTTGCATTCTAACATGTCAAATATATACTAAAAATAACCATTTTCTAAATGTACCAATAAATATAAATATATATATATATATATATGAATATTTTTTGTAAATTAATAATATTTATTTTTTGTCTGTCAAAGAAACCATGATGCATGACAAAGCTTTTAGAATTAATAGTCTAATTAAAGTCATTTTTTTAAAAGGTTGATGTGCCATTAGTGACCTTTATTGCCTTTGCTAATGTGAGTCTACATTAAATGCCCTTATTGGTTATGTATTGAATGGTCTGGTTATGTTATATCAATGAAAATGTGCATCAACATAGGTAATGTGTATGTTTTGTTTTCATAAATATTTTGTAAATATATCAGTGGTGTTTTTGTTATTAAATTTAAAAAAAATTGTAATATTTAAGAGTTGTAATTAAATTTATATTTTTTATTTTTATAAAAAAAAATTAAATGTAATTGGTGATGTTTTTTCCATTAAAAATAAATTTTTTATATTGTTTAATTTTTTAATTTAAAATATAAAAATATTATTTTGAGAATGATTAATTTGTTGACAACAAGTATTTAGATTTAAAATCAATAAAAATGGTTGTTTTTAAAATATACATACGGTATTTTATGAAATCTAATGTACGTGTATGTGTATATGTATGGATGTGTGTATGCATATGTGTGTGAACATACACGTACAAGCATTTATGTGTGTGATTTTGATATTTTAAGTATTAATTAACTTAAAGAGTGGGTATTCAAGGTTTTCAAACTTCTATATCTATACATTAATTGCATAGAAAACTTCATAAATAAATTGTGTAGAATATCATTTTTTAATAGATATTTTTTGAGGTTATTTTCCCTAATATTTCATTTTGATGATGTTTTATTGAGTGATATTTTTCATACTAAATAGGAAACTCTTACATTGCCTAATATCTCCAATGAACAAGGTTTTGAAGTCAACTTGATATAACTAGTATGCAAACTTTAAATCTATAAAAAAAAAAAGATTTTTCTTGAAATATGTCTTCAAAATCTTTTAAAATATGAAATATATATTTATTATCTATATCTTTCATACATTTTTACAATCAAATAAGGGTTTTCAAAGTTTGTGAGTTTTTGGAATTTTTGAAATTTATATGTTGTAAGCTTCCATTAACGGAAGGGAGTTTTTCATTAAAATTTATTTATTTGAAAGATCAATTTCTTTTCAAGTTGATGTTTTTCTTCTAAGTTGATGTTTTTGGGAATTTCAAATCCAAAAAAAATAGAACTTTGTGATGATATATAAGCATTGTAAAGTGGTATTTTTTTTAATCAATTTTAATGTGGCTTAATAAATTAAGAGAGCTTTGACACAGGGAAATTAATCTGGTTTTATATTGATTAAAATGAAGAATAAATACATATGTAATATGCGAGTTTGACATGAATAATTTTAGATAAGCTAAAAAAATAAAACTTAACAATAGTTTAAATAATGTTAACATATGTTATCTTAATTGTTCTTAAATAATCAATTTGAAATTGAAATAAAAATCAAGTAAAATTAAAGTGTTTTCTATTCCAAAAAAAAATTAATGTATATTTCTAATTTATATTTTAAATATTTATTTGTATTTTTATTACAAAATGATGTGTATACAAAATAATGCATGGTATTCAATGTGTATTAGTAGTATAAATAAAATAGGTCAAATGCATAGTTTCAGAGAATGTATTCCACATTTTAAAGAATACATTTCAAATATTGGGCAATGTAGGTGCAAATACACAATTGTAGTTTTTTCTATTTTATGATGTGAGAGTGACAATGCCAATGGACATTGTTTCCTCTGTGGATTTGTAGTCATCACATAAATGGACATTAAAATCATTGTAAGTGAAATAAGTTTGTGACATGGTCTATGATTTGAATTCAATGTTACAAATGCGTACAAGGAAAATATTATATATATGATTTGTTATAATTTGTACAGTTTAAATAAAATTAAAGGGTGGGGTTTTAAGTGTTTTCAAGTTCTTATGATTTGTAGTAATAAAATAAATAATCTTACTAAATTAATTATGCAAAAAATGTGTGCTATGGTTCTATAATGATGAACACATTTTTTCATTGAAAAATATTTTTAAAATCATATTTATATACATATTTTTATATTTATATTCCATGTAAAATGCAACTAAAATTGAAATATGGAGTGGATGTGTTTTTAAACATTAATTATAACTCAATCTTTATCATGTAACATTACTAAATGTATTATTTTTTTTTTAATAATATACGTGTTATTGGCCACTTTAATGATATTTTCATATTTATGAGTTAAACTAATTTCAAATAATGAATTTGAAAATGTTATTATACTAGAAAAGTTATTTATGATTTAAATTAATTTTAAATAATTATTCTTTTTATTGAAACTTACTTTTACATGGATTAGGTGAACAAAATATTTTTTTGGCTTATTGTTAAGGATTGAAGGGTATTCATTCTGTCAAATTCACTTGGGGCATGATCCCGGCCTCATCCATTTTTTTTAATCCCCTATAATTTGTATTTTGGTGGATGGCTAGGCAACCCCATTTACACCTTCATCCTCACCATTAAACTATAACCCACGTGATTGAAACCTTTGCTCTATTAGCTAAGATGGATTCTATCAATCTATTACTCTCATTGGCTATAAGACGAGGATGGGAAGTCCATAAAATAGAATTAAAAATTATCTTCTTGCATAGAGATTTACAAGAATAAATATGCATGCCCCAACCTATAGGGTCTATTAAAAGTGAGAACTCCAATTACATGTATAGATTGACAAATTCCTTGTACATCTTGAAACAGGATCCTCAGGCTTGGTATGAAAATATTGGCATGTTTCTAATTAGTTTTAGTTTTATATGAAGTCCTTCTAACCCTACAATATACACCAAGAAAGTAGAGTTGAAGACATAATCATCACTAGGGATTCAATCATGTGGATTCATTATTTAAATTCACAGCTAATGAAGTATTTTGAGATGATTAACCTGGGTTTGCTTTGTTATTTCCTTAGTTTTAAAATTTAAAATTTTGAGAAAGGATTTTTTGTTAATCAATCTAATTATGCACAGTATATTCTACATCGATTCAACATGGAAAACTACAAATCCTCTTTAGCTCATTTTCAATCTAGAGTCAAGCTTTCCACTAAGTTTTCCTATCCTTCGGTTGATGATACACTCTACAGGAAGTTAGTGGGAGGCATTCTCTACTTGACTCATACATGTCTTGATCTTTATTTTTCTATGATCTTGTATCATGTTATTGTCAAAACCCCCATGATAGACATTGATAGGTTACTAAGCACATTCTACAATATATTCATGGCAATTCTAATTATGAGATTGAATAAAAATCAATAGGAAAATTCTCAATTTTCTATTAAACTTATGGTGGGACAACAATAGTATTAGGATACACAAATAGTGATTAGGCAATAGACCACAAGATACATCTATCATCATTGAGCAGGTCCAATGACTTATTCTTGTAATCTTGAAATAAACTAATATTTATTTTTGTATTATGAAAACTATTTTAAAGTGTGGTTATCACTACCATCCATGAGTCAATTTGGATTTATTGCATGCTTTATGAGTTTAGATTTGTGTAAACCTAACTTACATTGGTTTGGTATGATAATAAGAGTTTTATTCACATTTCTCTTAGCCTATTGGAGCACCAACACATAATGCACATTGATATTCACATACATTATATTCTAAAATTGTTGCGAGACAATGTCATTAATTTTAAGTTTTCACAATCTATTTGTGGGAGTTTTTCATCTTTGGTGGAGTCATTTTTTGCAAAACTTATTCATTGGTAGCCATTACCACAATTTTTGTGGTTTCTTTGTGACTGTGTATTTTGTGTGCCTTGGTACATTTTTATACAAAAAATTGTGTGCTTCCATATAGCCTCGAGTCTGGTCTCCTTTATTCAATATTGGGTTGTGCTCATCCTCAACTGGTTTTACATGTTTCACCCTAGTTTTGTATTTCTTCCAGATGCCCCTCGGCTATAACATTTTCAACTATTGAGACTACTCTCATTATTGACCAATTAGAACTACCATTCCATATAGTCTCTATGCCAAAACCGGCTGACTCGATGTAACGGACTCATCGAAAATAACTTTCAATTGTAGCAAGAGGGCTACAACCCACCCCTTGTAACCCCCTGGCTAGGATTTTGGCTACACTTGGTGCATGCGATTTGTGTGTAATTTAGTCAAGAAGCAGCATAAAAGACTCCTATAGTTTTAAAGGCTTAACAATTTCTTCCAAAATAAGCTAAGTCTATTCAAGTTTGACCTAATGTTTTTAGCATATTAATTTTTTTTAATAGCTTGATTTAAAACTAGGTCAAATAGTCTACTTTCCTTTTAATGCACAAGTAATGCATAAGAGGATTAGTCATGTTTATCATTGTTAGTGGATATTTTCTATTGCTTTTTATAAAACAATATACTATGGGAAATATTTAAAAACAAAATGTTATTTATTTTTTTCACTTGCTCACATTGTACTTGCTTCCTTGGGTACATTATCGACTGAGTCTGTAGCCTCTTTTGTTTATAAAATCTCATCTTTTGACTCATTGCACTAATTTCTCAAGACACACTATCGACTAAGTTCAAAGTCTTTTGAGCGTGCATTTATAAAATTTGGGGGGTTCACCATTTCATAGTTCAGTGGTGTGTACTGTGTTTTTTTAGGTCACTCTTTACATTCTACTTGCACTTTTATTTATGCAACAACTTCAACTTGCACTAGTGCTACAACTCATTTCTACACTAATGGATTCAAATTTAATCAACCCACTAACTCCCTTTAACTATAACAAATAGAAAATTAAGATGATAATCATTCTAAGGAGTAAGAGTTTATATAGGATAACCATGAGTGATGAAACTAAACCTAACACAGATGTAAATATAGTTAAATGGTATAACCTTAGTGATGAAGCCTATGGGTTGTTATGTCTTTCTATAGCACCTGATCTTTTATTTCACTTAGAGCGTACCAAATCACCTCATGATGTATGGACCATTCTGGGTAAACTATTTGGGAAGCAAGATGTGATGAGAGGTCACAAGCTTGAGAATGAACTCATTAGCCCTAAGTCCTTGCAATTTTGACATAGTTAAGGATTTCTTCACTAAGTTCAAGTCCTTGAGATTGCAGTTGAAATAATGTGGGTTGTTATTTCTATACTCTCTAAACTAGGTCTTGACTATTCAATTTTTGTCTCTACTTTATATGACACTAAAAGTGATTTGTGCATTGCATGGAAAATGCCCTCTTTAGATGCTTTCATTGTCGACTTAACTAGAGAACAAGACAAGTTGATCTATATGGGCACATTGAAGTCCATAAAATCTCAAGCCCTAATTGTTGGGAATGGGAAAGCAAAGACTTAAAACAAATAGAAGAAGAAGAATAAGGATCAAGAGAAGAAAAAATAATCAACCTCTGTCATAACCAACACTGAAGCCTCCTCCTCCAATGGAAGACTAAAGAAAGAGACTTTTAAGTGTGCCTAGTGTAATAAAAATGGACATGATGAAAACAAGTGCATGAAAAAGTAAATAGATCACCTAACTCATCTCCTATAGAAGAACAACATAGGTGCTCCTGAGTCCATCAAGAAAAATTCATCTACCCAAGATTCTACTAAGGTAAATAGAAAAGGGAAAGAGAAAGAAAAGGACAAGGCTCTTGTAGTAGTTGTAGCTTCAACATATTCATGGGTTATTGACTCGAGTGCTTCTCATCATATGGGCTCTTCACTAGTTGAGTTTTCTTCTTTAGAACCTTGTAGCATATCTTCTATTAATTTAGATGATGGCACTTTTGTATCTATTGTAGGGAGAGAGTCTATTGAAATGGAAGGAGGAACATTCAATAATGTTTTAAGTGTCCCTTCTCTTTCAACCAATCTCATGTTAGTGTATCAAATCACTCAAATCAGCAAAGGCATGAGGGTTGAGTTTTTACCAAATTTAGTTATCACCAAGGAGTTACATAGTGATTCTACAGTGACAGTGGGTAAGGTAGATCACTAATCCAGGTTATATACCTTCTCAAATTTTACACCTGATTCTTCTCCAACATCATTTTTGCTCATTCAGATGGAGTTAGAAAATTATGGCATGAGCGGTTTGGCCACCTTAACTACCACTACCTTGAAAAACTTAGAAAAAATGACATGGTCGTAGACTTTCCTTGAGTCTAATTCTTTAAAGGACTTTGTTAGGGTTGCTCTCTTGGATAACATCTTGAAGCAAAATTTGACAAAGGCAAAGCTTGGAGGGCTTCATAAGCATTGGAGTTAGTACAAAGTAATGTATCTAGGCCATTTCTCACTCTATATTTTATAATGGCTATGTACATTCTCACTCTCATTGATGATTTCTTGAGATATACACGGGTCCACTTTCTTAAGCAAAAATATGAAGTATTTGAAGATTTTCAAGGCACTTGTTGAGAAATAATATGAGAATTCCATCAAGGTTCTTCGAACTGACAATGGAGGTGAATTTGTGTAATTTTTCACCATGAAGGGGATTGATTTGTAGTGGATAGTTAGTTATAGTCCTTCACAAAACCTAGTTGCAAAATTCAAAACACGGTTTTGAAATAAATGGCTAGCTGTGTGATTCACTATAAGTCCTTGGTAGCTTAATATTGGGCTGAAGCTATTAATTGTACTTTTTATATTCAGAATAAGGTTCCTCACAAAGCTTTGAAAGGCATAACACCCTTTGAAGCTTTTCATGGAAGTAAACCTAATGTTGAACACCTTAAGGTTTTTGGATCTCTAACTATGGCATGAATATCGAGGAAGATGTGGAAAGCTATAGAACCTAAGTTCAAGCTTTGTATCTTTGTAGGTTATCCAGATGGTGTCAAGGGCTACCACCTTCTACATATAACCACACATGAGATTTTCATAGAAAGAATTATTCACTTTCAATAGAGTCCCAAAGACTCAACACTTGACACTTATTCTCTTTCATTGGATTCACTTAGACTTTATGGTTCTTTTTTTGATTTAGATCATCCAGAGCAGGTTCTTAAGCTAGGGTCTTCTTATTTTTCTTCCAGTTCTGACAGTGAGGGTAATGATGGGGAGTCTTATACATCCACCTCTAGTAATGTTTCATAGATGAGGATTCAACACCTAACTCACCCACATCTGATCCCCTTTGGGCTAGGCAAACACTTTAGAGTGGAGATACTTGGGTGGGGGATCTAGAAAATAATAGACATACTCAGGTAGATTATCATAGTGGTCCACATGCTTTTTTTTGTTTTTGTTTTAGATCCATAGATATTAGAGAGGCTTCATGCATACCTAAGTGGGATAGTGATATGTAGGAAGGATATTTTTCCCTGATAAAAAATCACACTTGGGATCTAACTTCACTTCCTATAAGAAGGAAGATGGATTGATGTAGGTGGATATATCAAACCAAGTTTGACATAGATGGGTTGGTTGATAAGTATAAGGCATAATTGGTTTCCAAGGGTTTTTCAAAGGTAGCCAATATGGACTACTTAGAGACCTTTGCACCTGTTTCAAAGATGGCTTCAATATGACTCACACTAGTTATGGTTGCAACACATGGTTGGGTTGTACACTAGATGGATGTGAAGAGTGTCTTTATTCATGGAGATCTTGAGGAGGAGATCTACATGGAGTAGCCATTTGTGTTTTTTTAAGATTCATTCTTAGTTTACAAACTTATGAAATCCATCTATGGCCTCAAATAGGCCCCTCGGGTTTGGTATGCTAATATAAATTCCTTCCTCCTTACTTTAGGTTTCACTAGGTGTCATTCAGACCCCAATGTATAACTTTTATGACATGATTATTTACTGATACTGGTCTTTCATGTTGGTAATATTTTGATCATCAAGAGTTCTTCATCATCTATTATAGTAGTGAAGATAGCTCTAGAGGACAAATTTGACATGAAAAACTTGGGTCTTCTACATTACTTCCTTGGCATTGATATTTCATAGTCTAATTTAGGGATTTCACTTACACAACTCAAGTATGCTCTTGATATTTTGGCTTAGATTCATATAGTTTATTGTAATCCATCTCCACCTCCCTTTTTATCAAGATTCAAAATTGAGGCTAACTATTCTACACCTTTAGTTGATGCTACTCAATATTGACAGCGTATTGGTAGCCTCATTTATCTGACTCATACTAGGCCTGATATTTTATATATAGTAGGCATTATTTCATGATTCATGCAAGAGCTCCATGATCTGCACTAAAAAGCATCCAAATTGATACTCCACTATATTTGAGGCTCTTATATATTTAGGATTTAGTACATATTTGGCACAAAGGTTGACTTGGTTGGTTTTACAAATTTATATTAGGCTGGTGATACTTAGAATCACAAGTACATTTTAGATTATAAATTTTCCAATTAGTTAGTCTAGCAAGAACCAAAATGTTATTACCCCATCATCCTTAGAGGTAGAGTACATGTGAGATTTTAATACAACTACTGAGGTTATTTGGCTTCAGGGGATTCTATTTGAGTTTGATATTCTTTTCAAGCAACCCACAATCATCTATTATGATAACTAAAGTACCATTTAGAATATGTAGGGAGCCAGTTCAACACTAGTGAACCAAACACATTGAGGTTCACATGCATTTTATTTGGGAGCTTATTCATGGTCAGGTCATCAACTTGGGATTTTTCTAGTCTTTAGAGCAGGTTGCAGATATCTTTACCAAACCCTTGACCAAGAGAAAGTTCATTCGTCTACAATATTTTCTTGGAGTACGGTCTACATCAGCATCAACATCATCTTTGAGGGTGAGAGGGGGGGTAGGGGGATGGGGGTTAACCTCTTCACTTGTTATATTTCTCTCTTTTGGGGGAAGTTTTTCTTATGGGTTTTCTCATTTTATCTACTTTATGGGAGATTAATTTGTATTAGGTACCTAATCAGGCCTAGTTATTGGGACCCATTTTTTTACACTACCCACATAAGCTATGCTTACAGGGGGTGTTAGAATAGAGGTTTTCTTTTTTTTTCCCATATTTATTTATTATGGAATTTTTTACCTCATTTGGAGATTTCCTACTTTCTTGGGTAATCTTGCTTAGGTGTACTTAGAGTTACATTTTGACTGAATGAATAGGAATTAACTCTCTTGACTAACTATTTTGGGTATGGGAGTTACTCTTCTATTATTGGCTCTCTAACCACTTTTATTGGGTGTGTTACTAATGCAATCCTATTTGTACATCTCTCTTGGTGAGCTATTGTTCTATGCAATATTGGTTTTGGTTCTTATCTTGTTTATGTTATTTTTTTCTTGCAGTTATTGTTTTTTTATCATGTTTAACTCATGCCTATCACAAACCTATGCATTCGCTTGATCTAGAGATCTTGGCATCCACTCTGATAAGAAGTTATAAAAACCAAGGAAGTTATAAAAACCAACTAGAAATAGTGTAAATTTTATATCCTTCAAATTATTTTGAGACCAACATAGTATGTATGTGTTCTATTTATTCATCATCTAAAACCAGAGCCACAAAAAAAAATTGTCAACTAGGAAAATAACAAAAGAGGAACTGTGTATGCCTTGTTTGGTGTCGATGGCATCAATTTTATACCCCTTGGAGATATCATCCATCACCATAGCCTTGAAAAGAAAATAAAAATATAACTATGATGATTTGTGGTAATTGGGAAGAGGAATAAAATTCATTGCTATGTAGCATTTCAGTGTTTGGATCATTTATAGATTGAAGATATGGCCAAACAAGTTTTTTTTTGCCTAAATATCTCTAAATCCCTCTAACTCCACTCAAAATACTCAAGCCTCCAATGCTTAGCTAGTAGTGGCCACACTTATGAATTTGTAAGATCTTGGTTGGAACAAAAAAATGATGGAGATAGCAAAATATCATTCTTCCATCCATGAATATTTTTTTAATGAAATATTCTAAAGAGACCATAATGGGAATCCTCATTACATGAGTATACAATGAATTATATAAGATATTAGATTTATCCTAAACCTTTCCAAATTATATTACAGATGTTGATAAGATATTTTAATAAATTGAATGGAGAGAATAATGTAAATCATGTTTTACAAACGATGGATCATTAAATTTATGATTTGAGTTACAAATTGAAATAGATTCAAACTTAAAATAAATGGAAGTTAATGAGAGGGCTCATATTTGCAGTCCACCACATGAAAGTGACAAATAGTCAAGTGGAAATGATGGGGAAAACACTACTCCATCTTGTTGGGTGATTTTCTTCATCCAAACTAGTCCACTCTATTGAGAAACCAATTTGTGACACTAGATGATGGTGATGAATTTAATATCATGGAAAGTGCATGAACTTATAGAATCTTCACATAAAATCATTTCACCCAAACAATGAGTTAATTAGAGCCTACACAGTGGAGAACATCATATTCTAACAACATGTCTAGCTAAATCTTACCAAGACTTAGGAAAAATCAATCAAGCATTTTAACAACATGATTTTTTTAACAACCTCCTACTATTCCAAGTGAATGTCATATTTGGGCATGATATTGATCAAGGTATTCTCTTTAATGAATTGAGAAAAATCCACATAGGACTATGAGAGCCCACTAAATCCACCATATTTTTAAATAGGGGAAGTGTTATAATGAAAATACCTCCAAGAATCCATTTTTCATTCAGGTGAGTGTGTTGCAATCCACATAGAGATTGCCAAAAAATATCTCTTCCTCAGAAAGAGGTTGGACCATCAACATTGATATACATGAATGACCTATTTAAGCCTAGCTCATCAAACCTAAGTGTTTTCTACTTGACACAATCGTCAAGCAGAAATCATAAAAATTTATTAGATTGCAAACAGTTGCCAAAAATCCCTTGCAGATTTTCTCGAATAAGTGACCTTTCATCAACTTTTCATTTTTTTTGTAATTTTTTATACAAGTTGTCATTCATTGTTTTCCTGACACAAATTGCATTAGGAAATGACCTACACTAAATTTGGTACGAAAGCATACTCTAATTTTAGTGGTCTTTCCTTTAGTGATAAACATTATGTCATGATTTGTGTTAAGGATAAGCAATACATTATCCACCTCATTTTAGTTTTTTACCTTAAAAATGGATTTTTAATTATTGCATTATAGTTTATTAAATTAAATTTATTTTTTCTATTAAAAACCTAATGACATTTAAAATTATATCAATAAATAAAGTTTAAAAGTTTAATAAATGATTGTTTAATTACAATTCATATTTTAAAACACAATTATAATTAAATAGTTTCCTTTCAAATTTACTAATTAATGTAAATTTTAATTGATCAACTTATAACTCTTATATAGTATAAGTCATCTCTTGTGATAGGATTGATAAGTTTGGTAAGACTCATCTTAATGAATGAATTGAACGTGATTTTATAGTAGTCTAAGCAGGAAAAAGACCCATTGGGAAGTTTAGAAATCTTGATACCAACCCTAAAGATTCTTTATTTATGAAATTTTGGTAATATGTGTTGAAGTACATGATTGATAAACAGGGCATGATGTCAACCTTTCTTTCCCTATTGCGTGTTATTGTCCTTTTAGAAAATATGCTATTTATTTGGTTTGAGTTAGAGAATATAGATGCATAAAGGTGTTTTCAATAGTAATGTCATTTATGTAGGTGATAGTAAGTGGCATTGTAATGAAATAAGGTATTATTTTGTGTTTAGGATAGGCCAAGTTAGTGAAATAAGTGTTAATTAAGTGCACATGTTAATTAATGGTAAAAAGGTTTCAAAGCGACATCATCAAGTATTCGTGACCAAATTTAGGTTACTACAATAGGCTATAGGTGAATAGGAATCGACCTCAATAATGACATGCTTAGGAGTGCTTCCAAAATCAATTTAAGTCTGTGATATCATAGGAAATGTAGCATCCAAGGCAATGTCAGGATCTTTGGGAGGTGATAAAAAATTGTGTTGGATTGTATCGACCAAGCTGATACCATCTAGAGAAAAAGCTAAAATGTATTAGTTCAATCGATATAGTTTGATAAAATAGGACAATTTGACAGAATATGACTGAACTGGAATGTATTAGCTAGGTCGATATAATCTAATGATGATACAATATTGAAATAAAGTATATCAACCTAGTCAATGCATGGTAATGAAATAAGTTGAATTATATTGGCATGTTTTGTGTCATGGAAAATGTCATTGAGTGGATAATAAAATAGAGTTATATTGACATTGGATGTGTAATGGCTAAGGTAGTTTCTCGTAGGTGAAATAACAAAATCAACATAGTCAGTGTCATAGTTAATGTAGTTGTTTGAAGGTATTAATAATTATATTGATACATTATATGTTATGTTCGATGCAATTAATTTAAGGTGAAATAATTGTACTGGTACATTATGTGTTATGGCCGATGTAGTTTTCTATAGGTGAGAGAATTATATCAACACATTCTATGTTGTGGCCAATGTAGTTATATGTAAGTGGTTGGAACTAAATGGTATTGGTTGGTCGATACCATTGGGAATAAGTGGTTTTGGTATATAGGCTCAAGGGTCAAAATCAAAAATAATGTGCCATGTGGTAGGCATTTAGATTAGGTGTATTTTGTGTTCATATGATCTAAGATGTTGAGTATTGACCCATTTAACCTTCATCTTGAAGTTTTTCATGTTAGCTATATTTTCCTCATTGTTATAAGAAGAAGGATTAACTATGGTTTTGATAACATTAGTGGATGAGTTTGAATTAGGAGGTAATTGATGTTGATCTGATTGTAACTAGTTAAATTAATCTTGAGATACTTTAAGATAGTATTGATAACATTATTGAGTAAGAGTGTCGATATTGAAATTGGGACCAAGCAAGGAGGTAAGAAGAAGTCATTGAAGATCATAACAATTCTCATGAGAATGACATAATATCAAAGCATGCCACCAACAAAATTTATTAGGGTTGAACCATTTTGGAGGAGTTGTGTAAGGGTCAAGGTTCATGGGTTTAGAAGGTGGTAAATTCCACTTAAGTTTGTGGAGACTCAAGGGTGGGTGGGAATGGGTTTTATCTTTTGGTTTGGAAACTCCCTCATTAGGTTGTCAAGGAGGATTTTTTGAGATGAATTGGTATCAATGACATTGGTTGATGATTCCCTATGAGATAATTCATTTTAGATTATAAGGAAGTCTTTCCTTTTTTATTGATCTAAGGCCTCTTTTAAAGTCTTAGGAAAAAACATCATAAATTTGTGTTGAAGAGGAGTTTTAAGAGTAGTAACAAAGAGTTTCAAAAGACAATCATCACTCATGTTATGGTCCACTTTGTGAGCTTGAGACTTCCATCATTTTATAAAAGTGTGAGTGAATTTATTTAGGAAGTTGTAGCATTAATGAAATGGATAAGGCTATTTTAAGTAAGATCATCATGTTGGAATTACTTAACTAGAGCAATGACTAAATCCTCTAATTGTGAAATAGAGTGTCTAGAAAGTTGATTGTAACATTCAAGTGCATCACTAACAAAGGTTTTGGATAGGAGCTTGGTGGTATCAAAGGTGTTAGCTTGAAATAATTACTTATAGATATTGCCTAAATATTTAAGGAAGAATGTAAAATCTTTAGTCCCATCACATGTGATAGTTTGAGAGATGTTTCCAATGACTATGGACACAATGAAGGTAGCTAAATGTTCATTTTGAAGATGTTGAAACATTTTGTTATGCAAAGGAGGTTGAGTGATGATATTTCCATTGGCATTTTTAAGAAGAGGAGGGATAAAACTTTGATTCTTTTGAGTCATAATGACTTGAGGTTGGTTAGCCATGCGCAAAATTAGGTTTGTATTTGGAACATTTGATTACTAATAGAAGCTTGCACAAGGGTCATTTATTGCACCATTTGTGCAAGGCTTCGTGTTTTATATAGAGGTTAATTTTTATTGGAAGTATTTTAATTATTATTTGGAGGAGGACTAATATGAGTGACCTAAACCATGTTATATTTTGTTCACATTGATGAAGCCAAATTTAGATTTCATGATTCAACAATTGGACTATGAGTGTTAATAATTAAATGAAGTAGTTCAAGACTTCCAACCAAAGTAAGGATATAGGTGATGTTCAGATCTAGATCCCTAATTATGAAATTTTCATGACTTATTTAAAGCTTAGAAGGTGACCTCATGATGATAGATGATTGAAAAATAATTGATCATAAGAAACTGATGGTATCAGCTAGATTGATACAGTCATAAAATGAAGCTAAAAATAAATTGTATCGACTAAACCGATGCAGTCAACTATAAGAACATACTATATTAGATTGGATGCTATAATATAACTAAAAATGGTGGCACTAGTAGCAGATAGATAGAAATTAACTGTATCGGCCTTGGTCGATGAAGTTGGAAATACAAGTTGAACTATATCAACCCTGGCCAATACAGTTGGAAAGACACATTAAACTATATCAAGATGACCAAAAGAATCAAATTGTATGATCAATATACTAATTTATAAAAAAAATTCTAAGTTGCAAAAAATAAAAAGGAAATTGAGATAGAATTGTATGAGGCTAACTGATGTAGTTGTAAAAAATAAGACTGTAACATAACTATATCAGATTGGTCATCACAGTTGACTAAAAGAGTAAATAGAATGGTAAGTTTCACACTAGGTTCAATATAATGTATGCATTGAGCTAAGATCAACTTGAAACTATCATATCTAGAGATCCAGACTAGAATAAAGTTAATCAAATAGCTCCCAATGATACTTAATGTTTGGCTAGTGACCAATAGATCCATAGACCTAGCAAGAGCAGCACCGACATCACCAATATCAAAGGAAAGGGATCCAAAACCTTTGAGCCTATGACAAAATGCAATAGCTCTAACTAGACTTCTATATAAGTAATCTATATTATAAGCAATAAGTAGTTGTGAAATTAAAGTAAACTAAGCTAAAAGGGAAGGGGTAAAATAATCAAAGTAGGTAAGTCGGCATGGTAGACAAATGGGAGTCTAGGCTACCTAATAATAAATAAATGATAAATTATAAGCAATCATATAGCCACATTAAGTATAACTATATATAAAGCTTAAATAAGGATACACACATTCATTCACTAAGCAACATATAACTTCTACCTACTAAATGAAATAAATGAAAGAGCTAAAATATAAATAATTACCTTGATGTAGATCTGTCTAGCCTCAATCTTCTCCTTGGCCAATAGTGTTTTTCAAGAGATTGTTGTGGTTGTGAAGACCTCTTATAGGATCTCCAAGACTACCATAAAACAAGCTTCATTTAAGACAAGATTTTAGCTTAACTCCTCCAAATATTAATTAGGAAAGAAGTGTGACTGAAAGCATAGTAAAATGAATGTATATGATATGTTGGAATGAAAATTTAACTTGTATATATGGTGGTCAATTACCCAAACCCACTCTAAAAGTTAGGCTAATGACATCGACTCGTCTTGATGTAGTTTTAATTGAGTTTATTGATATCAAACTATGTTGGTTAGGCCAAAATAGTTGTAAGTACCAAACAAACACATTCTAAACTACATCAATCAAGTCGATCCAATATATAGAGGAAGAAGGTGCAAAATGGATTGCATCTGACCAGACCGATATAGTAAGAAATGAGGTAACTAATACAACTAAATAAAATAGGATTGAAGGAAATAAGTAAGAAGGCAGTTATGAAGAATTTGAATTAAGAATTGAAATGATGTGATCGTGACAGATATAATAACATATTTTGAAAAGTACCAAAGGCATGCCCACCCATTGCCTTGTGCACTCAAAAAGATTGAAGTTCAATAAATTATTGAAAAAAAAAATATCATTAAATGATAAAATTGTAAAATAATATATATACAAACATAATCTTCTCTATTTATTTTCCATGAATTTGTCTTATTTTTCTCAAGCCTTATTTTACATACTCAAAATGACATTAAATTTAAAAAAATGGTCAAATACAAAATCAATGCCATAACATTAATAAATACCTTCACCAAATAATTACATTATATATATATAATTATACATGTCATACCAAATAATTAAATTTTATATCTATAATTATATCTTTTCACTCCAAATATACTTACTCATTCTAAATTTAAAATACACTATTATCACCAATGCATGTTATGATGAAGTAATGAAAACTTTCTTTTAATATAGTATCAATAATTATATGCTTTAAGTGTTTTTAGATAATGGTATTTAAAATAAATTTGTGATTGAAAGGGTTGTAATCTAATTAGGGAAGATAATGGTTGCTTATATCCATCTACCAAGGTATAAATCCCTCTAGATATTTGATACGGAGAGTCAAGCGTTAGAGGCCAGGATCATTCCTTAAGTGATTTTGACAACATGGATGCCCATTACTTATAACTACTTAGCCAAATGTACTCACTGATTTAGATGTATACTTACTCAACATTGTAACAAAATATAAACAGAAATATTGACATTTTATGTAACCCAAAAAAAATGTGTTTCAAAAATTAATGTTGTAGAATTCTAAATAGTCCTCTGCTCTGTACAATTCTGGATAGTCTTCTGCTCCGAATATATAGGATGAAGTGTTTCTCCTCTGAAGGAAGGTGAGCTTGAATTTGACACACTTCTCAATTTCTACCCAAGGTAAATCATAACCCAAAGTGTATAGATCATAACCCAAAGTGTATAGATCAGTATTTATAACATACTTCTTACGGCATTGAGTTCTTCTAAGTGCTTTCCTTTTCAGTTGTATTTCCTTAAAAATATGAGAGTTCGAAAATCCCTCTTTCAGTTGTTTTAAAACAGAGGATAAAATCTTCTCCACCTTGACCCTTAATCCTCACCATTGATATTTTTGGAGAAGACTTATAATCAGATAGTCTGACAAGTTTGCGAGAATCTTCGTAGAAGGACTCAGATTCTATAATTTTGCTGCCAAATTCACCTTCATTGGATAACCGATCGCTATATAATTCTTTCTCAATGCTTAGGAAGGTGATCTTGGATGGCTTATTATTCTTCATATTTTTATTCCTCCAAACTTCTGACTGTACATCAAATTCCCAATATTTACTTGGAACCTCTGATTTGTATAAGCCATACCGATCTTTACCCTCTTTGGCAATGTATGCAATAATCACTCCTCTCTTGGGGTTGTTTATTTGAATCCAAGGCATGTAGCAGGTTCTGACTCTGCCAATATCCATAGGCTCGTCCAATGAAATTGTGACTTTGTGCCCTTTAAAAATCTTCCATACACCTTTTTCAACTTCATACATCCAAATACCCCAACTGTATCCTTCTATAGTTCTAGTCCAGGTGGGGTAAGTCGTCCACAAAAATATTTTATCATCCGTGTAAGGAATGTCTAGTATTGTTCCAGGGTCATAGTATGACAAGCAATCTGGAGGCACCTCTATGGTTTTTCAGTGTCCAAAACCTTGCTGGGCACTCAATATATGTAATCTGGAACTGCGAGTAACTAAGAACAAGTTTCTTTCATTGCAACCAGCAAGGAAAGTCTCGGTGGGATAAAAAAAATTATAATCAATAGGAGGCAGATCTTGGAAGACTAGCCTGCTGTCTTGTATTGATCCAATCTTCATAAGATGACCCTTGAAACCAAGTTCGCCCCAAAAAAAATTCAAAAATTCATGAGATTGCATAGATTTCGGTAAAAAGTTTCTAGGATAAAAAATGGGTTGTCCTTATCAAATCCTTATAAACAGTAATGTAGATCAATTAAAGTTTTACATTCAAAAAAAATTCCATGAAAAATTATCATTGAAAAAATTGTTGCTTCCATTATCTCTGATAATAAGAACAATCCCTATAAACAGTAATGTAGATCAAAAAAGTTTTACAATAAAAAAAAAATTCCATGAAAAATTATCATTGAAAAAATTGCTGCTTCCACTGTCCTTGATAATAAGAACAATATTTATAGGTAAAAGTTGTTTATAGAATTTAATCATCCTTATTAAAGGTAATGCAGATGGATTGAAAATTTCTAATTCAAAATATTTTCCAATGTAAATTACATCATTGAGAAATTTGATTTGATGTTTTCATGGTCTATAATATGAACAATAAAATTAATATATGTAAGTAAAAATTATTTATAAAATTTAATCATCCACATTATCGACTAGGTCAGTGGTCTTAATCGTGTGTTGTTATTTGAATTGTCTTAAAAATCTTCTCTTGCATATTTTTTGACGAGTCTAATTTTTTTTTATCTTGTTAGGAAATTAGATATTTCACAGCAACAAATAACAGAGTAAAAACTTACAATAACAAAGATAATTCAATAAATAGAATATATATACATGAAACAAAATGCTAGATTTAAAAAAAATCTTTTAAAAAAATTCTTTTATTAGGAAACTAGATACTTCGCAACAACAAATGCAATAACAAAAATAATTCAATAAACAAAATATACATCCATGAGACAAAACCCTAGATTTACATGATAAAACCTTAACAAAATTAAAGAAACATTTACAGTGCATGTGAACTCCACAAAAATAAATATAGGTTTTTATTAATTCTAAGATGAACAGATTGTTGACGCAGTGGATTGCACCTGTGGGCAAGAGGCCGAGCTGCTGCCTTTCCACACACAACAATGGAAACTCCCCTCTCGCCTATGGGACCGGCGAAGCTGGAGGGGAGAGTCTCTAGATAAGGGCTAGCTCCCTTTGATGCATCATATTCGTTCCATTAAATGCTAATACACACACACACACACACACACACACACACACATAATGGGGGGGGCTGAAAAGGGAGAAAGATTACTGAAAACAAACTACTCTAAGGAGGTGATGCACCAAAATAAAGTTGACCTTCTCACTTTCACACTTAAATCAGACAAACACATACATACACTTCAGACTTCGCAGAAGGACCAGGGCGCAAGAAATTGGCAGGAAGGCTTTAATGGAAAATACAGAAAACAGAGATCACCAAAGGTGTTGTGAAACGCACACTTATGTAGTAATTTCATCTGTTTCTGCACTTCCAAATACAACTCTCCTTGTCATCTACAGAAATGGCACCTTGTAGACAACAGGTATGTTGGTGTCGAACCTATGAAAGCATCAAGAAATAATGACTAAACACAAACTGACACTCAAGACATACTCAGAAATATCTATCCAAGATAGAGGTAAAAATGCGTTTTATTGATTCAAGTAAAATTTTGCCAAGGCTACACCTTACAAATGTGGAAGATCCTTACAAAAATGACAAGTCTCCAATATATAGAAGAAGGGAGGCCTTTTGGCACCCCTTTTACAAGTGGCCCATGGTAGGCACTATGTTAACTACTGAAATAACTTCCTGACACCTTCCTGCGTCACTTGGATCGCTCCGTCTACTTCTGCGTGATGGGCATTCTGTTGTCAGGAATTGAATTGATGATCCGTGCCATTCTCCTGCTCTGCAGTGCATATTGAAGAAAACCAGTCACGCGGTTGGTCATTTGCGCCTTCTAATGGTCAATTCACAGACACTGTTTCATTTGCCAAAATAACTTCTTGAGTCGGCACCTCCCAATGGTCAATTCATAGGCACTGTATCATCTGTCGAAATAACTTCTTGAGTCAGTGCTTTCTTTCGCTACTTGGGCTGTCTGTTTGCTCCATGCTTGGCACTTTGTCTTTTCCCTATCTTGTCTCTTTTTGGCTCTTTCAACCCCTGGGCTATCTTCTAGCAGGTCACTGCATTTTTGGGCCTTTTCCATGGTTAGCGCTCCTTTGGTTTGAAAGCAAATGGCTCTTTCACTATGTTAGAATTGATGTTCACGCAGCCGTCATCGCTTTGAAAACCAATGGCTAATTCGCTTCCTTATATTTGACGGCCCTCAGGACGTCATCGTCCTCAACAAATGTCATCGAGCCTTTCCTTTCTACTTTGTCTTTTCTTTGGGCTCCTTCGCTTTGAACTGGCGGCCTCCTTGAACCAAGCCATTGAACCAAAATTGGTTCAACAGTTCAATCGGTTCAACCGTTCAACCATTGTGCATCGATGCCATTGAACCAAGCGATGAACTCTTGCATTGAACCAAAGCTCATTGAACCAAGCCATTGAACCAAAATTGGTTCAACAGTTAAATGGTTCAACGCTGTCGAATCGAGGCGTTTGAACCGATTTGAACTTTGCTGATTGAAATCTGCATTGAACTTAGCTGATTGAACTAAGGCTGAAGAACCTGAAGATTGAACCAAGCACCTGCAGAGTCCGTAGAAATTCTTGGACTTGTGTAATATAAAAAAAAGAATTGGCCTTAATCAGCAGGGGAAGAAGGGGACCGATATTTTGCCCTATTGGGCAAAATGGTCAATAAATTAGCACATCCTAGGGGAAGCATGCCTGCCATGCTTAGAACCCAATTGCCTTAAAAATCCATTGGGCACGGAGTCAGATTGTAACTTTAAAACAGCAACAGCTTTGATAAATTCCAAAATCAATCACGCAGATTCACCTCAAAAGGAAAAGAAAAACACACGCAAGGCTAAGAAAACTACTTGTGCAAACAACACTTAGGGAAAACAGGGAAAGTAAACAAGGGAAAATATATACAGAAGAAAGAAGACTCAGTGGCAGTGCTTCAAATGTATGGAGAGTTGGAAGGCATTATGCTGCTTGCACTGAGTGATTATGTACGGGCCACTCCAAAGGGAGTCGAACTTTGCATGTTTCCCCGGCTTAGCTCGATCCTCATCCCATTTCAATACAATATCTCCTTCAAAGAAATCTTTTGGTGAAGACTTCTTGTCGAAGTGTCTCTTTACTTACTGTTAGCGACTAGTCATGGAAGCCATAGCCTGGTCCCTTGCCTCTTGGAGCTCCATCAGCTCGCATAATCTAACCTCCATGCTGGTTCCTTCTTTTAATTGTAGCTGGCGAGCGAGGTCCAATGCTGGCAATTCAAGTGAGATGGGAAGCCTAGCTTCCCTTCCATATATGAGCGTATATGGAAAATTTATGATTGCTCTCTTTGGAGTGATTCGATCGGCCCACAGAGCTATTTTCAGCTTGAAGTGCCAAGTCCTCTGATTTTCTTCCATGGTCCTCTTGATGATCCTGATCAAGTTTTTGTTGGTGGACTCAGCCAGCCCATTCCCCTGTGGGTAATAATTAGATGAAGTGCTGAGATATATACCACAACATTTGCTTGGTACAATTATTAAGCAAATAATTAATGAGCTAGTTTACATTAATATACAGGATAATGAGTCACATTCAAAGAGGTATACTCCAAAATTAGTTTTTACATATATAAATAAATATGATCATGTTTTAATTTCTTCACATACCAATGAGCATGAGGATATTTCAATTTTGCCATCTATTGTTGAGTATAACATGATTGCACATGGGCATGATCATTTTGCACAAGAAAGCAATATATCTACTTCTACACTAGTACATGTTACTCAAAATGATCCTACACAAGTACAAGTTGTTGCATCATCTCCTATCATACATAAGGTTACAAGTTTGGACAAATTTATACACAATGATTCATAAGGTTACTTGACAGCATATGGCTCTTTTTTAGATTCAAAAAACTTATACATTTGGCACTAATTCTATGTCATAAGAGATGGCTCCTTCTTATCAAGAGATTGGTTACATATATGAGCATCTTATTGATGATATCATCGGTTTGACATGTTCTAACATCCCTTTGTATTATTATAATTGGGCCAATTCCCTTGATTAGATTCTTTACATTGTAACTACTTGTACATAGCTTCCTTGTTGCTCATTTTTTGTTGTTTATTCTTATACATCCATTCCAAAACTTAGCTTTTGGTTTCATCTTTCACTTTTGGGCACTTACTCCCTTGTTTTGATTCAACCTGATTTGAATAACCTAAGACAACCATCTTAGTAAGATTTAAATATACACATATTTCATGGTAGTCCATATACATATTGTAAGCTATCATATGTACTTTCATACTTACATATACATACTTATACATGAGTTTCCATGGCTATGTTTTCCATATTTGTAGCATTACATTTACATTAGGGGAATCCCATATGACTTCCTTCTTTCCATGATTTGCTTCAACTATTTGTTGAGGGATGTTCAAAGCTTCTCAACCTTCTATTTTTTCAAAACCATGCTTTATATTTCTTTGTCAACTTTCAGTTATGCACAATTCTTTCCTTTCAAATATGAAAATACATAAACATTAATATATGATAAAAATACCAAAATAAATCAGAGTATTGTATAAAAATTAAAAAAATAAGACCTGTAGACATCTTTGTGTATTGTTGAATATGTTTTTACTTATGTCATGTATCTTTATCTCCTGGCACATAACATATTTTCAAGGCATAATGTTTCTCACAAAGTATCTAAGTGTGCAACATGACAAATTATATAGTACAAAATAGTTTTCATACATAGAAAAATCATTTTAGGTCAAATTTTTTTATGTATATCCAAACTAGACAAAGCCACAATAAGAAGACAATGGTGAATTGTGCACTTGTCCCCTAATATGCACACCTATCCCTATACATCTTCACTCTTTTTTTCTAATAACAACATAGTAATAGGGACTTATATCATAGTTTTTGCACATAGAATAGAATTCACATTCAAATATCAACACAGTTTCAAAGCTAAAGCATAATTTCACATGGTTTGATGTTGGTTAAGATTTTTACCCAATATAATTGCTTATTTGGGGCATCATACCACTCTATATGAACATATTATAGGTATTTTTTACTTAAAATATTTTTTCCATGTTAATCTATAAATTAAAATACATGTTTTAATTTTTCAGTCTATCTTCACATATGTCTTGATAAATATGCTACTTGCTAAACTAAAACATAAGTGTATTTGCTTAAACTTATTCTACATTCATTTGTTGTATGTTGTTGTTACATGCATATTTCAGTTTCATAACATGATTTACACTTGTTTTCTTCCTTTATGCATCTTTTGGTCTTGTGTATGTTCAACATACACCTTGTTTTTATGACACGACCATGCCTTGTGTGTGTAGCCTTTTTGCCTTCTATGCTTATGTGACATTTTCATGTCCCTTGTATTCAATTTTTTGGGCTCAACGTATGAAATTTATGCAAACTCTTTATAAACTCTTTATGACATATTACATGTCCCCTATATGTGGCCTTTACGCCTTTTTACATGACAATTGTGTGACTTTGCTTACATGCTTTCTATTTTACTACTATTGTGTTATGATTTATACTATGAACTATTGTGTATTTACTTATCTATCTACGATGTCATGATACATATCATGCACAATATTATCCATGTGCTTCAATACTTCGATTTTTTCAAACATATTTTACAAATACATATTTAAAACTTTCAAGTTGTTTACAATTATTTGTTTCACTACTACAATGTTATATCAAACTTACATGATGCAAGCAAATATACAAACTTTTCAAATACTTCAATTTTAACTTTGGGGAGGCAAAGACATGGGAATGGGTTGGTCAAAACGATAACAAAAAGTGTAATGACAATAATAACAAAAAATATTTTGGGAAGTTAGAGCCATTGGAGAGAAATAGGTTGTGATAATATCCACTCCACCAAAATATATATATATATATATATATATATATATATATATATATATATATATATTCAAGAGGGGAGTAGTGTTGTATATGCTTAGATTATAAAACTGGCTTGAATGCGAAATATTAAAGAACATGATAAAACCAATCAGCTAGGTGGTAAAATATTAAGTAATATGAGGTAAAATTGGTCTATGATCAACTACTTTAGTCTTTCAATTGATCTTGTTTCTCATAATTTATGGCCATGTATTTGTTTTCCTACACCAAATAAAGCACGAGCACTTGTATAATAGGCACTAACGCTAATATAACTTGTTTAAGTTACAACTTATACTATAATTATAATGTCATATCTTTAACTATAGTTTGAAGTTATTATATCTAGTTATTCATGCTTTATGGCCTTGCATTTCCGTGGTTGGCTCCCACATCAAATGCTTTTACAATGAAAAAAATGTTAATGTAGCCAAAATTACAAACATATGTTAACTAAAGCTTCTTTGAATGAATCGGAGGTGGGTTTTAATTTTAAAAAAAATTAAATTTTCAAAAATATGTTAACTAAAGCTTCTTTAAATGAATCGGAGGTTAGTTATACTAAATTTTTTTAAATTTAAAAAATAATATATTTAAAAAAGAAAGAAGAGAGAGGGAGTTTACATTTTTTTTGGTTCTAGTAAGGTTTTGTGTATGTATATGGTTATAGTTTAATTCCCTGGTTTCTTAGGTTATCATACTACCTATTTGAGATATTTTACGTCATTTTTAGAATTAATTCTTGCATTTATTTAGGATATTCATATTATTTTACATTTAAATATGACTACAAATCTAATACCTTTCTAGTTGCAAAACTTAAGGTAGTGACACCAAAGCAAGTGCATAAATTTCTTTTAAAATTCTATAACAAGATAATGATAAAAAAATTCCCTCTTGGTATATGGATGTGTTCTTAGTTGTTAGTGCTATTAATTATATTATCATTGGCATGGAAATAGGAATTTTATTATGTGAGTGGTATCCCCTCAAAGCAATTTATTGCCTCTTTATTGAACTATGCTTTAGAATCTTATGGTATCAATGTCTCTAGAGTTTGTAATCTACCTAATGTGTTTTTTATTATTTTCCTTCATCAAAACTTAGCATGTACAAACAATTTTTATTAAATATTGTTGTTGATTAATGTGAACACTTTGATGGTGTTATTGTGTTAGTATCACAATTTTATGGTCTTAGAGAAAGCTTTTCTCAAATTCCATGTGTGGGTCGAACTATTAAGATTTCCAATCATATTATGGGTGTTGTAAATTAAATAGTCAACCCTTTACATCATCTTATCATAAGCCTAATAAAAACATTGAGCCAATAAGCAATTTTGTGTAGAATTGGACCATATCAAAGGCATTTGAAATAATATTTGTATTAGTGGATTCCCACCATTTTTCTCATAATTTTTTTAATATAAATTTTCCTAGCACTTGCTTTCATTTTTAAACTATCGACCATGAGATAAGGGATTATTTTCTTGTGGCCCTCTCTAAACCCAAATTGACTATTGAAACACCTTAAAGGCAAATAAATATGATTGGTGGACTAATAATATTGGTAAAAATACCACAACAATTCCCAAAAACCCTAGTGTGGGAGTAACATCTACTAGCTCCAAACAATAACATGTTTTTAAAAAAAGTCGGTTCTAGTTGTCCATAGACTAGTCTTATCCTAAAAAGCCAAATTTTACAAACTATGAAAACACAAGGAAATATTTTGAGTGTTGAGACATTTTCATTTATTCATCCACCTTATAGGAGGGCATGTATCCTACCTCATGGTGAAGACTTATCTCGGGGAGATAACATGGTCAAACCATGCTCTATTTCACTTTGATATTTTCGCATCAAAACTAACAAACTATTTTAGGTAATCAATTTGCAACACTAGCTGAAAATGAAAGTGGTCATAATGCACATAAATATTACTTGATGAAATTCATGTGACTTACACATACTTCAATAATTTTATCTATGAAGGCTTTGTATCAATGATTAGGATCCTTTGAAATTATTTAGTTTCAACAAATCAAAATTTACAAATTTATTATTTAAACAAATTTAAAGTGCATTTGTAGGATTGATGCTTCATAATATACCACCTATAACAAGGCTGGGTTTGGAGGTGTGGCTATCTTGATTTCCCCAAGATTTTTCCCACTATAATTTCATGGGGGAGATATTCAATTCATTGTTCTACACATGTTAAACTAAATATCAGTGGTTTCACCTTAGATCTTTTCAACATTTATGCTTCTAATGGTGGTTCAAATAAGTAAGAGTTATGTTTTTGGCTTGATGAAAATATCAATTTTTTACTATATGATTTGCAATGATTGAAGTACCTAGTGACAATGATGGCATTATTCCAATTCATTAGTGCATTAGTGAATGTGAAGCTTGGTTTCAATTTAAAAATGTGTGGTGTTATCAAGCCTTAACTTGCAGTGTAAATTTGGCAAAATGAAACCGGTTCTTGTACTATCTAGCTATCATGTTAGTCATATTTTTATCAAAAAAATAAATCATGTCATGTTCGTTGAAAAACACATTTTCAAATTTTAATTAAATGGTGGTCATGTTTTCAAGCCTCATTCAGATGTAGTTATTTCCCATCATAGCCCCATCATGTTTTGGATAGTTTGGGTTGACAATGTTATTAAACTAATGTTGATTAGTGTCATTATATCATAATTGGGCCCAAATATAACTAAAAATTGAAACTAAAATCTTGATACACAATTTATTTGTAACACAAATTGTGTCAATATGATTGACACTAACCACTACAATTTTAGAGTTGGTTTTTGCCAAAAACGTTTGGCAAAAATTTGTCTAATTCAATAATGTGTCACTCAATTTACGTCATAAAATATAATTCTTTTCCAAGAGTAGTTTTTATATTTTTATGTGGCATGTCAATATGATTAAAGCAATGCCAAAATTTAAATGTATTTTCATGAAATTTTTTATGTATTCATGTACAAAGAAATTTTGATGTACATGCACACATTGGAATTTTGAAATTTCAATGTATTTACATGGAAATGTCAACATATAAGTAAATGAAAGAAAAAAAATCAAATAATTTTGATCCAATGATTGGTCATTGATATCGAGGTTTTGAAGGAAATAAGTTCACAACCCCAAGCATCCATGCTTTGCAAGGTGTAGCATGTATTATTATTAATTTTGATCTTGTGCCTGAGATAATAATTCATGCCTTACAAGTGTGATTCAAAAGGGTTTTTATCAAGGATGGAGTAAATCCTTTGGTAATTCTTGATCACAACATCCTCAACCAACTTTTGAACTAGCATAATATTATTTTTGTAATGGTAAAGGAAGGATTCATTATATTTGATAGCCTTAATCCACCACTCAATCCCACTAATAGTGTATGGCAAATGTGGAACATAGTTACATGTTATGGCGATGAATCAAATAGTGCCCTCATGGGTGATAAGGGATGTGTTTATAAAGAATTGATTATGTGGAATTTTAATATAGCCACTACCCCACTCCACTCTATAAATGATGGGACTACATTCATAAAGGATAGTTTTCAAATGGACTATGACAAATTTCCTATCAGAAAATAAGAAGGATAAGATGTTTGTCTCAAAAATAATGACATGGTTCAATCATTTGAGGACCCTATCAGTGCCGAAATAAAAATTAGAACAAGTAAACCATGGCATATTAGTTAATACATGCCTTTGAAGGAGTGGGTCTACTAATCCCTATTGGTTTTCAAAATATTAACATGCCTCATGTTTTCCCACACACCATCTCATCTAAATGAAACCAACTTTGTCCTTAAGACTTAATCATATTAATTTCACCAAATGTAATCTAAGTAGAAATGGGAAAATTGTCAACGAGACATTTACATAATGTTGATCTGTGAAAGCCATCAATTATGGAATAAATATATATATATATATATAACCTTTAATTAATGACCATCAATGTCAAATAATACATAAATAACATGATGCTATGTATCTTCTCCTTAGGCAATAAATAAGGGGGTAAATTTTAGTGAAATGACCACCACCACATCCATCTTCATATGAAGTGGAAAATTTAGATTGTCAAAATATATTATCCTCAACTAATATTGCATAATAAATCCTAAAATCTTAACTTATTTTAAACAAATGAAATCTAAATCACCCATAAATTGAGAAGTGGTGTACACAAATAATTTCTGGGAGGGCTTTATGAAGATCTTAACATTCTATAAGAGTAAATCAATTAAGATGAATCCTACATGTGTAATTATCCATGTCCATATTATATATTTTTTCTAAACAAAGTGTTAAAAAATGGTTTCCCAATAATTATTGGTTTGGAAAACTAAAATCCCTAAATGAAATGTAGCTACGTTTATCCTCATTTACTACCTAAGGAGATTTTTCATTATCACAAGGAATATTGCATGACCTCCATAGGGTAGAACCACTTTCGAAGAGTGGAAAACATGAGAATAACTTAATGGTAAAAAATGGTTAGAGGAGGTCATGAGATCATTTTTAGATTATGGAGGACTAACAGGAGAGGGTTAAACTTATCCCTTTTTTACTCTTGATTATGTTTGATAATGGGGGGAATCGAGGTCACTTTAGGATTATTTTTCCAAAAGTCTTTTGTTAGCCACCATAGTTCAACCATCATTTTCTTCACCTACTTTTTTATTTTCAAATGGTGTTTTTTTGGCAAATGGATTTGATTGAACCACAAGTGGAAAATATGGAATCTTATGGTTGGAAAATTGACATTTAAATCATGTGTTTAGTTGATTGAAGTATATGACTTTATACAAGAAGCATTTCATTTCTACATGAATGTCAATGGACTCTTTTATGTCCTTTATCAATTCAACCTTAGCATAAATGGGTTTATTAGGGCATGAAAAATATAATTTATCAACCTCATGATAAATCACATGACCTATGTTTTTTAAATATCATCAAGGAATGCCCATAGAGGAAGAGAATGACATGGAAGCTCAACCTAAATAAGGATCTTAAGGGATGTTTTCTTAGACAATATGAAATTATGGGTCCAAGGGGACATAATAATGAAGGTATTCATAAAGAACCATCATCTTGACCTATAATGAGGTACTGGACTTGAGAGGTGTCCTTTGTTGTTCCCAAAATCTGCCTCTCATTTTTAGGACAACATATGAACTATTTTGGTCCTGTAGGCCAAAATTGTCTCTTCCCTTTTCAAAAAATTATTTTGAGCATTCAAATTCCTCATTTTCCAATCTTTTTCAATAAAGGGATTAGAAAGTTCAATGGCTTTAATAGGCAAATTATCTCAAAGGAGCAAGTTTCCAGCACTTAGGAATTTTCAGGATTTGTTCAACGCCTTGGTTCAATCAAAAATGTTCATCAGCAAGCTTCAAAAGAAGGATTGAACCATTGAACCATTGAACCTTGAACCAAATGGTTTAAAGGTTTAACGGGTTCAAAGGTTCAATGATGTTGGCCAGCTTAAAGAGTTAAGCACTTTGTCAATGGTTCAAAGTTCAACCGCTTAAGTAAGTTCAATTCTTTCAAAAGACTTAGCAAAAAATGAAGGAATAAACCATAGAACCATTTAACCATTGAACCTTGAACAAAAATGGTTCAATGGGTTCAACGATTCAATGGTTTCAATAGGTTCAAAGAGATCAAAAGACTTAGACAAAAACAAGGCTTCAAATGCAAGATTGAACCATTGAACCAAAGTTGGTTCAATCGATCGGTTCAATTGGTTGGTTCAAGGGACTGCCCCAAAGGCAAAGGAACAAATTCCCTTGTGGAGGGAAGTGAACCAAGGCCAAGTGCCCTTGTGGAGGGTGGTGAGACAAAGCAGACAAAGAGATTTTCTTCAGAAAAATGAATAAGGCAAAAAAATTGGAATTCCTTGAGAATCAAAGAGAAGGCTGAAAGAGAAGATTTCCTTCAGACTTTTTATCCGAGGAAATTACTAAGTAAAGGGACCAAAAGAATTCATTTAGAAAGATTTTTCACAAAAAAATGACTAAGGCAAAAATCCTTCGGATAAAATGTCCAAAGGAATTCGCCTGAAAGGAAAAGCAAAAGCCCAGTGGAAAAATGGTAAAGGAAGATTTCCTTCGGATAAAATGTCTGAAGGAAATGAAGGATCAAGACCTGCCAAAGGAATTAAAGCCTGAAGGCCACCCAAAGGACCCTGAAGGGTAGGTACTCTTATGGGGGGCTCTCTGTGCCCACAAAGTGGACCTTTTCCAAAGACCCAAAGGGACACTTTCCCTTCGGGGTTTCCCAAAGACCAAAGGCCAAAGGAATTTCAAGGCATCAAAAAGACTTAACTAAAAACAAAGGATTCTGGGAAAGACAATGAACCGTTGAACCTTGAACCAAAATGGTTCAAAGGTTCAAAGGTTCAAAGATTCAAAGATAGCCCCAAGCAATGGAACAAAGAATGAACTAATGAACCTATTGAAACTTGAACCAAAAGAGTTCAAAGTTCAATGGTTCACAGGTTCAATAGTTCAAAGGAAGGAAGCAGTAAATGGATGATTCCAGAGACCAGTTCAAAAGGATGGTTCAACCAAAGAGCAAGGAACTGATAAAGACCACTTGAACCATTGAACCATTGAACCAATGAACTTGCATAAGTTCAAAGGTTCATGGTTCAAACAAACAACAACTAGTGACGTCCCCACAAATGTCAAATTTAAGGTAATGAAATATCTATTAAAATTTAAATATAGCACAAAACTTGAAGGATGAATCAAGCAACCAGCTGAAGAGAGAGCCCGAGAGCTCAAACTACTACAGGGAAGAGAGAATAATACAAAAAGATTAGAAATATCTATAAGGCAGTTATTTCCAGTAGGTGAAATAGTGGATCAAGTGGTAATCTGAGCACACCAAATCAAGGACGTGGCCTATTTTTCTTCCATGAAGTAATGGCAAAGTGGACAGCTGCACAAACATCAAAAAATGGACCAAACAACTCATACTAAAGAGGAGACATATAAGATGAATGGGCACACCATAGTTAAGGCAATGCACTGTTCCTAGCATGGCCCCTAGATAGAACTAAAAACACATTCAAGGCATTGAATGCAGCATGGGCCATCCCATAGGAAAGAGTGCCAAGCCTTTCTTAGTGGCTATACATTGTAATCTCTTGTATTATGCAAGAGATCTTTTTCCATTATAGAACCAAAATTCTGCCCAGATTGAAAGGTGATTACTGAGATTTTGAGATCATATTGTTGATCATATTGCTTTATCTGAATGAGGAAGCAAGTTACTTTCAGACTTTGTGTTTTTATAGCTTGTGTTATCTTAGGAAATTGTTCTTATGTCTATTTCTTAGGAGCATTCTTGTTTATTTAATTTAACAAGCAGAACTAGTGAGAGTAATCCAGAAGATGTCCTGAAGTCAGTTACTTTCAAACTTTATGTTGTCATAATTGTCTTCAGTGTGTTTTTAGTTTCTTTTTGTGTAAGGGATCTTGGGATGAATTTGTGCCCCCATTATCCTTTGTTTTTCACTCTTTGGGTAGCCGAGGTGAAGACTTTGTGCTACACCTCATCCTACTGGTTATTGCACCCCTTTTATTACCAGTTACTTGTCACTACCTGAGAGAAAATCATGTTGTTTCCTGCAAGATTACTTTTAAAAGAAGAGAAGTGCCTTCAATATCATCAATATGATTTTCTACTTTGTTTGTAAACATCATCTCTGAAAAAAGAGAGATGGATGGTGTAGTACTACCCCTGAGTGTTATTTTTTGCTTATATATATAGTTTATAGCTCCTGCATATATATAGGGAACCCCCTTGATGAGAGGAGATATTTGTCTACCTCTAATGTAGTATACCTACACATTTGGCTGACCAATCTCCCTTGCTGTGGCTGAAGAGACCTATTTTTCTCATCAGTTAGCTAATTGACAAAATATTCACCCAACAGTCTTTTGGTGACTCTGCTGGGGAAGAACATGTAGTTTGAAGCCTCAAGCTTCAAGCTGAAGTAAGACCAGTTCTTTCACATTTTTATTCTATAATCTGGCAACTCCACGCTATACTAAAAGTCAAAGAGCCCAAGGTGTTGTTGACCCTATTTTTGAATTGGTGCAGAAGGGTAATTTTAATTTGTTCCCTCCCCAACTTCAAGTTCAACGATCCAGGAGTGTTCCTCCTACCTGTACCAAGACACCAACACAAGGCAGAGCTTTTTTTCTGTTGTTAGCAAAGCTTTGCCTATACATACTCCACCCAAATTTATTATACCCCTTTTCCATAATCAAATCATGGCAGTTCAAGGCCCCTAGGGTAACTCATTTAGCCCACTCAATTTGACTCCACCCCTACATGAGCTTCCATGAAGTTCAAGGAAGAATTTCCCCAAATTCTTTGGAGATGGGAGAGTTCATCCTGATGAACACATTGCAGTTTTTAGCATAGCTTGTGGTGTGATAGGATTGGAATTTAAAGATGTAGCAGTCAGGCTATTTGTGGAAACACTACAAGGCATTACTGCAGACTGGTTATACCATCTGCAGGCTCAGTTAGTGACTGTCTAGGATACTCTTAAAGCTAAATTTGAAGCCACGTTTAAGCCTACAGAAGATGCACATGCCTTGCTGGCCCAACTCACACAGATGAAGAAGGAACCTCATGAGCCTATGAGAGATTTCATAGCAAATTTTGATAAGCTAAGGAGTCAGATTTCTACCATTACTCAGCCAACACCTGAGAATCTTAAATGCTTCTTCATCAACTCATAGCTGCCTGAAGTGAGTTTTCTACTAAGACGTGTTGGCCACATAGACCTTGCTATTACTCAGGACTTGGCTACTGAGGTGGAAGATGACCTTATCTGGGTAGGAAAGATAAGGAGAGATCTAAATAGAGGTAAATCTTCTTCATCCTTTGAATACTCACCTACAGCCACCACTGATCTAATGGTGCAGAAGTTGGAAATTGAATTGTTGGCTCTTAGAAAGCAAATGGCACAAGGGATGTCATCTGCTCCTTCATACAGAGATGTACCAAGGAGGACATTCCCCAATCAATCATACCAAGGCAATGCTACCAAAAATCAAGGGCAAACAAATCGTCTTCTTTCCCCATGGGGGAACCTTGCCATTAAAGCACCTCCAACCAATTCAGTAGTTGGATATCTTGTAGCTGAATCAGATTTCTCCTTTTAGCTTGATTTGAACTTAGAAGATGATGCTAATCTCTTCACTGAGGAAGAATAATAATTAGCTAGCAACTCCAACATTAGTTTCCTGGATGACCAGGATGAACCTAGAAGTGAAGGTAAAGTAGCTGAGGGATCATACGTTGTGTTCACCCAGTCCAAGAATCAGTCAGTCCAGTAAGCTGATAAAGAGAAGATAGAAGAGTGACCTCAACCAACATTTTCAATTTATAAGTGGAGAACCACTCAACCTTTCTAGCCAAATGACCTGATGATTGCAAGAAACGTAAGTGCATCAAATATCCCTATGCCTTCTGCTTCAAATTCATAGACCAGTCCTCCCCCTCCCAAAATTTAAAAGGATGAACTCCCATCCTCTATAAATAGTTCAATTTAAACATTTGACATAATTAACCATATAAAGAAAATCAAAATTCAAATGTCTGAATTTGAATTTCTACAGTCTAATCCTGAGCAATTAGATAAACTGGTTCAGTGTGTAAGGAACCAAGCTGTCCCTATAGGACAAGCAATTCTAAAGATAACTCATGATCCCCCAAGAACACATCCACCAAGAATAACCTTGTCATTACTCCTCTTACTGCTCTCGAGAGGACTGAACCATTTTATGTCTCCCTACTAATAAATAGACATCAGCTGAACAATTGTATCATAGACTCAGTGTGTTTGACAATGTCATGCCTACCAAAGTAGCTAAATCCCTTATCTCACACTAACCAAGAACTTTGGGAGATGTTTCTCCATGGAGAAAAAGAAAGTACCACTGTTGGGACAAATCAAGGATGCCCAATTTGCATTTGCAGCATTCCCAGACAAAAGAATCAAGATGAGTGTCCTAGTGGCTAACGTCTTAGCATCATATGGCATCCTTCTTGGGCAAAATCTCTGCAAGGATGTTGGTGGTGAATTGAGAATATAAATGTCTGAGGAAAATATTCCAATCAAAGGCATTATGCAGAGATTGCTCCCTGAGAAGGAAGCAAAATGCATGGTCACTCAAACATCAACACCCAAAGCTCAAATTTTATTTGAGTCTTCAGGCATGGGTAACTACTTTTTATCCATGGAGTAAGTCCATGAGGCGTCTGATGAAGCTCCTAAAGGTGACAACATGAAAATTGTTTCAAAAGGAACAACATAAGGATTGGTGGAGCATAGCGCAAGTATAGAAGAATCTCCTCCTCCAAGTGAAGGAGAATATAAGGAAAAATTAGTGTCTGATGAGGTATGGATTCTAGAATTTGATGACAGCTTCTTTTCTACTAGTTTAGGAGCTGAGATTATGTTGATATCTCCTCAAAGAGATATTTTTCCTTCATCATACAAATTACAGTTTAGTAATACCAATAATACAGCTGAGTATGAATCTTTATTGCTTGGATTGAGGGCTACTCGAGACAAAGGCATCAAACTCCTTCATACTAAAGAAGACGCTAAACTGGTGGTTTGTCAGGTGATAAACCTATATTAAACTAAAAATGAGAGATTGCACTACTACCGCAATCTAGTCTGGGATCAAATTGTTTGATGCTTTCAACATCTCTGCCATACCCAGGGAATTCATTGACTAGGCTGATGCACTGGCTGTTTCAGCAACTCTATTGGTTCTTCACCCTAATTTTAAGGGAGACAGGTACACTATTGAACTAATTTTTTGACCAAGTGTAACTGACAATGCCAATCATTGGAAAGTGTTCAATAGTGACAACCAAATAATTACCTTTTTGGAACAAAAAGATAGCTTTCAACAGCTTCACTTTGAAGACAATGAGCCTTAGAAGCTTAAACTAGCCCCTATATCAAGTGCAGACGCAGGTGAGGAATTCCTACAACTTGTTGTCCCCCAAAAATATCACTCATTTTTGGGACAAAATTTGAATTATTTTGGTCCTACAGACTAAAATTATCTCTTCCCTTTCCAAAATTTGTCCTAGACATTCAAATTTCTCATTTTACAAGCTTCTTAGAAATCTACAGACTCAATAGGTCAAGTTCAATGGGCTTCTACAGGTTGAAATCTATGGACTCTTTCAAGGTTAGATAGATTACAGACTTGGTATCTACGGACTCTGCAAGCAGGCTCATTTCTACAAGTTCAATGGGCTTCACGACTTTTGTAGGAATTTCCATTAGCAAGCATCAGCATCAGTTTCAACGTTTGGTTCAACGTCAAATGGTTCAAAGGTGGGTTCAATCAAGTGGTTTAATGCTTTGTTTCAACATTTGATTCATCTGCTTTGTTTTAACTTTTGGTTCATTATTTGGTTCAATCAAATGATTCGTCAGTCGGTTCAAAGCTTTGTTTGAACCGTTGAACCAAAACTTGGTTCAACGTCTTGGTTCAAACACATGGTTCAAAGTCAAGTTCAATAGTCGGTTCAATGCTTAGTTTATTGGCTCGGTTCATTCAAATTGAACCATCAGCTTGAACCATTTTTGGTTCAACCGATTGGTTCAATGTCTTGGTTCAACAGAATGATTCATTACCAAAGTTCAAAGGGTCATTTTCAAAGAAGCTGAAAGGTAATTCTTTCAAATTTGTTTAAGGCATTTAAAATTGATTCCCCAGACTTTTTGTCTGTGGGAATTTTTCTAGAGAAAATGTCAGCGGGAGGAAGCGTAAGAAAAGCCCAAAGGATATCTGAAGGGTCACCTGAAGAAGCCTGAAAGCCATTTAAAGACTGCCTGAATGATAGATATCCTTGCGGGAGGCTATTCTGACTCAAAATGGGTCATTTCTCAAGGCCCAAAAGGGCAAGTCAAATCTAGAAAAATATCAAGCAGAAAGTCGAAAGAAGACAAAGTAATGATGCGCCCAAAAATGTCAAATTCAACACAGTGAATTAGCCATTGATCCTTTAAACATATAGACATATAGATCAGAATACATTCACAAATTTCAAAGCCAAGACCAGCAAAAAGTGGAGAAGGAACAAGAACAGTAAACTAAATCCAAGACCTAATTCAATTAACCAGACAAGGAGGAACGATGAAGATAAGATCATATCACTAGGTGGACATTAAAAGTTGTAAACTTTCAATAAGCGTGACTTATTTCCTTGCATTGATAAAATCAAATGGGTAAAGCGCCCCTCAGTTCCAGCATGTCTTCTTAATAGATTCTAATGAAAAATGATGTATTGATTATTCCCAAGTCCTTGAAGAGGCTATATAAGGGACTTTCTTCTATTGTAATAAAGATCTCTTTTTTGACATTTAGAACGAAACTCTGCTCAAATTGTAAGGCATTACTCAGACTTTGAGCTCAGATTGCTGATCATATTTTATTACTAGAATAAGAAAGCAAGTGGTTTTTCAGACTTTGTGTTGTAATATCTTTGTTATTGATGAAATTGTTCTTATGTTTTTTTCTTCAATATATCTTCTATTCCTTTAATTCAACAAGTAGAATTAGTGATAGCAGTCAAGAAGGTGTCCTAAAGAGTCAACTGTGGAGAGACTTTGTGCCCCCATAATTGCCTTTAGTGTGTTTTCTCTCCATTTCTATGTAAAGGACCTTGAGGCAACTTTGTGCCCTCATTGTCCTTCATATCTTACTCTTGAGCAATCCAGGTCAAGACTTTGAGTTGCATCTCGATTTGTTGGTTATTACATCCTTTGCTACATTTTGTTGTTACTGCCAGGAGTATTCTTGTGGTTTGCTAAATAGTACTTCTGAAAGAAGAGGAGTATTGTCTGTCATTTCCCCTGAGTTTTTCCTTTGATCTATGCACATCATCTCTGAAAGAAGAGAGATGGATGGTTTGTCCCACCCATGAATATTTTTTTATGTTTATATATATATATATATATATATATATATATATGTTTATATATATATATATATATATATATATATATATGTTTATATATATATATATATATATATATATATATATATATATAGCATACCTATAAGGAACCTCCCCTTGATGAGAGGAGAGATCAGTGTCTTTCTGATGTGGTAAAACTACACATTTGGATGACTTATCTTCCTACTTTCACTGATCAGACCTATTTTTTTTATCACTACGCTGATCGACAAAATATTCAACCAATAGTTTTTGGTGACTCTGTTGGGGAATATAAACAATATTGTGCAATTTGGAACCTCAAGTTTCAGATTGAAACATCACCTATATAACCCATTATCATTATAACCTTATCCATTACAGACTCTGACGACTCCATCTCATGTCTTACCCATTATCCATTTATAACCTTACCATTTTCATCCATCTCCATTATATTATCTGGTCTGCAAAATCAGAGCTGCTGGGAAAGAAAGCACAGTTTGAAGCCTCAAGCTTTAAGCTGAAGTAGGGCCAATTTATTTTCCATTTTTGTCCTATAATTTGGCAACTCCACTCAAATGTGTTATCCCTATTGTTCATAATTATATCATGGCAGTTCAAGGCCCTTGGGGTAACTCTTTTGGCCCACTCAACTTGACTCCACCTCTGCATGAGCTACCACTCAGTTCAAGGAAGAATTTCCCCAAATTCTTTGGTGATGGAAGAGTCCACCCTGATGAACACATTGCAGCCTTCACCATAGCCTACGGTGTGATAGGGGTGGAATTTGAAGACATGACAATCAGGCTTTTTGTGGAGACATTACAAGGTGCTATTGCAGACTAGTTTTACCATCTACAGGTTAGATCAGTGACTGACTGGGATACACTTAAAGCCAAGTTCAAAGAAAGATTCAAGCCCACAAAAAATGCACATGCCTTGCTGGCCCAGCTCACATAGATGAAGAAAGATCCCCATGAACCTATGAAAGACTTCATTACCAAGTTCAACAAGCTGAGGCACAAGATTCCCATGATCACCCAGTCGACACCTCAGAATCTCATGTGTTTCTTCATCAACTCACAGCTGCATGAAGTGAGTTTTCTATTGAGACGGGCTAGACACATAGACCTTGAGGTTGCTCAAGACTTGGCTACTGAGCTAGAAGATGACCTTATCTTGGTAGGAAAAATAAGGAGAGATCCTAACAGAGCTAAACCCTCTTCATCTCTTGAATACTCACCCACAGTCACCACTGATCCAATGGTACAAAAGTTGGCAAATGAATTGCTAGCCATGAAAAGGCAAATCGTACAAAGTGTGTCTTCTGCTCCTCTATATAAAGATATACCAAGGAGGACATTCCCTAATTAGCCATATCAAGGCAATGCCATCAGAAGTCAAGGGCAACAAAATCGTCTTCTTCCTCCACAAAGGAATCCTACCCTTGAAGCACCTCCAACAAATTTGGTAGTTGGATATCTAGAAACAGAGCATGTTTCCTATTTCCAACCTAAGTTAGAGCAAGAAAATGGCATTGATCTCTTCAGGGAGGATCTAGAAGAATCAGTTGGTGACTCCCACATTAGTTTCCTAAATTACCAGGATGAATCCAAAAGTGAAGGTGAAGCAATCAAAGGATCATACCCAATATTCACCCAGTCCCAAAATCAGTCAACCCAGCAGGCTGACAAAGAGAAGATAGAGGAGCGACCCCAACCAGCAATTTCAATTATTGAGCAGAGAACCCCTCTTCCTTTTCAATCAAAGGACCTGGTGATTACCAAAGAAGTACATCAAACATCTCTGTACCTTCTACTTCAGCTTCGCAAACCAGTCCTTCCCCTCCCAAAAATCAAAAGGATGAACTCCCATTCTCTCTTCCAAATCCATTCTAGTCATTTGACATGATTGATCATGTCAAGGAATCCAAAATTCAAATGACTGAGTTTGAATCCCTGCAAGTCAATCTTGAGCAATTAGACATTGATGGAGAACCAAATGCAGACCTGTCTGAGACAAAATATGTGGTCACCCAAACATCAGCCCTTATAGCACAAATTTTGTCTGAGTCTTCAGGCAAGGGTAATTATTTCTTTACCACAAACGATGTTCATGTTTCTATAGATGAAAGTCCTGTAGCTGACAATCCAGGAATTGATCCAAATAAGACTTCAGGAGAATTAGTAGGATGCAGTATAAATAAGGAAGGATCTTCCATCTCTAATGAAGAGAAATCTGATAGGAGATCAACTTCTGATGATGACAGCAATTCTTCCACCAATGAAGTTGAAACTGTGTTGATATCTCCTCAAGGAGATGTTCTTCTTTCATGCAATTTGCAAGTCAACAACACCAACAACATCGCTGGATGTGAATCTCTGTTGCTTAAATTGAAGATTGCTCAAGGTGAAGAAGTCAAACTCCTTCACATCAAAGGAGATGTTAATCTGATAGTTTGTCAAGAGTTTGATATGGACAATCCAATCATATGCTACACTGAACCAGAAGAACAACCAATTATGGTAATGGACCATGCTGCTGCAAATCAAAATCAGGCAAAGGAACCCTTCACAGGGAGAACAAGGAGTTATGGTTTTTAGTTTGAAGACCACGTCCTACCATAGAGCAAAAAGAAGGAAAGACCAAGAGGAATACGTAGAAAATTGGTTTCCTAGTGGAGAGATCCATTTGCCCTTCACTATTTTTGGGAACAAAATGTCTTCTTGCTGGTTTACCAAGATGGCACACTATTTTCATTGTCTCTCAAGAAGCAGCATTTGAAATACTTCAATTTTTGAAGTATCAGATCATTGCATATGTATATATGTATATTTGTACAGTTTTTAATTCTATTTTGTTTTGTTTGTTTCCATTTTTGATGCCTTTCATTTCTGGGTAGCATGACTTTGTAACCCAAAGGGATACTTAAAGACACTGGAGATTTTGGATTTTACTCCTTTCAATTCATTTTGTAATTGACAGAAGTTCCCCAACTGGAGCCAGCTGTTGTCCCCCAAAAATATCACTCATTTTTGGGACAACATCTGAATTATTTTGGTCCTACAGACCAAAATTATCTCTTCCCTTTCCAAAATTTGTCCTGGACATTTAAATTTCTCATTTTTCAAGCTTCTCAAAAATCTACGGACTCAACAGGTCAAGTTCAATGGGCTTCTACAGGTTAAAATCTATAGACTCTTTCAAGGTTAGAGAAATTATGGACTTGGTATCTACAGACTCTGCAAACAGGCTCATTTCTACAAGCTCAACGGGCTTCACTACTTTTGCAAGAATTTCCATCGACGAGCATCAGCAGCAAGTTCAACGTTTGGTTCATCCTTTGGTTCAACATCAAGTGGTTCAAAGGCAGGTTCAATCAAGTGGTTCAATGCTTTGTTTCAACATTTGGTTCATCTGCTTTGTTTCAATTTTTGGTTCATTCTTTCGTTCAATCAAATGGTTCGTCAGTCGGTTTAAAGCTTTATTTGAACCGTTGAACCAAAACTTGGTTCAACGTCTTGGTTCAAACACATGGTTCAAAGGCAAGTTCAATAGTTGGTTCAATGCTTAGTTCATCAGCTCGGTTCATTCAAATTGAACCATCAGCTTGAACCATTTTTGGTTCAACCGATTGGTTCAATGTCTTGGTTCAACGGAATGATTCATCGCCAAAGTTCAAAGGGTCATTTTCAAAGAAGCCGAAAGGTAATTCTTTTAGATTTCTTTAAGGCATTTAAAATTGATTCTCCAAACTTTTTATCTGTAGGAATTTTCCCTAGGAAAATGTCAGCGGGAGGAAGCGTAAGAAAAACCTGGGGGATATCCAAAGGGTTACCCGAAGAAGCCTGAAAGACCATTTAAAGACTGCCCAAAGGATAGATATCCTTGTGGGAGGCTATTTTGACTCAAAATGGGTCATTTCTCAAGGCCCAAAAGAGCAATTCCAATCTAGAAAAATACCAAGCAGAAAGCCGAAAGAAGATAAAGTAATGACGTGCCCAAAAATGTCAAATTCAACACAATGAATTAGCCGTTGATCCTTTAAACATACAGACATATAGATCAGAATACATTCACAAATTTCAAATCCAAGACCAGCAGAAAGTAGAGAAGGAACAAGAATAGTAAACTAAATCCAAGACCTGATTCAATTAATCAGACAAGGAGGACCGATGAAGATAAGATCAGATCGCCAGGTGGACATTGAAAGTTGTAAATTTTCAATAAGCGTGACTTATTTCCTTGCATTGATAAAATCAAATGGGTAAAGTGCCCCTAAGTTCCAGCGTGTCTTATTAACAGATTCCAATGCAAAATGATGTATTGATTGTTCCCAAGTCCTTGAAGAGGCTATATAAGGGACTTTCTTCTATTGTAAAAGGGATCTCTTTTTTGACATTTAGAATGAAACTCTGCCCAAATTGTAAGGCATTACTGAGACTTTGAGCTTAGATTTCCGATCATATTTTATTACTAGAATAAGAAAGCAAGGCTTTTCAGACTTTGTGCTGTAATATCTTTGTTATTGAGGAAATTGTTCTTATGTCTTTTTCTTCAATATATCTTATGTTCCTTTAATTCAACAAGCAAAATTAGTGACAGCAGTCAAGAAGGTGTCCTAAAGAGTCAACTATGGAAAGACTTTGTGCCCCCATAATTTCCTTTAGTGTGCTTTCTTTTCATTTCTGTGTAAAGGACCTTGAGTCGACTTTGTGCCCTCATTGTCCTTCATATCTTACTCTTGAGCAATCCAAGTGAAGACTTTGAGCTGCATCTCGATTTGCTAGTTATTACATCCTTTTCTACATTTTGTTGTTACTGCCAGGAGTATTCTTGTGGTTTGCTAAATAGTACTTCTGAAAGAAGAGGAGTACTATCTATCATTTCCCCTGAGTTTTTTCTTTGATCTGTGTGCATCATCTCTAAAAGAAGAGAGATGGATGGTTTGTCCCACCCATGAATATTTATATATATATATAGCATACCTATAGGGAACCTCCCCTTGATGAGAGGAGAGATCAGTGTCTTTTTGATGTGGTAAAACTACACATTTGGATGACTTATCTTCCTACTTTGGCTGATCAGACCTTGTTTTTTTATCAGTACGTTGATCAACAAAATATTCAACCAACATAACTTAAAGGAAATAAAATCCCAAAAGGCTTGGTTTCCCTTGAGAAACTATTTGACAAACATGATAGGTTCATCAAATAGCAGCGAACAGATTCAAGCCCCTCCTAGGAGTTTGATCAAGTAAATCTGGGTACCAAAGAAAATCCCAAGTTGGTGAACATTGGGAAGTGTTGCACTCAAGAAGAGAAGTTTAAGTTCACTACTCTACTCAGCCAGAACATGGATGTTCTATCATACATCTACGATGATCTGAAGTCACTCAGGGTTGAATAAATTTTCCATGAGATTCCTCTCAAGACTGATTCAGTGCCCTACAAGCAAAAATCCAAGCAGTACAATCTGACGATATCAGTGACTATTCTGTCTAAAATATAGAAAATGTTAAATGTTAGAATAATTTTCCTAATCCATCATTCCACATGGACTGTAAACATAGTACCTGTAAGAAAGAAGAATGGTGAAATTTTCCTCTGCATGAATTTTAAAAATTTAAATCAGTCATCCTTAAAGAACAACTATCATCTGCCCATTATGGATCAAGTTCTTCAGACAGTGATTGGTTCAAAGATGTTATCAATGCTAGACGACTTCTCAAAATACAATCAAGTTGAAGTTGGTGAAGCAGACCAACATAAGACTACCTTCACCATACCTTGGGGCACCTTTGCATATAAAAGAATGCCTTTTGGCCTGATAAATTGTGGCACCACCTTCCAGAGAACAATGGACCTTTCTTTCAAAGATGAAATGGGTAAGTTCATTGTAGTATACTTAGATGATTTAACAGTCTTTTATAAGCATCATTCTGACCATATGCGCCATTTGCAACAAGTGTTGGAATGATGTCGCCAGAATGGCATTTCTTTAAATCAAAAGAAGTTTATTTTTGGAGTAACAGAGGGGAAACTTCTCAAACACATTGTATCCCGAAAAGGTATAAAGATTGACTCAGATAGAGTCAAGTCCATCCAAGAGCTTACTTTGCCCACAAGTAAGACTGCAGTTCACTCTTTCTTTGAAAAGGTGAATTTATTATGATGGTTCATCCCTGAGTTTGTTGAGAAGACTTGCCATATTGTAAACATGACGAATGGAAAGGCCACATTCAACTGGACTGAAGAAGGCAAATTGGCATTCCAAGATATTAAGATAGCTATTGCCATGCCCCAATTCTAGTTTGTCCAAACTATAACAAGGATTTCACAATGTATAGTTATGCTTCTGAACACACACTTTCAATAATTTTGGTTCAATAGAACCAAGAAGGTGTGGAATCTCCCATTTCTTTCATGAGCTGTCCTCTCAAAGCTCATGAGCTAAAATACTCAAACATGGAGAAGCATGCTTATGTAGTGGTTAAGGCAGTGAAGCATTTTCACTTTTACATCTTGAATTCACACACTACTGCCCTAGTTCCTGATACCACAGTCAAATCTATATTAACTCAACAAGAGTTTGGGATGAAAAGAGGCAATTAGATTACTAAAATCTAGGATTTTGATCTAGTCATCAAACCAATGAAGCTAGTGTGAGGAAAGGGTCTATGCCAATTGATTACTAACAACAGACTAGAAGAAATAGAGCATGAAGAATTAGAAGAAGAAGACATGCCAACAGTCCTTTTTGTCTCTACCACGAATGAGTGGTATTCAAATATTACTCATTTCCTTACTTATGGTGAGTGTCATATTCACCTATCTCATAAAGAAAGGAGGACTGTCAAGTTAAAAGCTACCAATTTTGTCCTCTATGACAACGACCTGTATAAGAGGAGCCTTGCTGGAGTGTTCCTTCACTACGTGAATAAAGAGCAGCAGAACCAACTTTTGAAGTCCTTCCATAATTTGGCCTATGGAGGAATTTTTTTGCTCTTGTAACTGCCCATAAGATTCTGTGAGCCAGGTATTACTGGCCTACCTTGTTTCAGGATGCATACAAATGGGTAAGAAAATGTGAACTATGCCAATAGTTTGTTGGAAGACCCAAGTTAGTTGCCCTGCCTCTCAAGCCAGTGGTCATAAAAGAGTCATTCCAACAATGGGGAATCGATTTCATTGGTGATGTAAACCCATATTCAAGTGTTGTACATGATTATGTCCTCACATCCACATATTACTTCACCAAGTGGGTGGAAGCTATTCCAACCAAGCATGCTACTTTTGAAGTAGTTTGCAATTTTCTCAAGGAGAACATCATTTCCAGGTTTGGGGTCCCAACCAAGATTTTCATAAATAACACAGCTTGTTTCACTTCCCAAGAGATTACGCAGTTCTATTTTTACTATGGGATCACCCTCTCCCACTCTTCTGATTACTTTCCACAAGGGAATGGAAAAGTTGAATCAAGCAACAAGAACCTGGTGGCCATCATCAAGAAGTTGGTAGATGACAACCAACGAACATGGCATAAAGCATTAGTTGATGCTCTATGGGCAAACAAAATTACACCCAAGAGGGTAATTGGTATGTCACTTTTCTAACTTCTTTATGGTCTCAATGCTAAGATACCAATCACCCTGGAATTGCTAGCATTGAAATTAGCTAAGGCAATCGAAGATCAGACATATGAAAGTTCTATCAATAAGAGGATCATGTGCTTGACTGAGCTGGATGAGTAGTGAACTATGGTGGTGGACCGAATTGCTACACATTAAAGTCTAGTGAAGAAGCTCTTCAACCAGAAGGCAAAAAACCATAATTTCTAGGTTGGAGATCAAGTCCTGTTATGGGACAAGAGAAGAGAACCAAAGAGAATGCATGAGAAATTTGATTCCCTATGGAGAGGCCTATTTACTATTCATTAGCTCAATGGTGAAAATAGTTTTCTATTGAAGTATCAAGATGGCATGTCCTTTTCTCTACCTCACAATGGGCAGCATCTGAATCACTTCAATTCTTGAAGTATCAGATAAGTTTACCTGTACATATGTATATTTGTATAGTCTTTATTCCTATTTTTGTGTTGTTCGATTTCATTTTTGGCACCTTTCTTTTTGGGTGGCCTAACTCCATAGCCCAATGGCATACTTAAAGGCACTAGAGAATTTGGTTTCTACTCCCCTCAACTGTTCCAAGTTTTCAACTGAAGGAAGTTCCCCAACTAGAGCCAACTATTGTTCCCAAAATCTGTCTCTCATTTTTGGGACAACATATGAACTATTTTGGTCTTACAGGCCAAACTTGTCTCTTCCCTTTTCAAAAAATTGTTTTGAGCATTCAGATTCCTCATTTTCCAAGTTTTTTCAATAAAGGGATTAGCAGGTTCAATGGCTTCAATAGGCAAATTATCTCAAAGGAGCAAGTTTCTAGCACTTAGGCATTTTTAGGATTTGTTCAACACCTTGGTTCAATCAAAAATGTTCATCGACAAGCTTCAAAAGAAGGATTGAACCATTAAACCTTGAACCAAATGGTTCAAAGCTTCAATGGGTTCAAAGGTTCAACGACATCAGCCAGCTTAAAGAGTTAAGCGCTTTGTCAATGGTTTAAAGTTCAACCGCTTAAGTAAGTTCAATTATTTCAAAAGACTTAGCAAAAAATGAAGGAATGAACCATTGAACCATTGAACCTTGAACCAAAATTGTTCAACGGGTTCAACGATTCAATGGGTTCAATAGGTTCAAAGAGATCAAAAGACTTAGACAAAAAGAAGGCTTCAAATGCAAGATTGAACCATTAAACCGTTGAACCAAAGTTGGTTCAATCGGTCAATTCAATTGGTTGGTTCAAGGGACTATCCCAAAGCCAAAGGAACAAGTGCCCTTGCAAAGGGTAGTGAACCAAGGCTAAGTTCCCTTGCAGAGGGCAGTGAGAAAAATCAGACAAAGAGATTTTCTTCAGAAAAATGAACAAGGTAGAAAAGTTGGAATTCCTTGAGAATTTAAGACAAGGCCGAAAGAGAAGATTTCCTTCAGAATTTTTATCTGAGGAAATTACTAAGTAAAGGGACCGAAAGAATTCCTTCAGAAATATTTTCCACAGAAAAATGACTAAGGAAAAAATCCTTCAGACAAAATGTCTGAAGGAATTCCCTTGAAAGGAAAAGCAAAAGCTCAGTGAAAAAATGGTAAAGGAAGATTTCCTTAAGACAAAATGTCCGAACGAATTCCTTCGAACATTTTTTTCTGAAGGAAATGAAGGATCAAGACCCGTCAAAGGAATTAAAGCTCGAAGGCCTCCCAAAGGACCCCGAAGGGTAAGTACCCTTGCAGGGGCATCTCGATGCCCACAAAGTGGACCTTTTCCAAAGACCTGAAGGGACACTTTCCCTTCGAGGTGTCCCAAAGACCAAAGGCCGAAGGAATTTTAAGGCATCAAAAAGACTTAGCCAAAAACAAAGGATTCTGGGAAAGACACTGAACCATTGAACCTTGAACCAAAATGGTTCAAAGGTTCAAAGGTTCAAAGATTCAAAGATAGCCCCAAGTAATGAAACGAAGAATGAACCAATGAACTGATTGAACCTTGAACCAAAAGAGTTCAAAGTTCAATGTTTCACAAGTTCAACAGTTTAAAGGAAGTAATAAACAGATGACTTCAAAGACCAATTCAAAAGGATGGTTCAACCAAAGAGTAAGGAACCAATAAAGACCACCTGAACCATTGAACCAATGAACCAATGAAATTGCAAAGGTTCATGGTTCAACATGGTTCAAAAAAATAGCAACTAGTGACGTCCCCACGGACGTAAAATTTAAGGTAATGGAATATCCATTAAAATTCAAATATAGCGTGAAACTTGAAGGATGAATCAAGCGATCAACTGAAGAGAGAGCCTAAGAGCTCAAACTACTACAGGGAAGAGGGAACAATACAAAAAGATCAGAAATATCTATAAGGGAGTTATTTCCAGAAGGTGAAATAGTGGATCAAGTGGTAATCTGAGCACACCAAATCAAAGACGTGGCATGTTTTTTCTTCCATGAAGTAATGGCAAAGTGGATAGCTGCACAGACATCATAAAAAGGACCAAACAACTCATACTGAGGAGACTTATAAGATGAATGGGCACACCATAGTTAAGGCAATGTACTATTCCTAGCATGGCCCCCTAGATAGAACTAAAAATGCATTCAAGGCATTGAATGCAACGTGGGTCATCCCATAGGAAAGAGCGCTAAGCCTTTCTTGGTGGCTATACATTGTAATCTCTTGTATTATGCAAGAGGAGATTTTTTTCCATTACAAAATCAAAAATTTGCCCAAATTGAAAGGCGATTATTGAGACTTTGAGCTCAGATTATTGATCATATTACTTTATCTGAATGAGAAAGCAAGTTACTTTCAGACTTTGTGCTGTTATAGCTTGTATTATCTTAGAAAATTGTTCTTATGTCTGTTTCCTAGGAGCATTCTTGTTTATTTAATTTAACAGGTAGAACTAGTGAGAGTAATCCAGAAGATGTCCTGAAGTCAGTTACTTTTAGACTTTGTGTTGTCATAGTTGTCTTCAGTGTGTTTTTAGTTTCTTTCTGTGTAAGGGATCTTGGGATGACTTTGTGCCCCCATTATCCTTTGTTTTTCACTCTTTGGGCAGTAGAGGTGAAGACTTTGTGCGACACCTCATTCTTCTGGTTACTATGCCCCTTTTGTTACCGTTACTCATCACTATCTGAGAGAAAATATTGTTGTTTCCTACAAGATTACTTCTAAAAGAAGAGAAGTGCCTTCAGTATCATCAACAGGATTTTCTCCTTTGTTTGTAAACATCATCTCTAAAAAAAGAGAGATGGATGGTGTAGTACTACCCCTGAGTGTTATTTTTTGCTTATATATATAGTATATAGCTCTTGCATATTTATAGGGAACCTCCCCTTGATGAGAGGAGAGATTTGTCGACCTCTGATGTAGTATACCTATACATTTGGCCAACCAATCTCCCTTGATGTGGTTGAAGAGACCAATTCTCCTCATCAATTAGCTAATTGATAAAATATTCACCCAACATCCTTAATGAGAACAAAAAAATCTTTATTAAGGTTGAGAAAACTAATAACCAGATAACCTAAGGGTTTCCAGTGGTGTCAAATCTAAGCATTGAGTAAGTACTCAAAAGGGATACAGTCAACATAGTAAGCAATAATATAATTATTTTCATACCACCTACACACATTATCAATAAGATGTAAAAAAGAACCTTAGGTTAAGCAAGATTATCAAAAAAATTACCTCATCGTAAACCTTAAGGACGAACTTCTAAACTCATTTTAGTGTCATTCTCCCCAATGTCATCAAAAATGTTTGTGATATATTGGTTGAGTACCATTTAAATAAATATAATCTACCCAAAGGGTCAAGATTAAAGTGAAATAAATGTGAGCTTAGTCTTTGAAGTCTTATAGAGGCGATATGAAAACAAGGTGAGACAGGATAGTAAAGCATAAGACAAACATGCAAACCTTAGCAAAAAATGTTTCTAAAGTTTTTTCCACTTTTGACACCTCCTTTGAATTTTTTTGAATATTTTATGAAATGTTCAAGATCAAATAAAATTTTAGAAAACAAGGTTAATAACTCATTGATCTTTCTAATTAGAATGCAATATGTGAAAGTGAAAGGTAGATTAGGAAAAATTATATTGAGGGAAAAAAATATAGGTACTAATGAAATAAGCGTGTTTTTTAATATTCTCTAGTTTTTCGGATGATTTTATTTCGAAATGTATTTTACATTTAAGTTATAAAAAATTAGCATAGAATTTAAACCATGTCAATGAAGACCAAAATTTGCTTCAATAAGATAATCATATTTTGGTGATAAAATGAGAGTAATTTTGAAATTTAAAATATAAAGCGAATATAGGGTAATGTCAATCCATTGTGTTGGGTAAGAATAATGCACAAAGAGAACCATAATAATTCAGAGCATAATGCATATTATTATAGTTTAAGATAACATAAAATGTAGTCATAATAATGGTTAGTGTAATTCAATATATAGTGTGCTTATAAAAATTCAAATTGATTTCATTTTGAGTAATATGAAAATTAGTTTGATATGGAGAATAAATTCAATTCAAAATATTTATAATAAAATGACAAGATGCCCTAATATATTTCTTAAAAGTATCATTGCAATGAAAATTTGGACAAATGCAAGGCGTTAATAATTACAAATATAATAGTTAATATTAATGCGAAAATAACTGCAAGTTCTTATTTATATGATATACAAGAATTAAATTGATTGTAAAATATATTTGTTATATTATTTTTTTAAATTATTCTTTTATATTGACGAATATTTTTTTAACGCATAATTATTTAATCAGTTACTAAATTTATATTCATATGTGGATGTTGTTATTTTTTTACTTATGGTATTATCCTATGCATATATACATATGTGTTTCATTGAATTGCTCCAAATAACATGTGAATGTAGTTCAAGAATTAGATGGATAACTTAAAATTACAGTGCATTGAAATGTAAAAAGGCATATAGATATATTTTAATTATGCTTTTTTTGGAATTATATTTATGATAAAAATTCATAGTAATATATTGTTCATATATATTTATGATAATGCGATAGAGTTGATTTTGATTTGTAAAAATGGTATGGAGTTGTAATATAAATAAATAAAATTTTGAAACAAAACACATTGCATAACTAAGATGGAGTTTTCATTTCAAAAAATAAAATTTTGAAACAAAAAGTAGGAAATTTTATAAATAAATAAAAAATTCACTTAATTGCAATTTAAAAGACACATGCATAATGCATTATAAGATGTACTTTTTGTTTATATTTTTGTTATGACCCATTTATAGTTAAAGTGCATTAAAAAGTTTGCATTGATGAATTGTATATAATTATGATCTGAACTTTTTTGTAGGATATATCACATGTATGAGATAATATTATATTTTAATTTACATTGTTTTACATGCATTTGGATTACGGAGCTTCAAAATTAATTATGGCTCAACTATTACCACTAAGCAAATAAATAGAACAATAATATATTGATGATATATAGAATGTCATAAATAAAGGTACTAAAGTATTAAAAAATATATAAATCATACTCTTTAAATTTATAGTAAACTTTAAAAAACTAAAATATTCTTATGTGACTATGTTCTTTAGATGTAGGACTCTAAATCCTTGCCCAAATTTTTGAAACTTTAATTTAATCACTTTGAGAATACACTTTTTCTCCTTACCTTAATCGAGTAGTTAAATTAGAAAAATAGCGAGGAAAATAATATGGAAATTGGATCATGTTACACTTAGATTTATTAGATTCTAAATCCCCTAAATAGTATACAATATCTAAAAAAATGATCTAATATTCATAGTAATTCATTAGCTATGAAAACTAGTGTAATGCATTATGTCACTAACACAAAATTTAGTGATACAATGAATTCTTTTATTATTATTTTATGTCAATAAATAGTTGAAATTTTTAAATAGATTCCTTTGAACATTATACTAATTCTCTATCCTTAACTTGATACTTATTTAATTCCTATTAATAAATGGTATATGACTAAATGCAATAGAGTAATTATATGTATGTATGTATATGCGTGTGTATGTATATGTGTATGTGTAAGTATATTTTATATGTACATATATGTATATATGTATGTATGTGTGTATGTATGTGTGTGTGTGTGTGTATGTATGTAAATACATATATATGCATACATATATACATATACATACATACGTGTGTGTGTGTGTGTGTGTGTGTGTGTGTGTGTGTGTGTGTGTATATGTATATAAACATCTTGAATTTTAATTAGGAAAATGTTGACATGCAATCTGACATCTAACAACCAAAAAATTAAAAATAAGGGACACATGATGCAACAATGGAAAGTTTTAGAGAAATCTTACAAGAAACAAAAAGCATGATATTTCTATCATGCTACAAATGGGTAAATGCACAAAGGTGGGGGATAAAAATGAGCCTACCCATAGACGTGATTTTCCTGAAAGTTCATAAATCTAAAATTTTATAGATAATTTGAGATATCTACACTCCAAATTTGAAGATGGTGTAAGAACATGAAATGTAGCATTTTGAGTCTAGTTTCTAAAAAACTATTTTTTTTAAAAGGTTAAGTATAACTAGGTCAAACATCTAAACTTTGAAGAGGAACTCATGTTTTTAAGAAAATAGAGTAAATAGATGGTCGTACAGCCCAAGATTTTTTGAGAAGTGTTTAATATTGTTTGAAACCCTTTGGTAAACATTTAGATAAGATCTTCTAGTTTGTGACATATATATATATGAATACATTTTTTTATGATTTTTGAAAGTAATCAGATCTTGAAAATTGATATATATATATTTATGATTTTTGAAAGTAATTAGATCCTGAAAACTGAGAAAAATGGATAGCTAATCATGTAGCCCCCTTAACTACCTCAAGAAAAAACATTTTTTTAATGTGTATAGAATTAGGCCTAGTTTGTGACCATATAACTTGTTTTGCACTTGGATCAATGAAAAATAAATTACATGAACATGTATAGGCATGTATATTTGTAGCTTGTAATGGCCTAAAAAATGTATAGTTAGAAATCAACATAGTTTGAAACCTTAAATTAATTCAACAATTATAAAAATCACATTTTTGTAAAGAGGATAACATTCTCGTCATGATGGTATTAAGTTTTTGAATTTTACCATCAAAATTCATAGTGTATTTAGTAATCAAAGTTGAATATTGTTATTTTTTATCAAAAATCTTGGACTCGAATATAGATTGTTAGGTCCAAGCCTTTGGTGTGGGAATCCAATCCATTCCTAAGCAAAAAGGTTTGGTGTTTAAATTAAAATTAAAATAGTGAGATAGCATTAATAATGTGATTGTGTTATATCTTCATAACATCAAAAAACACAAATTTGCTCTTGAGCTCAAATTTTATATATGTTCTTGAGCTCCCTAATAGTGGTTTTCTTTAATGTGTTATGGGAAAGGTCCCTAACCTTGGATAGTAAATTAAGGTGTCATGGTATCACATTAGACTTCAAAAAATTTATGGCCATTTTAATATGTTGACTTAACTACTTATAATTACTTGGTTTTAAGGTGTAACTCATTATACATTTTATGATATAACTGATTATATCATGAGAGGTCATAAAATGCATTTTTTAAACCTATGACCAAAACTTGGCCTTTGGAGTACCAATTTAGTTGTGCATCTAAAGTAAATTAGGGCTATTTTGAGCTCCTTCAACCTAATTACATGACTATAAAATGTGATTTGGGGGTTGATCAGCTCTAATTTCATCAGCTCAATTGAATCAAATAAAAATTATCTAATTACAAGTTTTAAATGTATAAAATGTGGTTTTAAGCTCAATAAAGTTGAAAGTCATTAGTTAATGAGTGCAAATGTTGATTAGTTCAATTTTGGAGGTTATTAGAGTCAAAATGAGCAACGTGAACCTATTTTAAATTGTATATGATTTGATTTGGAGTGAAATTAAACATAATGTAATGTCATGTCATATGTAATTAACCAAAGATTTGATTCATTTAATTAAGGAGGCATTTGAGGCCAATTTGAACCCCTTAAAGAGCAAGATATGATTGAGGGCAAAATTAAGTTTGATTATGTCATGAATAGATCCAATTAGTCAATTTATGCAAGTATAGGTGTGATTATGGAAAAACTGATCCCTTAAACCAAATTTATGACCCAATTAATTATATAATGTATACAACATGTATGTCTTAATTGACCCTAATTTTATCAAAAATGCAAACATGAAGTCAATTATCACAAATAGGTTTGATCAGCTCAAATTTTCTTCAATTACCTTAGTGATTGGACCCTATACCCTATGTCTTAAACCTTAAACCCTATATTATTTACCTTAAAACCTAAGCCATAAGCCCTAAACCCCAAACCCTTTAAATTGTAGACCCTAAACCCTAAACTAATCAATAAATTCCCAATTGACATCCTTTATAATAATTAGGTTCATAGGGATCAACTTGGTCAAAATTGCATCACTCATTACCGTAATTGATTAATTGGCTTAATATATGATGATGTGGGGGATAATTGAGCCCAGATTCAAATTCTTTACTCATAGATCTAGATTCAAGGAGCTCAAATTTGCCCCAATTACCTTCATGATTGTACCTTATATACCCTAAAACCTATACCTTAAGCCCTAATCCCTAAACTCCAAACCATAAATATAAAATCTTTAAACTTTGAACTAATCATTTTATCCCAAATTAACATTATTTAGACTAAGAATTAAGTTCACAGAGCTCAATTTGGCCTAAATCACATGACTGATTACCCTATTTAACTGAATCACTCAATCTACACAATGACATAGGGTATAATGACAACCCAAAAACACATTCTATAGTCACAAATAGGTTTAAGTGATTCAAATTATCCTCAATTATATTTGTGCTTCAACCTTATGTACCATAAACCTTATAGGTCTTAAACCCCAAGTCCTAAACCATAAACCGTATAACCTATATTTTAAACCCTAAACCAATTAGTTTAGTACTAATTAACATCATTTAGAGTAATAATTTGGTAGGCATTACTTAATTTGTCCCAAATCACATTACTCATTATCCAATTGATTAATTGGCTCAATCTATGATGATGTGGGAACTTATTGAGCCCAAAAACACATTGGAACCTATGTACACCCTAAACCATATATAAATTAACCCTTAAACCCTAAACACTATACCCTAAATTTCAAACCATACATTCCCTATTTACTAATCGATTTATCCCCAATTAACATCCTTTGTAGTAAGAATTAGGTTCACATGGAATGGAGCAATTAGACCTTATATACACCCTTAAACCTAAACCCTATGCCCTAATCCCTAATCTCTAAACCCTAAAACATATATTATAATCCCTATGCCCTAATTTTTTAATCCCTAATCCTTAAACCCTAATCCCTAATGCCCTAATTCCTAATCCCTAATCCCTAATCTATATTAAGAATAATATGATCATGTTATTCAATAATGCGATCAAATCATATAACATGATTGCATTGTTATTGATATATAAAAAACTCACTTTTCAATGTCTATTTTTAACCCAACTCGAGAATTCTATCCCCATAAACATTATCTTCATATTTTTGTGAAAATGTGGGACTTATGTACTTATTTTGACCCCACCTTTGAAAATCTATCAATTTTCTAATGGGTGATAGATCAAGTTTGAGGAAGAGGAAGAATTTGAAGAACAAAACACAATAGGAATTATAATATTTGAGAGAGAAACACAAGATATGAATGCAAAAACTTTGTTTAAGACAAGGTACAAACCTTAATCCTAATGAACCAAATGCCATAGATAATGAGCCAATTGATAATAATGAATTAAAAAATGATGAAATTGACCATAATAATTTGATTAATGATGAAATTAACCATAAAGAAATGAATAATGATAAAATTGACAATAAAAAATTATATAATGTTGGAAGCTTACATTCAAAGTTTTGAGTTTTTAATTTTGTTGATGATGAGTCTATGTATGATGTTTTACCCCCCATGAATGAAGAAAATTTGATGGAAAAAAATCATGATGAAATTAACAATCAATAAAATTTCATGTAAACATATTTAAGAAAAAAATAATGAATAAAATTTCATCCCACCTCTAAACAATGAAAGTAATAATGATTTTGAAATACCCTCTCAATAAATTCCACCATTAACAACACCTCCAATAATTGTGCGTAGAAAAGGCAAGTATTTAATTGAAGTCAATAAAAATATTTTAGAACCAATGCATAACAAAATGTCTGATTGCCATTTAAGAAGTTGGCTCAACAAATTTGGGATAGTTTCTTTCATAATTTGGATTATGATAGTCAAAGATGTTAATTATTCATTTTATTAATAAAATTGATTAAGATGAGACCAATAATGTACACATTATGACTAAAAACATTTAACATGGATGATAAAAATAATGAAATTGTTGAAAATATACATAATGCATATCATATTGTAGGCCTAAAATCAGCACCAAAGATTGTAATGTTGCCTGGCGTAAACTTTAACTTATGCAATAAGTGGCCAAACAAGGAAAAAATGAATGCTTTCAAAAATAATTCAAGCACTTAGTATAAACATAAAAATGTTAATGAAAGAAATTAAAAGACGTGAAAGACTTAATGAACCTACTACCATGAGCTCTAGGTAGTTTTTTGTATAACTCCACAAAAGGACAAGGCTATAACCAATGCTCTCAAAGATTTATTTTCTCATTTTTGGAAAGATAATATAAGAGTTTCGCCCAATGCAAGAGATGTAGTGAAAATAAGAGTTGGTTCTCTTAACTGTGAGCCACATCCATAAATATTTTTTGGATATAACTCAAACACAACTATAATCTAGGTTTTTGTAAAAATACTCAAATTTCTATTAGTCAAAGATTTTTTTAAATGGTTAAACCTTTTTATGTAAAAATAAATCATACATGCACCACTTATTGTAGGCAACATGTTGAATTTTTAATGAACTATGATGTTTTTTTCCATATTCATTGTACTTTACATATTAACAACATTCTGTAGGAATGTGGCATTGAAGTTACACCAAAATCAGCCAAGGAATTTATTTCAACTATTTTTTGCAAAATACCAGATAGATAATTATTTTATAAAAAATCATGTTTAGATGGAAATTGTAGCATTTTTGGTGGATTGCCAAAATTAAAAAATTATATCCATGAGGAGAGTACAAATGTAATTGGATAAGAATTAGTTGGTTTAATAAAATATAAATTAGTGACTTATCAATTAAAAGATTGCAAAGAATCTAAAATGTGTGAACTTGTTACAAAAAATATACGTGTTTCTAAATTTTTGGTTAAATTTAGGTAGAAAATTATTTATGGGTATGTAAGGCACACATACAGATTTAGATGGTTAGATGAATATTTAAAGATAATTAATTATACATTCCCACTTGGTTTGATTATTTTAGTATTCGACGTTATTAAAAATTACACATTCAAACCACAAATGGAAGTTTAATTATAGTATTACAACTCATAACAAGTTTCCACATTCATGCATATAGCATTTATGCATGCACATGATAGTATAGAACAATAGAAAATATTGAGGGAGTACCATTTCTATATCAGTGATGACTGATCACATTGTTCAAAGTATGTGTAAGGTTGTTTTTAGAAGTTCTATGAATAGTTGAGTCAGAGGAACATTACATTCAATCAACCTTACATTTGATCATACAATCGCACATCAAAATTAAAAAATGCACGGATGTTTTATTGGTTGAGCACGTTAGTGTAGAACACATTTAGATTTTCACCGAGGTTGGGAATGGAAAAAGGGAGCATGACAGTGTTTCAGCACATGTAAAAAGAGTTGTTGCAAGGGAGGAGTTGAAATTTGAAGAGGGCGTTGATTTGACAAATGCAAAATCCATGGTTGAATGGTATAATAAGAACATGTGTCATGGTGCTCAACCAAATTATACTATTCTTAGACATTTATGGTTAGTGGATGAAAAACACTTGGTAAATTATGAGGATTGTATGATTATAATGAGTTCAATTGAGCTCCACTCATTATGTATCTCAAATGCAAGTTCTTGGACTATTCATTTGATACACTTGGCATGTTTTCTATTCTATATGCATGAACTCGATTTGAAATGAGTGTGAGTCACAAAAGTGGGTGGATGACTGGATTATGATAGTTTCTTTCATAATTTGGATTATTGACAATGAAAAATATCAATTGTACTCCAAGTTCCTAACAGCTGGTATCAGAGCTAGGATCACTAATAAATGGTAGAGCGGGTTAGTGTTTGTTGATTACAGGTTCACTCACAAGGGTTTCTATTTGAGTGGGAGCAAAGCAATGGTAGAAGAAAGTAAACTAATAATGGAGAAATTCAATGGCAATAATTATCAATTATGGAGGATGCAAATAGAAGATTATCTATATCAAAAAGATCTATTTTTACCGTTGGGTGGGGTTTCAAGTAAGCCCACAGATATGTAAGATGAAGAATGGAATATTCTTGATAGAAAGGCTATTGGATCTATAAGGTTGAGCCTAACATCTTCTGTGATTTCTAATTTATCACAGACAAAGACAATGGTAGAGTTAATGGATACTTTGGCAAACTTATATGAAAAACCCTCAGCTTCAAATAAGGTATATCTTATGAAGCAATTATTTAGTTTGCAAATGCAGGAAGGTGGATCTATATATAGTCATCTTAATGATTTTCATGAAATTGTAAATCAGTTAAATTTAGTCAAAATAGTTTTTGATGATGAAATTAAGGCTATCTTAATCTTATGCTCTTTATCTGAAAGCTGGCACAGTTTGGTAATGATAGTTAGCAATACTGCATTTGCTTCAAATATCTTGAAAGTTGATGATGTTGTTAGTGTAATCTTGAATGAAGAAATTTATAGAAAAAGCACAGGAGAAACATCAGGTAATGTTTTAAGTATTGAAAGCAGGGGAAGGTAAAGAGAGAAGGGAAATCAAAGGAAATCAAGGTCAAAAATGGGAAGGAGATCCAAATCCAAAAATAGAGATATAACCTGCTGGAATTGTGAAAAGAAAGGGCATGCAAAGAAAGACTGTTGGTTGAAGGATAACAAAGAAAATTAGCAAGAAGGTAATAAGGAAGCAAATTTTACAGGTATTGTTACACAAGATGCTCTTATATTTTCTTTGGATAGTCAAGTAGAATTATGGGCTTTAGATTCTAGTGCTTCTTTCCATGCAACCCCAAATAGAGAATTTTTCAATGATTATGTCCATGGAGACTTTGGAAAAGTTTATTTAGGGGATGGTGAGCCTTGTCAAATTGTTGGCAAAGGAAAAGTGTAGCTAAAATTACAGAATGGCAACACATGGGTGTTGAAAGATGTCATGCGTATACCCATCTTAAAGAGAAATCTGATTTCTACAAGAAAGTTGGGTGATGAGGGTTGCACAGTAATTCTCACAGCTGAATTTTGGAAAGTTTCTAAGGGTGCACTTGTATTAGCAAGAGGTAAGAGAGTAGGTACATTTTATCTATCTACTTGTGTTACTGATTATTCTCCTTCTATTTTATCTACATTAGATGTAGATGCAAAGATGTGGCACTATAGGCTTGGTCACATGAGTGAGGAGGGAATGCATGTTCTTAAGTCAAAAGGTAATCTTTCAGATTTGAAAAGCATAGATCTAGATTTTTGTGAGCACTGTATTTTTGGAAAATAGAAGAAATTAAGGTTTCTCAAAATTGGGTCAAAAAAAAGAAGCACAGGTTGGAGCTTGTTCACACAGATGTGTGGAGACCAGCTCAGGTAGCTTCTATTAGAGGATCACAATATTATGTTTCTTTCATTGATGATGCTAGAAGAAAGGTATGGGTTTATTGCATAAAGAGGAAATCTGATGTTTTTGACACATTTAAGAGATGGAAATTTTTGGTTGAGAATGAAATAGGTTTGAGATTGAAGTGCCTTAGATCTGACAATGGTGGTGAGTATTACAGCAATAAATTCAACAATTACTATTCTATAAGTGGAATACGCAGGGAAAAGATGGTTCCAAGGACACCTCAGCAAAATGGAGTTGTTGAAAGGATGAATAGAATAATAATAGAGCGTGCAAAGAGTATGAGGTTGCATGCTAGTTTGCCCTTAAAGTTTTGGGTAGAAACTATAGATACTGTGGTTTACCTGATTAACAGAGGACCTTCTACTGCTCTAGATGGTGAAATTCTAGAAAACACTTGGACAGGTAAAAAAATAGATATTTCATTTCTTAGAGTTTTTAGTTCCAAAGCTTTTATGCACATTGATAAAGAAAATAGAAAGAAGCTAGATGTTAAATCTATGCGGTGCACTTTCATTGGTTATGGCTTTGAAGATTTTGGATTCCGATTGTGGAATTTAGAAACTAAAAAAAAAAATAGAAGCCGTGATGTAGTTTTCAATGAGAAGGTGATGTACAGTGATCAGCTCAAGAGGTTGAATAATTCTAAGCAGGGCAATCTTGATTTGGATGAGGTTATGATCCAAAATGAGCTCGCGGATAAAAATCATCACTCACAGTAAAACATAGAGACTGACGTCGATCAAGAAATTAACATCGGTGGTCAAGCAGGAACCGACATCGGTCAGACAGAGACCGATGTCAGTCAGGTCGATCAAGTGGAATTGACATCGGTTGGGTGTAGACTGAGAGATGACCAAGATCGGTCGCTGTCAAAATGAAATTTGGGCAGACAGCAAGGTGTGAGTGAGTCTCAAATGCCCATAAGGAGGACTATAAGGGTAAGTAAACCTCCAATTCATTATTCCCCTTCTTTATACTACATGTTGCTAACTGATGGTGGAGAACCAGAAAGTTTTGATGAGGCAATACAGGTAGAATCCAAGAAATAGTGGGAGCATGGCATGAATGAAGAAATTAATTTCTTGGAAGAGAACCAAACATGGGATTTAGTTGAGTTGCCAACTGAAAAGAAAACACTGAAAGATGAATGGATTTACAAGTTAAAGAAAGGAGAGAATGGACAGATGAGACATAAGGCCAGGTTGGTAGTAAAGGGATTTGCACAGAAACCAGGTATTGACTTTGGTGAATTTTTTTTCCTATTTTAAAGATGACTTCTATTTGGACTGTATTGTCTTTAGTTGCTATTGAGGATTTGCACCTTGAGCAGCTTGATGTTAAGATAGCATTTCTTCATGGAGATTTGGATGAAGAGATATATATGGATCAGCCAAAAGGTTTTGAGGTCAAAAGTAAGGAGAAACTTGTGTGCAGATTGAAGAAAAGCTTATATGGTCTTAAGCAAGCTCCAAGACAATGGTATTTAAGGTTTGATAGGTTTATGACAGAGCATGGCTTTAGTAAATATCAATCTAACCATTGTATTTATTTTACCAAATTAGATAATGGTAATTATATTATCCTGTTACTGTATGTAGATGATATGCTTATTACAGGTTCACACATGCAATAAATTACTGAGCTAAAGGTAAAATTAGCTCACACATTTGCCATGAAGGATTTAGGAGCAGCAAAGAAAATCCTTGGCATGAGTATTTTGAGAGACAAGAAAAATCACAAATTGATTTTGTCTCAAGAGATTATGTGAATAAGGTGTTGGAGAGGTTCTATATGCAAGATACAAAACCGGTTAGCACACCTATGGCTGAACAGTTCAAGTTGAGCAAAGAACAGTGTCCTAAATCACATGATGAGGTTGAGTACATGAGTAGAGTTTCATATGCTTTAGCATTTGGGAGCTTGATGTATGCAATGGTATGTACTAGACCTGATATTACCCAAGCAGTGGGAGTTGTCAACAAGTTTATGGCCAATCCAAGAAAGGAACACTGGAAAGTAGTTCAGTGGATTCTCAGATATCTGAGAGGCACCAGCACCAAGTATTTATGCTATGCAGGGTCAAGCACTTCTCTACATGAGTATGTATATTCAGATATGGCAGGTGACTTGGATGGCAGGAGAAGCACCATAGGATATGTGTTCACTATTGGTGGAATGGTGGTTAGCTAGATTTCAAAGTTGTAGAAGGTTGTTGCCATGTCTACTATAGAGGTTGTTGAGATTATGTGAATAAGGTGTTGGAGAGGTTCTATATGCAAGATGCAAAACCGGTTAGCACACCTATGGCTGAACAGTTCAAGTTGAGCAAAGAACAGTGTCCTAAATCACATGATGAGGTTGAGTACATGAGTAGAGTTCCATATGCTTTAGCATTTGGGAGCTTGATGTATGCAATGGTATGTACTAGACCTGATATTACCCAAGCAGTGGGAGTTGTCAGCAAGTTTATGGCCAATCCAAGAAAGGAACACTGAAAAGTAGTTCAGTGGATTCTCAGATATCTGAGAGGCACCAGCACCAAGTATTTATGCTATGCAGGGTCAAGCACTTCTCTACATGAGTATGTATATTCAGATATGGCAGGTGACTTGGATGGCAGGAGAAGCACCATAGGATATGTGTTCACTATTGGTGGAATGGTGGTTAGCTAGATTTCAAAGTTGCAGAAGGTTGTTGCCATGTCTACTATAGAGGTTGTTGAGATTATGTGAATAAGGTGTTGGAGAGGTTCTATATGCAAGATGCAAAACCGGTTAGCACACCTATGGCTGAACAGTTCAAGTTGAGCAAAGAACAGTGTCCTAAATCACATGATGAGGTTGAGTACATGAGTAGAGTTCCATATGCTTTAGCATTTGGGAGCTTGATGTATGCAATGGTATGTACTAGACCTGATATTACCCAAGCAGTGGGAGTTGTCAGCAAGTTTATGGCCAATCCAAGAAAGGAACACTGAAAAGTAGTTCAGTGGATTCTCAGATATCTGAGAGGCACCAGCACCAAGTATTTATGCTATGCAGGGTCAAGCACTTCTCTACATGAGTATGTATATTCAGATATGGCAGGTGACTTGGATGGCAGGAGAAGCACCATAGGATATGTGTTCACTATTGGTGGAATGGTGGTTAGCTAGATTTCAAAGTTGCAGAAGGTTGTTGCCATGTCTACTATAGAGGCAGAATACATTGCAGTCACAGAGGCTAGCAAGGAAATGATATGGATGACTCGGTTCATGGAAGAGTTGGGAAAGGAGCAAGAGAGTTGTATATTGTACAGTAATAGTCAAAGTGCAATTCATTTGGCAAATAATTCAGCCTTTCATTCAAGAACCAAACATATATAGCTTAGGTACCACTTCATTAGACAGGTATTGGAGGATGGTCAATTGAAGCTGGAAAAGATCCATACGGATAAGAACCCTACTGATATGTTGACAAAGCCAGTAACAAAGGAGAAGTTGAATCTTCATTCAACTTTTTTTGGTCTTTAAGACTGAACTTGAAGATGGAGATACAAGCCAGAAACAAATTAGAAGATGTTGTTGTACAAGTACAGGTGCAGCTGTTTATCTCCAAGTGGGAGATTGTTAAGTTGTGAAGCTAAAAGTTCACTGTTATGAAAATGGTGGAGGTTGCTGGGTTACATAGTAACTGACATCGGTTAGACCCTATCAACATCGATCAGGGGTAGATCAAAAGCTGCCAACATTGGTTATGTATCGACTGACGTTGGTCATCTCTAGATAGACAGAAACTGACATCGGTCATTTGTGCGTAGAACTGTTCTAATTTTAGACGAACAGTTAGTTTGCATGTAAAGACTAATTTTAATCTTAAGTCCACGTTTCTAATTATTGTTTGGTTTGGGATCTATTTAATAGACCCATGGGGTTGTATTGTAATTATGCAAGTAAGCAAGGTCAATTAGATTTGCAAGGTGCAAGATCAAGAAGATCTGCTGAAGCAAGGGAATAACAACTCGGTTATTGAGTTGATTGTAATTGATTGAGAGAGAAAACTCTTGAGAGAAATATTGTACACCCAAGAGGTGTGGGAAGAGTGAGATTTCTTCATTGTATTTTGGAACAGTTTAATACAAGATTGATTGTTTCTTGTATCTCTTATTATTTGTTATTTCTGATTTCTAGTTACTTATTACTTCTGGTTCAATTTCATGTTTAGTTGCTTATACAAAAGTAATCAATTTTACTCCAAATTCCTAACATTTATATCAAACTTACACCTTCAAATCTTATCTTGAGCTTAGGTCAAATAGCCCTTAAAGGGAAAAAGTGCAAGAAATTATAAATGAGTGTGGATTTTAGGAACCCATGTCCTACCCTTCTCTTTACATTATTAGTGTATTAGTTGATATGGATGCATATGCTTTTTAAGTCATCCCTTTAGCATATTTTAATTATCCCACATACAAAAGAAGTAATAGTTGTTAGAATATATTTAGTATTTAATTAAGTATTGAGGCCCAATGAAGGCATCCACAAATATTATTGTATTGAGATTGATCGAAGGAGGTTTCCCCATCGAAGTGGCCTATGATCTAAAGGTTATTTTGAGTTATTTTCTAAAGTTTATTTTATTGTTAAATTATTTTTTGTAGTTCATAAATCTATGCATAAGGTCCTCACATCTAGTATCAGAGCACTTTTCTTGGTATGTAGGTAGATTTTAGAGAGTTTTTTCAGTAGTGGCTTTTCATGAGTTGTGACATTTAATAAAATATTTTTCATTGGCTCTATTTTTTACATCTTTTTTACATGTCCAGATAAGGGTAAATAATATTTCGCATAAATATGGGAATTACTTGGGCATATATCCATAAAACTCATTGTGAGGAGTACCATAAGAACCCTAAATTAGTTGTCTCATTGAGAGGACCTGCTAATGAAAAAGGTAACAGCACCATCATGATTGACTAGTTTCCACCTGTGAGGAAAACCAAGAGTTATCATTTAGAATAAAATTCATGGCCATAAATATTTTGGATAATGGTACTCATTCAAACTAGACTTTTCATGGTTATTAAGTATAGATCCTACTAAATGGATATATTGAGCTGAGTAATTATTCAACCTTCACAATACTTATTCTATCAACAAAGTCCTAATTGCTTACTTTCACTTGGAACAAGAAGCACTACAATGGTACCATTGGTATCTCAAGTCGAATGATGAATCCAATTGGAAAACCTTTACATCCTTACTTTTGGGCAAGTTTGGTCCTTCGGCATTTGAGGACTTTATATGATCTCTCACCAAACTCCACTAGATAGGCACTATTTATTATTATCATATTGAATTTGAGAAACTAACTAATCACATTGAAGGGTTATCAGATGACTTCTTCAAGAGTTGTTTTATTAGTGGCCTTAAAGAGCCAATCTGCTCAAAGTTGAAAAAAAAATATCCCAATAACATGATAGACACCTTGGGTCTGGTTAAGTTAGTAGAATATAAACTCTCAGTGCAATATTGACTTCCCATTTTTCCACTCATAAAGAACACAATGAACCAATAACTAGCCGCATCCACATCATTCAAGTGCCTTACTGAGGTAGAGATGTGGGATCATAAGGATAAATTCTAATGTTATAATTGTGATGATAAATGGGTTAAGGGTCATAGGTGCATCACACAAAATATCTACTTGCTAGATGTGGAATCACCACCAGATCAGCGCAGTGATCCTGATATCCAAGAATATCAAGATGCTCAAGAAAAACAAAGCCCCTCCAATGACTCAATGGCTCAGGAGACCCAACCTAACATCTCTCTACATGCATTCATAGGTTTTACCACCGGTCAAACCATGAAGTTTAAGGTTTTATTTTAAAATGTTCCTTTCATAATCCTCATTGACTCTAGAAGCATGCATAATTTATTTAATCCTTGCATTTCTAAGCATGAAGACTACTTTGTACACCCTTATTTTAGCTTTGAATTCATGATTGATAATGGGGAAACATTGACATGTAAAGGGAAGTGTCAAAATTTACATATTTTGATGTCATTAAACTCTTCACTCATATATGTTTACCCTACCTTTAAGGGGATGTGATGTGGTCTTAGGGGCATATTGGTCCACACATTGGGACCTATTCTATGGGACTTCTCTGAGCTTTGGATGAAATTCATAGATAGTGGCCAAAGGCACACCTTAAAATGGTTATTGCCTAAATCTACTAATATCATCACTTCCCATTGCATGGAAAAGATTATAAAAAAAGGCTCACATGGGGTCATTGCCCAGTTGTACTCCATACAACTCCAACTCCCTGATACTACTAACTGCCATGCTGATTTGCAAGCCATCCTCGACCAGCATATGACCATTTTTATAGATACATAGGGTTTTTCACCTTCAATCCCTAAAGATCATCGCATCCCACTCCTTCCAATAATCATCCCACCCAACATCTGGCCATACTACTATCACCATATACAAAAGACTAATATTGAACATCTAGTATAGATACTCCTCAAGTTAGGAGTTATTCACTCCAACACTAGCTCATACTCCTCCTTAGTGCCTCTTATCCTCAAAAAAATGGGTCATGGCACCTATGTATTGACTTTTGTGCCCTTAACCAACTCACTATCAAAGATAGATTCCCAATTATAGTCATCGATTAGCTTCTTGATGAGCTCTATGGGGGAAAAAATTCCAAATTAGATATTCATTTCATCTATCATCAGATCTACATGCATGTTGATGACATTTCAAAGATATCCTTTCACACTCATGAGGGTCATTATGAATTCCTTGGCATTCCATTTATACTTATAAATGTTCCTTCAAAATTTTAGGCCCTAATGAGTAAAATATTTTGGCCTTTCCTCCGTCAATTTACCTTGGTTTTATTTGATGATATTTTAATCTACAACCACACATGGGCTGAACAACTCCATTATCTTGACAAGGCATTACAACTTCTAGTAGATAATGTATTTTGTTCCAATCAGCTCAAGTGTTCCTTTGGTCAAGAGGAAAATGAATATAGGGCCCATTGTTTTAGCTGATAGGGTCCACATAGATCCAAATAAAATTAGTGTTATGCAACATTGGCCTCAACCAATAACCTTCAAGAGCTTCATGGCTTCATCGGCCTTACAGGATACTAATGAAATTCCTCTAAGGGTTATGGAAATATCATGACACCTTTGACTTCCTTATTTAATAAGGATACATTCACATGTGATATCATAGCTAACCCGGCATTTGTGGTACTCAAACAAGCTATGTGTAGCACACTAATTTTGGCCATGCTTGACTTCACCAAAACTTTCACCATCAAAAGTGATGCATGTAGATATGGCCTAGGTGTTTTTATTCTCTAAGAAGGTCAACTAATTGATTTTAATATCAAAGTCCTTTCTAGATGAAATTTAGATTTGTCTACATACAAAAAATAAATTATGGTAATTCTACATGTAGTACAAAAATGGCAGCCATACTTACTTGGGAATCATTTTTGCATCAAAACCAATCACTAGAGTTTAAAATACTTCTTTTAACAATGGGTCTCATCCCCACCACAACAAAAATGGGTCAAAAAACTCATTGACTATAATTAAGATATCACTTACAAGAAAGGTAAAGACAATGTCGTGATGCATGTTATCTCATGTACATTCAAGGACTAGACTTCCCTTTATGCCATCTCCATGCCTATTCTGAACTAGTTGGAATTTTTACCCCAGGGTATTCAAATGATCCCTCCTTACACCACCTCATTCAAAAATTGACCATTAACCCCTTTATAATACCACATTATTCATGGGTTGGTGTTTCTCTACATTACAAGGGTCATCTGGTGATTTTAAATAGCACCGACCTTAATCAAGTTGTATTCTATGAAATCCATGCTTGTCCATCAGCAAGGCACTTAGTATATCTCAAAACATATGAGTGGGCATGTCAAAATTTATTATGGAATGGGATAAAAGGGGAAATTAAATATATGGTGACTGAATGTGATACTTGCTAATATAAAAAAGGAGAAACCATAGTGATTCCTTATTTACTTGAGCCCTTGCCCATTCCTACTAGGATCTAGATCAATATTTATATGGATTTCATTGAGAGGCTCCCTAAATCTGGAGGAAAAATAGTGATCTTGGTCATGGTGGACCGCCTCTCTAAATATAATATTTGTTGTGCCCTCAGCCACCCTTATATAGCCTCCATGGCCGCACAACATTTCTTGGATCATATCTTCTGTCTTCATGGCATCCCTTGTTTGATTGTCTCCAATCATGAGACAACTTTCACTATCCATTTTTGGATAAAGCTATTCTAATGCACAGGCACACAACTAAAGATGAGCTCTAGGTATCATCCCCAAATAGATGGCTAAATAAAAATTGTCAACAAATGCTTGGAAACATTATTTTGTTGCTTTGCATTGGAACAATAGTACCAATGGGAAAATTGGCTTCCCCTCATAGAATGGTGGTACAATACCTCATACCAAACTTCTACTAAAATTAATCCATATGAATTATTTTATGGTCAAGCACCCCCAACACTTCTCCCATACACCCCCTGCAATTCCCTAGTTTAGGTGGTCAACACTACTCACTGCCATCAAGATCAAATTCTCATCACCCTATGGGGAAATCTCCATCTAGCATAAAACTAAATGAAGCAGTAGGCATATCAACTCCACTCTAATCACTCCATTTAACTCGATGATATGGTAATTATTTATCTACAACCATATAAGTAAGCATAATTGTAATTAAAAGGGTGTCATAATCTTTTCCCAAATTTTTATGGGACATATAAGGTTCTCCAATAGATTGGGTCTATTGTTTACAAGTTGGAGCTTCACCCTTCCTCCCAAATTCACCCAGTCTTTCATGTCTCATATTTAAATAAATTTCTTGGAACCACCATAAAAGTGAAAATAATTTTACCCAAATTTGATAATGAAGTCTCTATCCTTATCGAACTACAAGTAGTCCTAGACAGGCACACCTACCAACTTTGTTCCCACTCCATCATGGAAGTCTTAATTTAATGGCACAGCATGAAACCAGAAGATGCAACATAAGAACCACTATTCCAAATTTAACAATGATTCTCACATCTGAAACTTTGAGGACAAAGCTTTTTTTAAGGAGTAAGGGATGTTAGGAACCCGTGTCCTACCCTTCTCTTTGCATTATTAGTATAGTAGTCTCTATGGATGCATATGCTTTGAAAGTCATCCTCTAAGCATATTTGAATTATCCCACATACATCAGAAGTATTAATTTTTATAATATATTTAGTATTTAAGCAAGTGTTAAGGCCTAATGAAGGCATCCACAAATATTATTTTATTGAGCTTTCTCAAATTAGGTTTCCCCCTTGAAGTGGTATGCAATCTAAAGGTTGTTTTGAGTTATTTTCTAAAGTTTATTTTATTTTTCAATTATTTTTTGTAGTTCATAAATTTGTGTAGAAGGTTCCTCACAATGGAGGCCTTTGAAAGTAGATTTAGTGGGTTAAATTAAGGTTGGATAATTGGATATAAGAGCTAGAGGAAGTGTTCTTTAAATTATTAAATAAGAGGAAGGCATCTAGGCATAGCCAAGCCTAGGGAATGTATAGTGAGAGAGTATCAAGAGTGAATGACAAAAGGAGTAGGTTGGAGGATAATAAAGGATTCAAGAGTAGAAGAGGTATTGATAGAGATTACTCTATAGATGAGGGAAAATATAAAGGAACAAGAATCATAGAGGCCATACAAGTAGTAAGCCTAATTTTTAAAAAAAGCTAGCCAAAAAGGCATTAGAGCCAAGTGAAGTTGAAAGATCAGGGTTGCAAGTATAGGAATTAGAGTGAGAAATTTGTAGGGATTTATGAATGATTTTGTCTCTACATTATACAAGTATGAACATGATTGGGTATGGGCCTTAAGTGAAATCATATTGTGTGAATGATCAATTAAAAAGTTGTAAATGGGTGATGATAAATGCAAAATAGATAAGAGTGTCATCAGTTATTTCCACTACACATAATCAAATAAAAACTTTAATTTAAAAAAATATGGGAGACCAGAGAATTATATCATAAAAAAGAATAATTTTATAATCCTCATTTGTGTACAACATTAAATACAAGATCCAAAAGATAGTAGTTTAGAAGATCAAAACAACACTATACAATAACATTTTAAATTAAAATTGAATATAAATTAGATGCATTAACATAATTTAGATGAAAACTCCAAAAAAATCATATATGCACATATACAATGTCAATAATACTTAGAATACCATGATAGGCATATAAAAAATTACATCATCTACCAACATAGTATCTAATGTCGGGCGAATATCATATGTGCATATACCATGCCAAAAATGTGTACATTGCTATATAAGCATACAAAAAAGCACATCTTAATCATAAAATATCCTCCCTCTCTTTGCCTTCCTTGAATAAGACTCCCTAAGATGCCCTAATGGTATATGGAGATCCCTTGAATGCCTTATATTGATCCAACGTCTGACTGCAGGTACTATGCTCATAAATCGTTTATAGATGAGCTATTTAAATACAAGTATTAAAAAATTAACATAAAATACATTCAAAAAAGTTAATAAATTAATTTTAAACTAGAAGAAAAAATCATTTAAATATGCACTTACTGCAAGCTCATGATCCTGCTCAATCTACTTTTGATGCTCAAATGAGTCATTTCTAGGCTTAGTTGTATGAATAGGCATCTAAAATAGGGAATAAACATGAGAATATGACTTACTAATCATCTAACTAGGACTATCATATGTCATGGGATAACCCCGCATACACAATACATTCACATAAGTTATATTTTCCCCAAGTATGTAGTAAAATTATTAAAACATAATTATTTTTACAATTCAAAATTACAAGTTAATCTACACCTTCATGAGCGCCTATGCAGATGACATTTTAACAACAATGTTTATGTTTGTCTTATCTCGTAGCGATGGAAGAGTGTCTACTTGATTTATTAGTTGAATGTAAACAAGGTCTCACTTTTCTATAAAGTATCAAAAAAACTATGGCAAATTTTTCTCCTTTATTAAACCAAGAGTGTATTTAATAACACTATACTTGAATTTTAAGATCCTTGATAGATAAATTTAACTTAAGTACAAGGCAAATATACATGGACTAAATGTACATAGAGAATAAGATTAACTCAAAATTTGACCTATGTATAAATAAAAGGTGACGTCTTAACACAGACATATGTAGTAGTGGATGGGCCAGTAGCTGGATTTGTATATGTAAATAATGAGTGTGTAAAATCAAATCCTGTGAATGTGAACTATGATGATGAAGGCACTGTTTCCTCTTAGAACATAAAAATTTACATATATATTACTCAATTTCTATGTAAATTAATGTTAGCTAAATTAAATTTATAAGTATAGCTTAAATTCAATTGACATTTATATAAAATATACCTATATCTATGTAGGGGTTAATGTTTGCACACCAAATGTGCATGCCAAAAACTCATCAATCATAAGTATATCATCTAAGCCCTCTGAACCACTATTTTCATCATCATCAAAAGGTCCAGTGCATATAGATCCACAATATCTTCAAGGGTGGGTTTGGGTATGCACACTAGTTGGCGTATCTCTAGAATCAGTCTTTGAGAGCCTACTCATATGTTGAATGAGAGTATTAGTGAGTGCACCTAGTATTTACAGAGTGTCGATCTCCATGACCTCTTGAACTGTAAATAATATCTCATTTGAAGTGGATTTTGGATATAGATCCTTGCAGGATGATTAGGTGCATGACATACACTTGGTTGATCCTATGTAGAACCTTTCCCTTGGCCTTGAAAGTCACTATAATCAAAATAGTTCAAAATCTCATTGAGGATAAACTCACAGTAAAGTTTACTCAAAAAATACAACGGAACCTCATGGTTGTTATATGGTGGATAATCAAACACCATCCACCATCGGTCCTAGAAATTGGCTCGAATTAAATTGTGTTGCCATCGATGGATTGGAAAATGTTTATAAGTTACTACAAATGGTGCATTGGTGGTTGGGTAAATGAATAAGGAAAAAATGGTGGCTTTTGGTATGTCTCTATTCTTGACCTCATGTGGTGATAATTCAGCATAATAAGCCCTACAACTATCTCGATATAAAGCCCATCTATTAATTTGACTTGATATAAAGTCAATTTGACCTAATAATGACTTTAAATAGTTGGCTAGATACGTGTAGTGGGTGTTGGTGGAAGTCAGATCCCTCATTCTCCTAATTAATTATTTAATTTCAATTTTATTTTCTACAATGTCGGTAGCTAGATTCTCCTAACTGCTTGGGGGATTTTGTGGAATTGTAAGAGAGGGTTAGTTGGAGGGTTAGGTACAGGAACAGGAGGGTTAGGTGGAGGGTTAGGAGGAGTGTTAGGCAGAATAGTAGGAGGGTTAGCAAGATGGAATGTTCAAAATAAATTACCAATCAAATGATGAAAATAACAAAAATTTACTAAAATTTAGACTTAACAGGTGTAGATTTTTAGCACTTACCTCTTCTATGTGGTGGCATCATCAATTAGTCAATGTGGAAAGCTTCCTCGGATGAATTATGGTAACGTTTGGCCTCTCTAGGGCAAAACATGATCATGGAGTGGAGGAGATTGAGGAGAATGAGCGAACCCAAACATAAAATGAGAAAATTTTACATTTGGGTTCTCTTTTTATTTTTTTAAATGACACAGGGTGTGCGATCACATTATTAATGGGGTCGTATTATTTATTTTCCAATAACATGATCGTATTATTGACATTACATGATCATATTATGGCAAATGTCCACAGAGTTGTCCTCCAACTCTATGCACATACCCAAATGATAAGTCCACATTTCCAATAGGGAGGTAAAATTATGTCTAAATATGTGGGAAGGAAATGATAATCGGAGGGTGTTAGGAAGATGTGTGAATACCAATGAAATTCAATAATCTCACAATAATTTCTAATTTAATCCTCTAATGTATAATTAAACCAATATCTTAAAAACATGCAAATTAACAATTAATGAATGCCTATGGGCAAATTTCAAGTATTTACTTTTTTCCTCATGGATTTAATTTTTTTAACCCTTGGGTTTTTGAAGAAAAAATCTAATATATGAGTGAATCTTGCAAGAAACTTATTTCTTTTTCTCCACATGTATGGGTGAGTGCCAATAATTATGAATTTCTAAAATATAGAAACTTAAACCAATATATTTTATTTCATTGAAGGTGTGTATAAATCATTTATAATACCATGTGCCTTAGAACTTATTCTAAATATTGTATATATTTCTAGGTAAAATGTTTAGTGAAAAAATTAAGTTAAAAAAAGTTTTTTACTGCTACGAGGAATAATGTTTTAAACAATATTTTTCACAATGTCCATTTGGTACACTATCCATTATGTGATGTAGCAAGGGAAACGTTAAAATTAATATAATTGATATTCATACTAAGTTCAAATGTATTTAAATAGTTAATCCCCTCAACTCTAGATAATATTTTAGCATCTAAATGTGTGGTTTTGCATTGCATGGTGTAGGATGGTGGTGCAAATGACAAGATAATAAATTAGTCACTAACATAATATTTTATAATTAATATGAAATAAAATGTTATGCCCTTAACCTATAGTATGTCTATGGATATGTATGGTTTAATTGTGTCATGCATCTTATCTTGTCGCATTTATCTATGATATCAAATTATTGGTATGGTGCCTATGAAGTAACCATAACCTAAGTAGGGTATATATATAAGAGGTAGTGGTTCATATTTGATCATAATATTATGAATTTTATTCCCATTTACATGTTTATGGAGGTTGTCCCTTGAAATTTTCTCAATTCTATCTATTTATATTAACTAAGTCTAGTCACGAATAATTGATTATGTTTGTTTTGGCCCTTTTCCATTTTAATTAACATGTGCACTTAATTTAGACCTATTTTTCCACCTCACTATATCATAATCACCTATAAGGACCTATTTATGTTCCAAATTATTATTTGTTTCCTACAAAAGTATTTTCATTGCTAAAAATAACCTTAATCATATGTACAGATTAACCCAAATCCAAAATTCATATGTTTCCCTAAAGGACAAAATTGGTCAATAATGGCAATAAGATATGTCCCTATGGGTCAATTTTGTCCTTTGGTCATCTGTTGATCAGATTTTAAAATTAATCCTAACTCTTATCTTTATCTTTTATGTTGTTAGGAGTCATAACATGTGATTTCCACTTTTAGATTGATATAAAGGCACATTGAAGTCACTATTTATATCACTTGGCAATTTAAATACAAAAGCATATTTACACTAGTGCACACTAAGTAAACGCTGCCTATTCTTCCCAATTATGATTTTGATCACTAAAATCAATCCTTAACAAAGTCACAAGCATGTTTTATCTAGCCCAAAGTAAAGCATGATCTAGTATTCAAGTCATTTATAGATGCATTCATATAATCAAAGGAGCATAATTGCACAAATCACTCCAAGTGGGATAACTACACAAGTTTGATTCCCTCCTTGAAATTTGATATGTAGGCAACATTCAACTATTGTGGGGGTGATTAGGATTAGCTTAGTGTAATTACACTACAAATTTTGATGAAAAGTGGTTGAGATTTATCTCCATAAGATTTTTAATCAATCACAAAAATACTTGTTTATTCAACAATAAAAATTCATACATATAGACAAGCATATCCTACAAACAAGGAAACATGTCAATCCCTATGACTAATCCATTAAGCTTATCTATCCATGTTATCTCTCTTTATGACTATCTACATGAGTTTAATTACAACTCACACAATATAATATAAATCTATTCAACACAACAAATAATCACTGACATATAATCTCACACATATGAAAACTAATAATCATTTTCCTGGCAGTCCCTCAGCTAGTGTTCACATGGGAAGAGGAATCATAAGGACTAAATTTATACATATTAATCCTAGAATTTTAAATTTGTGAATGTCAGATTCAACCAATAATGCATCCATACAAATAAGGGACATTATTACATTTATTTTTGATTGCCTTAAAATATAAACTTATTTAAATATTTTGACAATGAATAATTAATGACACACAAATATTTAAACATAAACAACTAAAAATGATGCATAAAAATAAACGTAAACACATTATAATAAATATAAAATAAAAATGACACATTTAAATAAGATACTAATAAATAAACTATTACCAACATATCCTAAAACAAAATATTAAAAATAATATATAAATACTTAAAACCGAAATACTAAACAAACTTATCACTTTTTAATAACACCACCAAATGCCACTAAATACCTAAACCTTAAAATAAAGTACAAAAGACTTAAAATAAAATACCACATAATAAAATATCTAAGTAATAAATTACACATTAAACAATAAACAATAACTTTAAACCAAAGAACACCGAGTTATACAAAAACTTCAGGCCAAGCAAGAGATAATGAGACTACACTGAGATTTGATGGTGAGACATAACTCAATGGCATTTGGATGCATTGTCCATTCGATCTTAGGTAATGGAGCAAAATCAATAGTGGATGAGCTTGACGCCAATTTTGAGGAAGTCAATCTTGGTGAAAGGCATGTTAAATCTACATGTAAACACCTTCGGAGGAGATACAAGGCAGGTTCGGATCGAGAGTGTAGTCACCAAGTAGAGTTAAAAATTAAATACATGAAGTGGTGAGCTTGCATATGCAAAGGAGCTCAGATTGGCTCAAATTTGCCTCTAATCATGAGTTAGAGATTTAGCTATACCTAAATTGCCACGATGTAAATCACCAAATGGTATCTCAAAGAGCTTGATCTATGTAAATTTATCAAGATGTGTATGTAGTCTAGGGTAGATTTCAAGGTAAGAGAGAGATTTAATAAAATCCAATCTAAGACTAAAAATCCAAACCCTCATGTAGATCCAAAATATCCTCAATGAAAATGTTGATGCATAAAACATATATGAGTAAAAACACAAGCTTAGTCATGATCCAATCCTTCAAACCCTATGTATGGCATGCACCTCAATCCTCTTCACATACATGAAAAATGACTTATTGGCAATAAAAATACTTTGAAAAAACCATATATAATTTATAATATAATTTTGCATTCATACAAATGATAGCAAAATTACACATGTATGCACCATTCTTCTATTGTCACTGTGAATTAATAGCCTATCAAATGAAGGTATGTTATAATAAAAAAGTTTTGGATGTGGTCTACACTCCAAAACTCTTAATAAGAACAATGGTTAAATTGTTGAGAGGTCCTTCAAATACCTATTCTAATATAAATGATGAAAATTATTTGAGATTTCTTTCAATATGATTTTCAACCTATCACAAAAATACTTGTTTATTCAACAGTACAAATACATACATATAGACAAGCATCTCCTACAAAGAAAGAAACATGTCAATCTTTAAGACTATTCCATTAAAATTATATATCTTTATTATCTTTGTTTAGGACCTTTTTACATGAGTTTAATTACAACTCACACAATATATTACAAATATATTAAATACAACAAATAATAATCGACATATAATCTCACATATGTCATAACTAATAAGTGTTTTCCTTAAAAACATTCTACTTGTAGGTTTTCAATCACTGTATGCTCTATTAGGATTTCAACCTTGGAGAAGCTATTTATAGGTCTTCTACACACTTTTGAAGGTCAAATATATACATATAAACCTAATTCCATCTATTGCATGTGATCATGCCCTAAGTTCATATTTTATGTAAAATACATATTTGACATGTGTAGGGGCAATAACAACAGTAAATCCTATCCCAAGATTTTGATCTTGTCTATCAGTTTTAGCTTTAGTTTATGGGGATTTGTAGATCATGTTCTTGATTTACAATTTTAATCTCTTATAAGTTAAACACATTTGAATTTAGACAAAAACAACTAAGTTTGTCATTTTGTTGCATAACTAGTCTTCTTTCAATCATTTGCATATTGTCAGACTCAATCTTTTACTTTCAATTCTTCTTGTCAAAAGGTCATTTATAACATTCTTCTTTCTTCTATTCAATTTATCTTAGTTATGGTTAATTACCACATTAATTCAAATTTTGATCAAATATATTAGTCAACATGAGATATTGTTTCACATGTATTAATGAACCCATGTATTATTTCAATCTTTCCAAACCCTAAATTTCCTTTAGGATTGTAATATTCTAGGATTTCAAAAAAAATTATCCTAAGGTTTAGAAAATTCCTAAACATTTGACACTAAAAGAATCTTCTTTCAACTATGGATCTATATCTGGCACTAAAAGAACTTTATTTTGACCTCAAATATAATTTTTGACACTAAAAGCAATTTATTTTAACCTCAAATATGATATTTAAAACTAAAAACACTTTATTTTGACCTTGAATTTTAGATATATTATTAATCTCCATACACAAAGTTTACTTTTATTTCTAGCATTTTAAGTTACTCCTATTGGTTATAACATGCATTCCATGTTATGTTTCCATGCCATCTAAAAAATATGCTTTCCTTATTCCTGTAAGGCATAATGTTAGGTTAAGTGGGACCCATACTGATCACATTTGAATCCCTCTGACCACTTTTAAAATCAAAGTATTATGGGATCCATTATAGGTTTGACTACTTTTTAGAGGAAATCAAGTTTGTCTACAATATTTTATTCACTATGAAGATCAAAGATGTATAGCTATATTTAATATAGAGATGACTAAATATAGATATGGCCTTATTAAGAGTTGTCAACACATCTCTTTGTTTTATGCTTCAAAATCAGACTCATTTCTTCAACTACAATTTTAGAGGCACAAACAAATCCACTCTTCTACTCAAGAGTCACAAATTGTCAAGAAAAAAATGTCAACTTAACTCTTGTATTTTACGTTTTATGTTTTATCTCCCTTTTCTCTTCCATATTTTAATTTGAAATGTACTTTTTTTGCAATCCTATTACCATGTTATGGCTAATATTAGGCATTAATAATTTTTTTTCTTTTTTTTTAATTTAAGAATAATTAATCAAATCTTATTATAGAATAAATAGTATTAAAATAGTTATATTGGAAGATAAAAGAGGAGATAAGAAAGAGATGGGGATACTTAATACGCATTAAAAATTGGTCAAGAAAGAGCGAGCGAGATTTGTTCCGAATTTGAGTAATTAATCTATGCTTAACCAATGGCATTCAATAAAATTTCCTTTGACTTGTCTAGGGTTAATAAATTTTTATATGCAAAAGTGCTAACATAAGAGTCTTTAACCATTGATTGTTGAATCACTCACCTATATGTTAGAGTTACAATCACTGAGAGGGGGGGTGAATCAGTGAGCCCAAATGATCCTACTTGAATTATGATCTTTACAAACACTTAACCAGTTATCACAAGCATTCATGAAGCATAACATCATTCATAGAATTAAGCAAGAGAGCCAATGCAAGATCAATCATATAACACATGACATACATGGGAAACCCTCTTGGGGAATAAAACCTATTGGAACCTACAATTGGACTTTTATCCTATAATAACAAGATCCAATTTAGACCATCTATAAATGATCAAGGAACTATAATCCCTATTTAGTGAGACTCCAATCCCACAAGGTGATACCACACCTGTCTAGCTGAGTTGCAACAACAACCAAACCGTTTAGCAAGCTTTACCTTTTAAGGAGGCTATAACCACCTTAGATGTTGATCTACCACAACAACACCTATAAAATACATCCACCTCTGAACTGATGTCAACAACACCTAATGATGGACCTCAGATTATCTCTCTTCACCTTCATTCACACTCAAACTGCAAGAACACTATTCTGCCAACAGAATTATGACCAATAAGTCATACAAATAGTCTTCAAACTGATCTGCTCTTTAACTCATACTCAGGTCACTCTACCCTCCTTTTCTCCACAAAACACACACAAGCTTCTCTCTAATTGCTCCTTAGTCTCTCACATACAATTCTAGAACCTAACAACTTTGGTTCTATTATTTATAGAGCAATATTGATAAACAACACCTTAGTCAGCCATTAGGCATGCCTTAGACATTAAGACATCTATCATACGAAATAAGGCTCAATACAATCTACATAGGCTGGCCATAGTAGTTATGGGTCACCCTTAAGCAGCTACACCTTTTAACAAGGCACTTGTAGCTCTTATAGGTCTCATGGAGACATATTCATCCATTAAGCTCACCATCAAGCAAAACATGAACATAGGACCACTTCCAATTACATAAGTCCACTCCTTAGGTCCATTAAAATATCTTTAAATGATCACAATCAACTTAGCTTGCTTCTATGTATGCTCAAACAACTCAAACATAGAATTTATGCATATAGTCACCATCGATGAACACACAGTCAACTTCTTAAACATTGTTCATACTCAAGATAGATTGATCATATTTCTAAAATCCACATAAAGCATCCTCATGGATTCTATAACATGTTCCAATAACTAATTCATTATGAGACATCAAAATAACATCAATACAAGCTTGAATATCCTTCTCGAGTCACTTGCAGAACAAACATGAATACATAATCAACTTCTAGGCTCAATATATTTGTTTGTACTCACTTTCATATCTTCAAATCTATATATCCAAATGCATCTTGGATTTCTCTACCACTTTACTTTTTACTACATGAGAAAATTCATCTTCTATCGAAAGATATGGTCAAAATATAGAGTTCTATTTTTTCTTGTGTTAGATTCAAATATTTAAATATCAACGATCACAATTAACCTTCAAAAATAATTCTTGAATCCTATGGACTCTCAGCTCAGGATCAATCTCATACCATTGATCTTGTTCGAGCTTTAATGCATATACCACCAAAGCTAACTATTAAACTTTTGTTACTTTAACCTCATCTCGTGCCATCTTAAAAAGTTAACTTAATGTGCTCCATCAATTTTTATGGATCAACAAGGTCATTAGCGATCAACGTTCACTATTCAATCAAATGTATGAATTCCCATTCATTGTTGTATCAAGATCCTGTACCTTTACTCAATCATTAAACATCATGCACCTATCCTCATCTCCCTACCTCCTAACTCCTTGGAGCAATGTGCACCGTCAATCTTACTCAAGCTTTAACACTCACAAAAATGACTATGGAGACCCTTTCAATATGCATGAGTAGCCATTTTTTCACCTCAATAACTTATTATGTGCTTCGACACAAGATCTCAAATTTGGACTAGATGATCTCCTTACATAAGACAATCCAACCATGTGACCCACTTTTCTTGGAACTCTCATGCATATGAGATATAATGCCATTAACATGCCTTCTCATAAACATCTATCACAGAGTCAACCATGTCCAAATCTACCTAAAAGTCCAACTTTGAGCAACCATATATTTTGTCATGCTTCAACGCATGAACTCAAATTTAGCACAAATGATCTATGCTCAAAATTAAATAAACCCATATGATCATATTTTATTGACACCTTCACACGTAAAAAATATAACACCATCAAAGTGCTCACTCGACTCTTTCTACCACACTGCAAAATTGGTCAAGTATGGGAAAACACAGTCAATCTGCCTAGGAGCCCAACTTTGAAAAAGCATATCTTCTAACGTACTACATCGCATGATCTAAAAATTAATGTAAATAAACTAGGTCAAAAACTCAAAAAACACATATGACCACATTCACTTGAAAAATCCACACGTGCAAGATATTCCATCATCAAACTACTTACTCGGCTCTATTTGAACATAGAAAACACTATCAAAATCCCTGGGAGCCCAATTTTTCAGATGCATATCTTTTGTCATGCTACATCGCATGATCTAAAAATTAGCACAAATAAACTAGGTCCAAAAATGAACAAACCCATATGATCACCTTCTCCTGAATCATCTACATGTATGAGCATTGACCTCATTAACATGCTTACTCAGTTGTTTCTTGTTATTTTGCAAATTTGGCTAAGTATGGGAAAACAATGAATTTTGACTAAGAAGCCAACTTTACACCCTCATAAATCTAACTACACTTTGACACATGACTTGAGATTTGGTATATAAAAAATAAGGACTAATTTTATCACAACCATATGACCCACTCCCCTTGACTCCTTCCCACATGGTAATGGTGACATCATTAAACTACTTACTCAGCATTTCTGCCACTTGACCCAAAGTGTCTAGATGAGAACTATGATCAACCAGATGAATTACACTTGTACACACAAGCTTTCAAAGCATGGATCATATCTTATAAGACCCATTTCACATGTTCAAACCTCAATACTCGTCCCTAATCGTCTCAATCTATGTTAATACTGAAGATCAACCAACCATACATAAAGCACACTAGAACAAGCACAATGCACACTTTATCATTATCACATAGAAGCGCATTGCACACTTTGTCATTTTCATATAGACTATCAAGGCACTTCATCCACTCACTAGAGAACCTCCATGACATCATCATGACAACTCTCCAAGAAGCACATTGCACACTTTGTCAGTCATATAGACTATCAAGGCACTTCATCCACTCACCAGGGAACTTCCATGGCACCACTATGACATCATAATGACAACTCTCCAACACTATAGGTTAATCTCTTACATATATTTTATATTATATGAAAAACTAAAAATTGATCATTTTAATCACATCTATAATTCAAGACATTTGAGTCCTAATTCATTTGATCCCTAATTAAATGATTTCAATTGATTTTAATTATGTTAATCATATTTCATATCTACATTTACCCAGATAACCAAAGACTTTGACTTCCCTAACGTGTTCAAATAATAATCCAAACATGTTTGCATTGGAGTAGAGGATTAGGATTCTTCATGGATTGCAATTGGGTTTTTCATATATTTTGTGCGTTCATTGTGGTTATGTAAATCCTTAAACTTTTATTCAAATACTCATTTTGAATGTTGTTTAAGATATATTTTAAGAGTTTAAATTAAAATTATTTGCTAGAACTAGAATGATCACCTTAATTATCTTCAATGAAGTTTTATTCAATATTACACTTTGACGAGTTTAAATTAAAATTATTAGTTGGAACTAGAATTATTACCTTAATTGTTTACGATAAATTTTCATTCAATATTTAACTTTGATGAGTTTAAATTAAAATCATTGGTTGGAACTAGAATTATTGCCTTAATTATATACGATGAATTTTCATTCAATATTAGACTTTTATTATGAAAGGAAACAAAAGCTAATGATTATAATTGAGATTGTAGAGAAAAAAAAGAAATCAGGTAGAGGAAACTACATTCTTATTATAATCAATAATTTCTATATAATATATGATATTTTGAAACATTCTAATAGTTAAAAAAGAGGGTAGAGTGTAAAAACCTAAATGTTAAGTCAAGTCAATTCAATTAATTAATGTTCATATCATGTAATGGTTAACACTATTCTAACACAGTAGAATGAGTGTGATGCAGAGTAATGTTTAAAAAAAAGAAACAGGAGGAAGGACTATGTCCATTAATGTCAATTCAATAAAAACCAATTAATAAGTGAAAGGAAAGGGTTGGCATTGGGCATTAAATTTTTATTGACTTCTAATGTCACAATCAATATTTGTGTGGGCCACATTTTAAAAACTTTAAATTTAATTTATATATATTTTTAAATATTAATTATTATTTTTATTTTTATTTAATGTTTATATTTTTATCTTGTATAATAATGTAAAAAATATTAATTAAGAAGTACTTTTATTATAATTACATGTGTGATATATCTTCTATCACTTTAAAATATGGTGTTTTTCTAGATGACCATATTATTACTTTTGAATATAAATTAATTTTTTATATATTTTAATTAGAAAAATTATATATTTAAAAAGATATAAAAAATTAATTTATATTTAATTACTTGAAATATAAAAAAATCATCAAAATCCTTTTGGGTGGAAGGGGACAATTTTCTACCAAGGGACAATCAAACTCCTAAGATTAACCAAGAGGTGCATATGGGAAATTTGACTTAGATAAGAATTTTATTCATATTTAATTACAAGTTTATATATGATCTTTTTTAACCTCAAGTGAGATGGAATAAAATTTAATTTGAGGTCCCATCATATTTAGTTACTATAAATAAAAAATATCATAAAGATCATTTTCAATGGAAGGGAACAACTCTCTACCAAGGGAAAACAGAACTCTTATGTTAGAATGTAAAAGACTTAAATGGAAAATGTCACGTACCCAAGAGGTTTATTAATCCAAGACCCAAGATGAACATGATGAAAATTTTCTTAATGAGATTTCAATGCATTGATGTGTGGATAAAATTTATATTGGATATAATGTAGAGAATCACAAAAAAGAGAAAGATAATACAAAAAGAACACAAAGTTATATTATTTTGTGTGTTCTATAAAATGCACACTATTGGGAAAGATGTATGGTTGTTTATCTTTTGCTTTAATTGATAACTAAACCTAAAAATGTGTATACATATATTAAAATTTCATAAAGGCAAAAACAACTCTTACAGAAGTCTAAGCAGTTGAAATTATATGTGATTCTTTGCTTTATAGAAATTGTATTAATTACCATCAAAAGTAAAGCTCAACATTTTGGCACTGGTCCTTACCTCATGAAATGGGGAATTTTCCCTTCAACCCCAAACATGTATAGAGTAATGTGATTCGAACCTATAAGAATGGAAATAACATGCTTTTGACACCTTGAGGTATCATATAATTTGAGTTGGCCTTTGTGGTGTGGTAGTCAAGTCTGCAAGAACCTATTTTAGTTATTGGTGGATACCACATATGGTTTTTTCCATGCATTTTTTAGACCACATATGATTTATGCAAATTGGATTATGCCATTATATAAGTACATTGTGCATGAGTTGAAGTGAACTAATGATATTAGTGGTACTATGTACCTCTAGAGGTTATTTTAAGGTGCCACAAATTGTTGAAGAGGTACTACAATAACTACAAGGTATGAGATTATGATCCATGTGTAGCCTTATATCCTTCCTCACCATACCTCACTATCGTGAAAGCCTTCTCACTCCTCTTACTAAATTGGTATCCTCATCTTTTCAACATCTCGCATTAAGTTCATTGGCTTTCCGTGATATATAATAATGGCACAACTCCTTGCAACATTTCACACAACTTCCCTGACACTTAGTATTTTCCCCTTAGTTCCTTAGTATCTTGGCTCACTATTTTGCATAGTCCCATGATTACCATATATATCCTTCATATCTCTCACATCCTTTGCAAACCTACATAAACATGGTTCAACACACGTAACATTTATGGTCTTGCACCCTTCATGCCATAATGTTCACAGCTTCTATATCACTATGCATCATTATGTTTCATTTACAACCTCTCAAATTCCTTGCAACACTCCATAACATTCATAACTTACCTCAAAGTTTCATAGCACCTCTCAATCCTCTCATTGAACAATAACCTTGACCACTACTTCTTTGAATGCTAGTTATCATAGTAGATCTACATATTGCCTTTACACATCAACACTCATTTTTCAACTCTCTACTACCACATAACACACAATATGGCATCTTTGCATCATGTCACATGTTTGTTCACAATCGTCATGTGTCAAGGAAGATGAAGCTACTTGTAATTGTTTCTCCAACTATATATATATATATATATATATATCATTTTTGTGTATGCAATAATTACCTATTGTGTATTAATGTGGTGTGCCACAAAAACTTGTTTAGATAAACTCTAAAGATGTTTAAAGAGCTGCTTATAAGATTGTTCTCTATGTTCAATGTATTGAATGCATAGTTAATGTGTTTTCCATACATTATTTTGTTTTAGGACTACTAATGAATATGCATATGTTTATGGATCTAACATGAAATTGATGTGATATTAGAAAGCATGTGTATGGCATTGATTTGCGTAAGACTAAGTGAACAGAATGAAAAGTGATACGGAGAATGTGATAATTCATTTGGAATCAATGACATGATGTTTATATAAAGCTTTGAACTGATGTATTACCATATTCTATAAATCTATTAACACAATTTGATTTGATTAATTAGTTAACGGGTTCTATTGAGTGTACATTTTTAGCATGGGTTTTATGACCTTAAAGAAAGGGAGGGTATCATTGAGGAGAGATGAATAGATAGGAGGTCAAAACTTAATGAAATATATTTTGGTGAAAAATGAACTGAGAATACTATAGGGATGTGTAGACAAACTAGAATAGGTACTTACCAATTTTGTTTTCACTTAGTGTGATAAACATCATCTCTTAGCTCCAATTAATAAAAAAAAAATTGAATGTCATATATCGTTAAGAAATTTTAGCCAATGTGTCAATAGACATTGGATTTCCTTCTTGCATTAGTCTTCAGATACACCCAAGTTTCATGCCTAGTAAGGTGTTTGTCACCTTCTAACCTGTAAATAATAATATGAAGGTTTTATTAAAATCCATGCTTGAGTAACCCATATAGAGTTGAAAATATCTAAATATAGACTTTTTGAGCACATGGTTATCTATAAGGTGTAGTAAATGAGTTTGGTTGAAATTTTACCACATGGGAGAAATAGGAAGTTGTGATCAAATAAAACTCTATCCAAAAATTAATACATTCAAAGAAAAGCAATGAAATTCACCCAAATGAGCCTTTCTTGGAAATAAAATGCAATTGATCAAATTAAATGTTTGTGGGTGAAGTTGTTACAAATAGGACACCTTTGTTTGGTCAAAGGGCATGAGTTTTTGGAGAGCCAAAGTTCTAAAAAAAAATTAGAACCATTTTCAAAATGAGAAGTTTGTATTTTTTGATAGAAAGGACGTCATTGGAATAAAATAAGGAGCAAGGAGGAGAAGAGAACATTGTCTGCAAGAGAGAATGCCATTGGAGGTAGGTATAATATAGATCAGAGGAAAAATATGTCATTTCCAAAAAGATAGCAAATCAAGAAGTAATACTCAGGTTAGTAAAATACTACATCCACCTATTTTTAGACAACTTATGCTTATCTTGATTGTGTGTACCCTTATTTGGCTATGTTTGAAACATTTTGGGTCCATGTTATTATTATTTATCTATGTTTGAAACATCCTAGTTATATATTATTATTATTTGGCTATATTTCAAACATCATGGGTGTGTATTATTGTTCTTTGACTGTATTTAAAACATCATGGATACATATTATTATTCTTTGGATACATTTGAAACATCCTAGCTACATATTTTTAATCTTTGGTTATGTTTATAACATATTAGTTGCATAGTATTATTATTTGATATCATCCTATTGTGACAAGCTGAATTTTAACTTTTTTACAACCTTAAACAGTCACATTTACATTAGATAGGTTGTGTACCACTTACCACTTGTCTCTTAGTTGATTCATATTTCACTTGGCTCCCTTTTGATATCATTGGTTGAGTCTTTCAATCTTAAAATACATTCTTTTCTTAAACAAAATTCTATTCTACAATAAAATACATAAATTTAATATTTTAAGGAGAATTTGCCCATATAAATTGAATTTAGTCTTTTATGTATGGCGTCATGTTCTCAATTAGTTATACCTTAATGTGAAAGCTTCCTTTGGCTATAAAAGAGGCATAATACCTTAGGAAAAGCTGAAATTTTAGCATTTATATACTCTGAACTTTAAACAACAATTGATTAAATTTAATCTTCAAAGGAAAAGTTATTAAAACTAAACAATCATATATCATTTTGTCTTATCTTGAATGATAATGAATAATTGATAGAATAGTGTTTTGGTTTAAAAATAATTTATGGATACTCAAAAACAAATTCTTGAATCTAACCAGACAATATAAACAAATACCCTTACTTCAGAAAGGAACATGAAATTTTGTGATAGCTTGCACTCATTAATAACTCGCTTGATTACTAATTAGTTCATTTTCATCAAAAAGTAGTTCATCTAGATTTTTAAAGGAATAAGAGGGTATCGTTGTACTTTTTAACCCAACATCATCCCTATTGATAATTCAAATTTGTTTATTTCCCATGTTATTTATTGATAATATTATAACATTATTTATAATAAACATTTTCTAAAAAATATCAATTTGGCTGACATATAACTCATTAATTAAGAATTTACCACTAATATTCTACTTAAATAATATTTACAATACTAAGCATTATGTATAAACAAAAAAAAATCATTGGGAACAATTGTTCAATTATGAATCAAGCATCAAACATAAGACTTTTACACCTTAAAGACGTTATAAATTTAATTATAAATATAGAATTAATTCCATTCATAGACCTTTTAATTATGTGTTTGGATATATTAAACATCTAAGTACTTAGAACCCCATGTTTTATAAAGCAATGGATAAAGGGCTATTCAGGCAAGAGGAAACCATAAATGATTTTACTTTGAATTTTGGTTATTAAACATCTTTATCATGTGCTTCATGATTACTACACTTAGGTTAATTATTTATTTCTTAATATATCACTAAGAGTTTAAACCATAAGGAGTTATTTAACTTATTAAAATTGAAACTTTTTTACACCAATTTATTATATGATCATTATTCAAGACATGGACTGGACATTGATTGTGTGGGTGGTATGGAACATCTGTGTTAATCAGGGTCTCATAAAAATGTTTTAATGATCATAATATTTACTAATTAGGAACCATTAAGGCCTAAAAATTGTTGGATGTAAAGGTCAAAGAGACCTTGGGTTAGAGTAGTGGACCTCTAAACATGAGTACCTTGGGTTCTCTGAGTTGGATATGATAAGAGGTACTTGGTGTTTCCATAATGATGGTCTTAAGTGTTGTATACAAGTAGTATGCATTAGGAATGTACTAGTTTCTACCTTGGTTCATAGACTCACTCACATCATGCTATGTGGAGTAGTTATGGTGTCGATGTAATCATGCAATGATCTCCTTGTATTAAAACATGTATATATCATTTTTATGAATGGTAGGGCCACTCTTAGTGGATGAGAGGTGTGCATGGGATGTGAAGGGATTTATGTTTGGATTTAAGACCCTCTATGATAATTAATGTCCCTCTCTGTATCTACATAGTTTGCTTCCAGTCTTAGATGTTTTCCTACTTATTTTGCTTCAGTTGAACTTTTTTGGATGTTGTTTGCATTGTATATGTTTATTTAAAAGGATGTATGTGAATGATGTAATTGAAAAAATTATGTAATTCTAGGGACCTTGAAAAATAGAAAAAAATATATTGTGTCATATTAAATAATTAAAATGAGAATAGATTTAATATGTATAGTACTTCCTTTAATCTATTATATTATCATAAGCAATGAAACTGTAACATGAGAAAATATTGAATTCCATTTTATATGTTGTGCTTTCACTAAATGGAAAAGATTTTAATCATAAATTACTTTTTTATTATTGTATACTTGGATAATTATCAAATTTAATTAAGGATTAATTTGCTTTATGAGTACATTGTCAATAGACTAGATCAAATGATGTTAGTAAGAATTTGAACATATTTCATTTTATTTTCGTTAGCATACTCTTTTATGCATATAAAGTAAAATATGAGGTACATACAATAAAATATTATTGTAATGTCGTAATGAATAAGTTATAAAATTATATAAAACATTTTACCTAGTTCATGTCGATTAAAATTTGATTTATAAACATTTATGATAATTATTTCATGAGTGGATCGAGGTTGTACTAGAATACATGTTATGAAAAATACACTAGAGTTTGAATGCATGAGTAATTATAAGAATATTGTTTAACTTTGTTGTCATGATATGTTGTAGCATTATAGTCACTTATTATTTGTGAACTTAGAATATATGTTTGGATGAGTATTGCTTAAGAAAACCTTCATGAAATTTAATATTATTATTACTATTAAAAAATAAATAAAAAATAGTTTTACCTTGAAGGAGTTCTTACATCATAGTATGAGAGCCTAGATTCAATGTATGGGCCTAATTGGATTATTATGTTGATAAGACATAACTCTTTGATCCTTCTAGGCTACTATAGATTAGACACGTAAAAATGATGGAAGTGATCAAAATAGAGAAGAACCTAAGGCTAAGCTAAACCAAATCTTAACCATTGGAACCATAACCCAAGAAAGGATGTGTGTCTTGGAATAACACTCAGAAAGACGGTCATGAGGAAAACTTAAGAAATAATAATGATGGATAAGATAACCATAACTTTGTTAACCATGAACTAGATTAATCCTAATAGGAAAATCAATAATGAGCCCCCACCAAAATAGGCTTGATTTAAAACTAATCTATAAAAAGACTTAAAGAGGATAGCCCTACCAAATTACAATGGAACAATACTTTGGGTATGCTACATAAAACTAGCTAATTGAAATGAAAAAGTAATTTTAACTTTGAAACTTCTCTGAGGAAACTAAGGTTTTTTAGGGAGCCTACCATGTATTTGGTGAAGCCTCAGCTTGGTGGGAAAACTTGGAAGCTAAAAGGAAACTATCAGTAGAAAGCACCACCTCAGAATAACTCGTGTCCTATTTCAGAAAGAGATTATTTCCATAGTTCTACTACAATATAAAGATGATAGATTTATAAAATATTCGATAGGGGGATATGCCCTTCACTGATTACTGGGATAAGTTCACTTGACTCTTGAAATGTGTGTCATAATACCAAGGTGATGAGAGGATGAGGATTTAAAGTGTCATTTTGGGTCTGAACCCTCAAATGGGTATTGTTATAAACCTCCATGGACCCACAACCATGGATCAAGTTTCAGAAAAATATATGAAATAAGATCAAAAACCAAATACTTTTGCATTTTCTAAAAGAGATTTCAATAACAAGGGGAAGGGTCTAAAGTAGCAAAACTTTAACTCCTTTAGAAATAAGTTTTGGAAAGGCAATAGGAATGGTGGTAATAGGAACACCTGCTCAAGGAACAATTTCAAGATTGAAAACTTGAACAAATCCAACAATGGACCTAAGGGATGTAATAGAAATAGAAACAACAATAGTGTAAATTTCAAAACTGGGGGCAAGCCCTAAGATAAAAAAGGCCCAGTAGGTAGATGTTTTACTTGCAGAGGCGATCACTATGCCAACCACTACCTTCATATAGAAAATAGTTTTTAGTCTAAAACACCCCTACCAAGTTAGCAACAATTTTTTAGCAAAGGATTCACGCAATGGTGGATAACCACCAAATAAACTTCCAAGTTACACTAGTGGAGGTAACAAGAAAACTCTTTGATTTTCTAGTTACTGTACTTATTGATACATGAGCATCTAAATGTTTTGTGGCTCATGAGATTATTAAGAAATTTTTAAGGCTATTTTTATATCAAATTCTTGGTCGGTCTAATATGGAAATCAAGCAATGAAAAAGGTAGACCAATGTCTATTTGAAACTAAGTTCTAAGTTCACCACTATATTAAATTTGTATGTGGCCCCTTAGGATCTTATGACGTTACAGTTTGGGTGAATTAGCTATGGAAACATTGAGCTAAAGTCGATTTATTTTCCAAAATTGTATTATGTATAAATGACAAAGGTTATTCTAGAGTAATGCAAGAAGTTAAGCGATACATTAACCTAAGGTAAATTTCTATAATATAGTTGAAAAGCCCAAAAGTAAAGGGTGTATCCTATTCATAATAAAAAATGATGAAGTTAAAGAAGAGAAGGAACCTATTGGTAAAAATCATATTTACACAATGATATAAGAGTCGAACATCTCAAAGAGCAAAGAATGAATTAGTCATAATAATAATATTGTTATTACTCTAACTAATCAACATATGAAATGATACAAAGCTATATAGGAAATATGTTTCCTATATTTGGGATGGTGAGATCCCTAAAATATCTCACACAAACAATCTCCCAACTAACCAACTGAATATATATGAATATATTGTTACTAAAATATATTCAAATAACTAACAAATTAAATAAAACTAACCCATATATTATTGTTATTATTCATAACAATAATATACCACACAAACACTTATTAACATATTATTGTTTAACTAACAATAATTATGTTATTATAAATTAATAATGTGAACACACCTTAACATTCACCCCCTTGTGAACATTATTAACCCCTAATCTACACCCCCTTAATGTGAAAATGGGGAAAACGTCTCTCCCAAATCTGCACATGTACTCATGATTTGGTGATTAAATGGCTTACCAACAACCAAAATGAGATGGTTTTAAAATGGATAACCAACAACCACAAATAAATGGTTTTACAAGTGGCTTATCATAAACCACAAAACAATGGTTTTACAAGTGGCTTACCAAAAACTATATCATAATGTGTAGTGTAGTTACTAGCTCTCTTCACTATCACATTTTAGAGAAGTTACAGAGGAATTTTTAGTTCATTATTATAAATGTGTACAAGAATCCATTATTTGTTCTTATTTATACAACTAAAATCAAACACACAATTGAAAAGAAAAATGTCACTAAAGTAAAAGTGGCCCCATCGTTAGTGGCTAACGAGAGGCTATGAAACCTCCGGCATTTGTTTTCTTCAACCTTTAGTGACTGCAGATGATTACTCAGTCGATGAAGATTTGAAGCACAAATGTTTCCACATTGGGTGTACTTCCCCCCTCAATGTGAAACAATACATAGGATGTCAGGGTTACCCAAAAATGCTTCTGTAAGAAAAAAATATATCATTATTTTTATTATTTTTTAAAAAGACTTCGACTTTAAACTCTAGCGTTTGAATCTTTTTATATAAAATTGACATGACCAAGATGAACTATTTTTAAAAAAATTAACAAATAAATGTCTATGGACCTAATTAATTTCAATTACTCGACATTTGACTCGTGACTTTATAAATTCTAAACATAACTTTGAAAAAGAAATGACACTATTTGGTGACATACATTTGATATAAAAAAGACTCTAAATGATATAAAAATGACATGACTATATAAACTTAATATCACTTTTGACGTAATGGATAAAAATGACTTTAAAAACTTAAAATTAATGCAACTTAACTATTTGAATACTGACCGTGACTAATATTGCATGCATAAAGAAATACAAGTATAAAATCATGTAGACTTATTCAGCCACTCAAACAACTCTTCATTTTTCATGCAGGTCTACCCAATGGATGATTGACTGTGAAGATCATTATTTTATATGGTAGGCTCACTAGCATGAAAGAATCTACATCATTATACCATGAATAGTGGATCTCTTGATGAGGAGGATAGTTGGTCTACTTGAGAGATTTGATATGTTGGCATAATGAATCTAATGCTTGAGCTGATACATGTGATATGTAGATGAACCCACATCACTATAATCAAGGCAATGTGTAAATTCTTAAGAAGCAATTCACCACCATGAAGATCAAGGTGGGAATATCATAGAACTATTGCACCCAATTTTGAGTTTAAAAACTTATTGAAGGAGTTCGATTAATGACCGGTGAAGGTAGGGAATGTCATTGGAGAAGACCCAAAGATCGAGGTAGTTGTGGTATGTGTATATCTGATCTAGTTTCAAATTAGATAGAATATAATTGGTGGTAAACATTGAGTGGTTGTTTACACTGATTAGAATGGTGGGAAGATCATGGCTTGTTGTCCAAATCCTAGATCTAAATGTAATACAATATTGATCCAAGTGTTAAGACCAAAATGTAAATTAATAGAAGCTATAAACCTACAGGCTGATCTCCAATGGTGATTCGAATGCAAATGAGTCACTGAATGCTCCACGGTTTTGATACTAGTGTTAAACACCAAAAAAACTTATACAATAATAAATTCAATGATGTATGCAACACTTACATGCAATGGTGCCATAGAATTTTAAGTTGGGCATTGATCTAATCATTCAATGCACATAAAGGGATGTGTAAAGCATGAGATGTAGTATAATGCATAGAACATGTAGAAGACCACTCGTAATTAATGTCTCATCCATTGGGGCAAAAAAGCATAGAGTTGCCCCTTTTCTCAGTTCAAGACTTTATTATAGGAATAGGAACAAATATGCTCTGATACCATATATTGATAAAAATTATATTTACATAGTGATATAAGAGCTGAACATCTCAAATAAAAAATAATGAATTAGACATAATAATAATATTGTTATTACTCCAGCTAATCAACATATGAAATAATACAAATCTATATAGAAAATATGTTTCCTATATCCATGATGGTGAGATCCCTACAATCTCTCACACAAACAATCTCCCAACTAACCAACTGACTATAAACGAATATATTGTTACTACAATATATTCAAATAACTAACAAACTAAATAAACTAACCCATATATTATTGTTATTATTCATAACAATAATATACTACACAAACACTTATTAACGCATTATCGTTTAACTAACAATAATTACATTATTATAGATTAATAATGTGAACACACCTTAATAGAACCTACAATATAGGATTACCCCTTCACACATGATTTCAGTGATGTTTTTCCTAATGAATTACTAGGACTACCACCCAAAATATAATTTGATTTGTCTATTGATATCATACTTGGTTTTGATCCCAAGTCAAAATCCCCTTGAATGATGATAACTGAGTTATTTTAATTGAAAGCTCAATTACAAGAACTGATAACTAAGGGTCATATCCATCCAAGCGTGTCTCTTTGGGGTGCACCAATGGTTTTTGTTAAAAATAATGATGGTGCATTTAAGATATGGAATGATTATAGGATGCTTAATAAATCCTCAGTGAAAAATATATATATTTTACCATGCATTGGTGATCCCTTTGATCAAATGTGAGGGGCAATGGTATTTTCCAAAATTGATTTAAGAGCAGGCCATCATCATTTGAGGATCTAGGTGGGAAACAATCTAAAAATGGGTTTCAAAACTCATTATCAGCATTATGAGTTTACAGCTCTTCCCTTTGGACTCACTAATGCTTCAATGGCATTCATGAACTAGATGAATATCATATTAAAATATTATTTTGATAAGTTTGTGTTGGTTGGATAACATTTTGATATACTCAGAATCTGAAGAGGAACATATCTAACATTTGAGGTTAGTGATGTAGTGGTTGAGAGACCATAAGTTGTATGGCAAGTTGTCCAAATGCTCTTTCTTATAGAAAAGAGTGTATTATTTAGGGCATATCATTTTAACTAAGGGGATTTCAGTTGATCTTGTAAATATATGAGTTATCATGGATTTCCATCACCAAGGAATGTCCATGAATTTTATAGTTTCATAGGCTTAATGGGACATTACAAAAGGTTTGTTGAGGAGTTTTCTAAGATTAGGAACCCAATCACTTCTTTACAAAAGAAGAAACAAAAATTAGTTTGGACAGAAAAGTGTGATCAAAATTTTCAACTCTTGAAAGAGAAGTTAACATGTACACCTGTGTTGAATGTTTCAATCCCAAATATAAATTTTACAGTGTTTATGTATGCATTGGACAGAGGATTTTGGGGTGTGTTTTTGCATGATGGCCATGTATTGGCCTATGAGTCCAAAAAACTCAATCCCCATGAGCTAAAATATAAGTAACTTGATCTTGAATTAGTAGGTATTGTTCATACATTTCTCATGTGGCAACATTTCTTGTTAGGAAAGCCTTTTGATCTTTGAACTAGTGACCTTGGGTTGAAATATATTTCCACTCATCCCAACCTTAAATATTGGTAAAGGTGTTGGTTGGAATTCTTGAGTGAGTAGGATTTTGACATCAAATATATTAAGGGAAAGGAAATTAGAGTTGCAAATTCCCTTATTCAAATAATTTATATAGCTTTCATGGTGTTGGTGGGATTATTCATTGGAATATAAAGCATAAATGTCAAACCATGAAATCTTACAATCGTACCATCGCATCAGACAACCTAAAGACATATTGCATGACATCCACTGTACTTCATGGCATCCCACAAAAATGGATAAAATTGTATAGACACGAAGGAGAGATTTTTTTTTTGAGAATTTATATTGTGTTTAGTCTTGAAATTGAATTTTAAGGGAAATCATCCCGATGTACTAAACTAAGATTGATATAGATATATGTACTATTAGAAAGTGAATCATGTGTCATTATTTGTATTATACATTATTAGTGTTATATTTATTTATGCTTGATTAATGTAATTAATGATAGATTAAATTATATTATATTCTCCTTGTACCCATTATTACTATCGAAGATATCGAAATATGAACTCACAACTTGACATAGATTTTATGTCAACATTTGGTGTTTAAGCCTAGGTTTTAGAGAAACTAATGTCTAGGGTGAATTACCCTTTAGAATTTTTTAATATGAATATAAATGAGATAGAAAATTGGTGAGAAATGAGACTAAAACAATATATTCAATATTAAGGAAAGAAAACTAAAACCACAATTGATCGGGTGAAGAAAAATTGTTTATGACCGTAAGATGAAGAGTTATGGGTGAAGTTCATAGATTTACTATGGCCTTGGATCTTAAGATTAAAAAATAAAATAAAATACTCAAGGTTACATATCAATAAACCAATTTAGTAGATGAAAGAGAAGATAAAAAATCTTTAATAAGTAGACAATTATTGGACGAGAGCAGTGGACTATTGGTTTGAGACTACCTTAGACTCATTTATAACATTGTGGGAAATTTAGGGAAGGATAATATTTGATGCAAATAAGGTAGAGTTATTATAATCTCCAAGAGGAATATTCATTTAAAAAAATTCATCTTTAATTAGCATGTTATTGATCGAAGGAGGACTAATAAGAAGCGATAAATTGTTTATGTAGGGGACTGACACCTAGGGGATGATATAAGGTAAGAAGGGGTTTCCAATAAAAATATGAATAATGGAAGATAATATGTGATGAATGGGGGGAATAAATGGAAGAAATAATAATGAAATAAGTTAACAAAAATTTTGAATGGGGATTAATAATAGGGAAGACATAAGATAAGATAAATTAGAGAGAAAGTAAAAGAAGGAAAGAAAGAGGAGGAAAAGAGGGAAAATAAAAAGTAAAGGAGAGAGAGTAACATATTAAAAAAGGAAAAAATTAGGCCATACTATAAATAAGTAGTAATGGGACAAGTAAGAGTAGATAAGGTCAACAGAAGAGAAAAAACAATTAGAGGGGAAGATGGAAACATAGAGAGTGGAAAGAGATGAGAGAAGGAGATAATGAAGTTTAAATAAATAAAACTCAAAGATGAAATCATGTGAAGTTTCCATGGGAAGAAGGGAAGAAGAGTGTGAATAAAAAGACACTAGAAATAATTTGAGATATATAGAATTCGAAATTATGTGTGACAACACCCAAACTGGTGATAAGAATGAAGAAGTTCAGGAAATAGATATAAAATGGATGCAAGAATAAAGTACTAAGAATAAAAATTTAGTAGGGCAAAAAAAAAAAAAGATCACTAGAATCAGTAATAAAAATGTTAGATAGAAAATTTAGGGAATATTTGGAAGCGGAAGGCCAAAGTGAACCTTTACCAAGTATGAGAAGAATTAGTTGGATAGAAGGAGAGAATAAGAAACAACAAATAAGTAGAAAAAGGAAAAAAGAATGAATAAATAATGAAATGATAAGGAATTAAAAGTAGAGAAATAAATTTGAAAAAAAATAGTTAAAAAGATAGTATAAAAAGCAATTATAGATCATAAGTGAGAAGCATAATTAGAAGACGAAAATAATGGAGTAGAATAAGTTGATGATAGAGAAGGAGAAGGATATAATGAATAACAATAAGTAGGTAATAAAGAAGAACTATATAGTAGTGAAGAATATTATGAAGAGAAATTATTTAAATATAATAGAAGAGAAAATGATAAGAAATAAAATGATGTAGAGGAAAGTGAAAAAGAGATGTGAGGAGATTAGACCCCCCGGTTGTGCTTGAACCAACCATAGCACCCCATGCAAATTCAAAAATTGAGAGACACAATGCGTGAAGGTGTATAAATAGGATAATAACTAAGAGATGCACATACAAAACACAAAACTAAGAATTTGAGAAGAAAATACATAGTAAGAAATTTTGAAGATGTATTGGGAAAGAGTTATTTTGAGTTAGATATACTACATGATAAAGGTAGAAATAAAATTGTAGTTAAACAACAATACTATAAAGAGAAAAAAGGAGAAGAGAGATAAGAAACAACAAACCCTAAGGCAAGGTAAAAACACCAATATACTAGCAGGAGGAGAAACAAATTCACACAAAGTTATAATGCATAGAAGACCAAATTACCTATTTTTGGAAAAGATACAGAAGCGTTTCTGTTTTCATTAGATTCATATTGGAGGATTTATACTATCATAGAAAATCAAGTCAAATTATTTGATTTTGTAGTCACTTTAAATGATGGTACATGAAAATTAATCCTACTCACATTAAGGCATGGGATGATATCAAATATATTTTTAAAAGTGAATTATACTATCCAGAGACACCCGTAGAAGGCATAAGTAAGATGAGATAATTAATTCAAGGAAACAAAGAAATAATAATGATTTTAAAAAATATATTTAAAGAGTTAGTAAGATGTTAATATAACATGTAACAAAAAAATAAAAATAATGGTTTATATCCATATTATTACTATATTTAAGAGTAGCTATTGATGGCAGAGAATTCCAAACATTTTTTGAAGAATTATAAATGGTGGATCAACTAGAAGCATAAACATCGAGTAATGCAAACCAAATTTGAGAAAATGGAGCAAAAACTGTCAAAACCAAGATTGAGATAGGAAATACAAATGAAACCAGAAATAACAAATACTTCACCCACAAACCCAATCACACAACCCAAGATTCGGTGTACTATATGTTCTGAGGAAGGACATATTAAGGTATAGTGTCTTTATGCTGAAAAATCAAAAGGGAGACATTAGTTCAAGATGACCCAACTAGAATGACACCTCCAATGCAATCAAAAAATTATAAATAATAGACTATGGTGTGTAATTTGCATGTTATATAATCAACATAGTCAAAACATGTCCCTGTTAATGGAAGTAGCTTTCCTTTAAAACCAACTAAGATATTGTAGGATGTGTGAAACATTCGAACACTACCAACAAACATGCCTTGGAGTGGATATATTAGAGGACCTAAGAAATATTAAGAAATAATAGTCATAACTATGAAATAACCAAAATTACCCACTCCTCCATTAGTAACAACAAAATCAAATCTCAGACAACATGTACAAACCCCCTACCAACCACCATTGGCACCACAAAATATAACCAACCCTTTAGACCAAAATTTTAATAAATATCATGGAGGTTATCAAGGTAGTTATTTTTGTAGCCAAATATTTCACCCTAGGAGAGGGTGTTCAAGCCTCTCCAATATTTGGACAACATGGGATTATCTCTAGGCCTATGGGTTGCCTATAGCAAAGGTAAAACTCTAGGTTAAAGAGATAGCTCCATTGATTTTTCTCTTAAGCTCACACACTACACTATACTAATCACTTGGGGGTGAAAAGGGAAGAAGACAACAGAAAGTAACCTATGCTAATGAGGTGATACACCAAGGATAAGTCCACACAACACACTTGCATCTACACTAAGAAGGAAAACTACCAAAACTGACCTCAACTCTATATCCTTCTAGCATAAGTATTTCTCATAGAGGTAGATTGCTATGCATAACTAGAGGTGGGTAAAAATAAGGTCTGATACTAGACACCACCAGTCCCTCTCGCACTTCAAGTACACATTAACAAATAATACACTATATGAGACCTGTTAGAAGAGTTGCCACTTACACAATGCATACAAGAGTAGAATGGAAGCAAGGAGAAATAATATTCATCACTTATCATCTAAATACACTAATTGAAATACTTAGGCAAGATGAGTAAGGAATAAATCAACTTCAAAATCTTTATTCCAAGGCAAAACAAGGTGCCAAACTAGTAGGGCTTCACCATACTAGGTGTGTATTGGATACAAATACCAAAATGGCTTGCATTTATAGAGTAAATGAGAAGAGAGAGAAGAAGAGAATTGGAAGGGTCACAAGTCCATTTTTCAAGCTATCAAAACTAGTTATAATGTGAGATAATGAGGTGGATAAGAATTAAATAAGTGGTCTTGGACAAGAGTCCATTTGAAATGCATCATTCTCTCTCAAGGTGGCGTAAAACTCTTCAGTATACTTCTTTAAAATTGCCCTTTGGTGATGAGTCCATTTGACTATCAAAACTACCATATGGATCATTGATACATTTGCACTATAATTAAAAGGTGGAAACAATATTATAACATCCTTCATATACCTTCCTAACTGATATATTTCTTATTGACACTTGTGTTCATTGTCTGCAGTCATTCATCGGCTCTCTTAGCTTGAATCTTACATCTATCACTTAGGTAGCTTGCATTTTCTCAAAGAAATATCATTGAAGATGTGTTAGGAAACTCAATTAGACCTCATTTGTCCTTTTTTCTATCAAATAGACCTCAATGAAACTCAGATAACACTCTTCACTTTTAATCTTTGACAGTCATGCTCATTCTCACTATCTTGTTTAGGACTGCTTGTAGTGATCAACCCAACAAATAGCCTTCCATACATAACTGAGGTTATATATGGATATGATGTGTTACAAAAATTCCCTAATCACCTTATATAATTATTTTTATTCAACAATTCCCCTCTGCACTTGTAGAACACATCAAAACCTATGAAAAACCTTGTATTAGGTATGTTTGTACAAGAGACAATATGGAACAATTGGGTGGTAAGCAGCCTAGAAGAGTCACAAACTAGTTAGAAACACTTCCCAATTCATTTTAACACTTATATATTCACCTCCATTCATCTTTTCTCCATTGGGTTTGAAAGAGGGTTTTAGGAGGGTTTTTGGTCTCTTGGATTGTTAACAATATTTCATAAAAACCAGATGCTAAAAATCCAAACCAATTCCACTAATGAAAATATAAGGACACATATCAACTATCCCAAACCCCTTTAGGTCTCATTCACATCCTTCATACAGATGTGAATGAATGAAACTAACCATCGATCTCTTACGGTGCATTCTGGGTAGGCTTACGAGGAAAATAGGTTTGAATGGCCAATTTTGTGTAACTCCCTACAAATAAATGGTTCCAATTAGTCTCACATTATCCTTTTAAGGTTATCAATTGGATTATAATTATATCATGGTCATCTGAAATAAGATAGAGGCCATGAGTGTTTAGGCCTAGTCTAGGCCTAATATGCCTAGTATATGTCTGACTATGTGTTTGACCCTCTGTAGATTTACAATGACTATAGGGCCTCCTCCATGCTTTTTCAATTTTATTCCAACTATGAAAATCATTCCATGATCATTCCAAGACTCTTAATTCATCATTTCAACACTCATATACCCTACCTATAGTTTTGTTGTTCATGGAGTGTTCTTTGTTTGAGACAAAACAAAGAGTATCTCCCCTATTGGCACGGTATAATAGATATCATGGACACTTATCTTAGGTAATTTTTATGTTATATATTTATTTTCAAGGTTTCATCATGATCTAATGGCTCTCTACACTACAAACTCTTAATACGGGCTTTCATGACAACGACTGCAGACAGAGTCTTAGTTGTCTGTAAATTAGGATTCAAAACCATTTTCTTGCTTTGTCCCCTTTGTTTATGAAGAACACCTTGAAGTGTGTCATTATCACTAAGGATGTATTATGTTCATTCACTTTATAATCTTCTAACCTACCAAGTATGCATTCTATCACTAGCTTGAACCAGTGTATGACTATGTCAACATGTAGATGCAATTAGGGAAGTAAAAAGTTCCCTGTAGATGCTCATTAGTGTGAAAGCAATGTGTTTCACCCCTATACTTGGCTCTTAAGTCATCAATACTATTTCATGCATAGGTAGACCATTTATTCTTTGATAACATAAGATCATTCCACTACCAATGCATTATACTATTGGTCTACATTCAGAATGTAATTGTTGTTTAGGGGATATGAGATTCTTGTAGTTGTTTATGTAGGCTTGAACATTATACTTCATGTCTTTTGATGCATCCTGAGGTCGTTAGGACATATTCACACTTGAATGTATTCAACTTTGACTGCAGGCCATACTCTCATCTCTACATTGTCAATGCATTAGAAGTTTACAACTTATAGGCTCACTTAGTCTCAAATGGGATTGTGTATCACTAAATATCCTCAATAGAAAATTGACTAGTTTGAACCATTCAAACATCTTCCTTCTCAAATAAACAACCTTCTCTTTGAATGGACATGCTTCTACTATATCTAGGATACAAGAATGGAGTGATTATAGTTGCACATACTTAATAAACACTTAATAAAATATAGAACTATATCAAATAGAGACCTATTTCAAAGAGATTAAGGTAAACTTTCCCTTTGAGTAACATTCTCAACTCTACACCTCTGATATTGCTCTAGAAAGGCTTGTCTATAGCTTATGAGCCTTGAGTGACTTGATAATCTCACTCAAGTCATGGCATTAAACATCACCTATGCCTTAGGCCTTATATGTTCTTCCATTATTTGTACATGACTTCAGATAATTGTAGATGACTATGTATATTAGAGTTCTGACCAATCTTTGTTCTTACTTTGAGAAACCTATCTCAATTAACTTTAAAGTCCCTCTATGGACATATTTCATGGAAAAAATAAATTTCATATTTTAAGAGGAGAATTTAGGTGCATTATACTTGATTTTAAACCATTGACAAAAGAAAAAACCCTCCAATTGATGAAACAATGTCTACAGAGAAATATTACTCACTTCTAGCATAATGAGGGTGATCTTGCCTATCAAACCATGTTTCACATGTGCAAACCAGATGGAAACCAACATGTAAAAGATGAAACTACTCTAAAATAACACATAAATCACTTAGAAACATCAGATCAAACCAAACAAATGAAGAATCTTGAAGATGTTGGGAATGTGCAGTCAACTAGAAGGCACTAGCATTCTTAGGGATAGTTCATGAAGCATAATCCACCAATAAGTAATCCATGACCATAGAGATGGAGTACACATAGACTAATTTCATCCACCAAAGCATTCAGCTCAACTTTTCCCCTCCTATCCATACTAGCTACAAACTAGTTGACTTGTTTGACCTGTCAAAGGGAACGAGTAGAGAGATAGAATGGTTTTCACCAATTTTGGGACTGTCAAAGCAATCTAAATGTGGAGATGACTTGTGGGGATTTGAATATACACTGTTGAATCTTCCACACATGCCATAACTATTGTACATTATGTACAACAACTTAAACTCCCTCTCTTTTCAATTGACTTTCTTCATTCCAACGTTTGAGCCTGGATAATTCAATTGCAAAACTGACAATTGCCACCTAACTAACATGTGGGACATTCACTTACACTTTGACACACTTTTTCCCTCAATAAAACCATACAAATTCATTCAATGTGGCCAAAAAGGACATAAAATGACATAAGATGAACTTAGGCAAATGTGACTAAGATTAAGGCATATTTTATGACATTGGTTATGACCATTGTGGACATTTATGACCTAGGAGACCCTATGGAAGTTTTTAACTTATATGGAGGTTGACTCATTTGACCAGGGGGTCAAATTAGTCAATAATTATAATGAAGGAGCATTCAATGGAGGTTACTAGGGAGAATTCTACGAAGGGTCCTACGGTAGTTATCAAGAAAATAATCATATACCGAGATACCACAAAAAATACTAAGGTGGTCATCAACGGAAAAATTATCAAGGAAGAGATCATGGATACCAAGTATATCAATTGTACTAAGGTTGCCATGGAAATAACTACCAAGGATACCAAGGAGGAAACTACTAGGGAAGACAAGGTGGATAAGAGATAGGCACCCTTGTTATAAATGTGGAAAATAAGGACACAACACAAAATTGCATGGCACCAAAATAAAAACATTGTCTTCAATCAGAAGAAAGGCACACATGACATGTATACTTGTCCAAAATATGCCCAATTTTCAAAACATGAAACACAAATATAGATGCTCTAGATAAACCACTAAAGGAGCTCAACATCTAAATAAGTACCATAGGACAATAAAGAAGAAGATAAACAAAAATAGCAACCGAAAACTTCCAAAAAAGGTATAATTATTTATTTTTAAAATTATAATATAAGTTTAAGAGAAAATTAGAATAAGAAATCCATAAAAATGAACACAGACAACACTATGGATAATGGTAGAGCATCATTACTAATGTAGAGTGGTGCTAAGAAAAATTTAAATGAGACACATTGGGAATATGCATCGAGTGATGAAAGTGACAAAGAAACCTACACCAATACTAAGATCCATGACAAAACAGTGAAACACAAAAAAAATGGAATTAACAAATCACATGGGAAGGAAGAGGAGAAGAAAACATATTTCAGGGAAGAAGAAATGAGTAGGTTAAATAAAATAGTAAAAATGATAAATGAACAGGCATTGTTAGAGAAACTTTGACAATTTTGTAATTATTGGAATAAACAGGGACACACACACACTATTGTAAAGAACAGCAAAAAGAAAAAAGAAAAATAAAAATGTGTTTCATACAAAAAGAGCACAGAAAAACTCAATGGTATAGTTAGACGTCAAGGTATATGGTTGTGGGTTTTGAAAAGTATTGTTGGATTTAGGAGCCGATGTTAGTATCATGTCAAAAAGAACATGGGAAGAATTAGACAAATATAGATTACAACTGGTAGATTATGATATTGTTATGGTAGATGGTAGATTCAAATCATGAATATGAGTATTAAAAGGGGTAAAGGTGAATTTTATGGTGATAACCAAAATAGTATATTTTGAAGTTATAGAATGCTTCTCCAAAAACCCATCCAATTTCATTATTTTAGCACTAGGTTGGTTTTTGAATTGTAATGGCATTTTAAATTGTGAGGATGAATAAATACCCTTGAAGGTAATGGCATCATGGCCCATATCCCTCTATAAACATTAATGACTGCCACTTGGACTAAAGAATTATGGGAAAACACAAATGAAGACAATGGTTTTGATGATCTCTAAAGAATCTATGTCATAGATAAAGTACTTCACTTTGATAGGAACTTTGAATCCAAGGAGGGGGATAAATATAATTTTAAAATGAATAACTTGAGTCAAATACCAAAGAAGATATAAAATCCTAGTTATATGGCACACTTGAAACAAGAATCAGGAATATTTTGTACTTACATAGAATTGAACTAGAAAAAATGAATATAACAACCCAAAGGGAAAAAATAAATGAGGAAAAATATTATTTCACTGAAGAAGATGAAATTGAGTACCATTAAATCATAGATTAAGAAGAGGACATATTTTATGATACCACAAAAAAATGGGACTATGATGCAGACGTAATACATAATGTCACAGAAATAATTTAGAATGCCATGGAACACAGGGTGATTCAGCATATCATGGAACATATAAGAAACATCATGTCACATATGTTAGATACTCGAGACCACATAAGTCATACTATGGAACTAATTAATGATGTTTAAAGTTTTTTATTGCATACTATGAAAAACAATAAAATGAACATATTGTTGAACACTACCATACAACAAAAAAAGGGGTTAGTAGCACAAAATCTAGAAATACTTAGTACACTGTAACCATGAAAAATATTCCTCGTATAAAAAATAAGTAAAATACAATAAGAAACAATAAAAATACATTATAAAAATTATAAAATAAAGGAAACAATACATAATAACATTACCCAAATAAATCATCGAAAATACAAGAGACACTACTAATAAGAAATCAAATCTATATTAGAGAAGAAAGAAAAACAAGAACACAATAGAAACACCACAAAAACAAATCAAATGAACATTTTTATTGGGGAAGGGATCATCACATAGTAACTTACCTGAATTCTTTGGAATTGGTGAAGTTAGATCATATTTAGCACAAATGGAGAAAGTTTTCCCCAACTAATACAAAGCTTCATTTGAATCATACTAAATGAAGCAACTAACACAAACATATACTCACTTGATTCCTTTAACTTACTATGATCCCTCTATTTGGATCTAATCTCCATGAATCTTGATCTAAATTTAATCTTGATCTCTCTTAATGTTATTATGCTCTACACTTGAGGACTATTTTGATCTCCATTTCCCTTATCAATCTCCACACTTATCAAATTCATTATTTGTCTTCTTTAGACTATGAGTCTATTAACTCCACAAGGCTTCATAACTCCAATCCTTCATTAAACCTCCAAATATACATCCATACACCATCCAAGCTTTCTCTTAGTCATAACACACCTATACCAATTCACCTTTAGTTCCAAATCCCTTATCCACTCCTAAAGTTATAATCTAGATTCAACTCCTCGTATCCCTCAAAACTCATAAACTGCCTTAGTTAGAACGCTCTACAGGGTTTCTTGAAAAAATGAAAATTTTTTGAAGTAACCATTAGGCCCTTTTAGCTTCATGAAAACTTTATTTGTTTAAATCCCAACATAACCTCATTAATGTTAGGTTATGGAGCTAAAAGCTTCACAGGTATGTAAATGGAGGAGGTTGCTCAGTGTGACAGCAACCAACGTCAGTCTGATCAATCGACATCTGTCATATCTAGTCTCAGAGTAACTGACATCAGTCATGGATCGGTCGACGTCGATCATATCCAGACAAACAGGAACCGACATCGGTCACCTATGTGTGCATGTGTGTTTGCATGCATTTCTAGAATTAGACTTCTTCTATTCTAGGAGGTTTGAGTGTTTGCATGTGAAGACTAATTTAAGTCTTGAGACTGTGTTTCTAATTATTGTTTGTATGGGATCTATTTAATAGACCCATGGGGCTGTATTGTAATCAAGGACAAGGAAGAGATCCTTCTAATTGTAAGATCAGTTGATCTACAGGTTGTTGCAAGATCAGGGGAGATCTACATGGTAAGTAAGATCAATTGATTTGAAGATTGTTGCAAGATCAAAGGAGATCTACTTGGAGTACTTTGAGTACTTGGTGGACGAGCAGTATTGTTACTGACTGGTGGAGGGAACAACTCGATTATTTAGTTGTGGTTGTAATTGGTGGTGAGAGTGAAATTTTGAGGGAAAGAGATCTGTACATCTGAGAGGTGTGGGAAGAAGAGTGTGACTTCTTCATTGTATTTCCTTCTGGAAGAGTATTAATACAAGGTTGTATTGTCTCTCATATTATGTGTTATTTCTAAATTCTAGTTACATATTATTTCTGGTTAAATTTCGTGTTTAGTTGCTTGTACAAGGTAATCAATTGTGCTCCTTAATCCTAACAAGTGGTATCAGAGCCAAGGTTCGGAGCAGGTTAGTGTTTGTTGATTACAGGTCACTCACAGGGGTTTCTATTTGAGTGGAAGTAAAGCAATGGTAGAAGAAGGTAAGCTAAGAATAGATAAATTCAATGGCAAGAATTACCAATTATGGAGGATGCAGATAGAAGATTATCTATAGCATAAATATATGTACTTACCGTTGGGTGGGTTGCATGCAAGCCCACAGATATGAAAGATCAAGAATGGAATGTTCTTGATCAGAAGGCTCTGGGATCTATAAGGTTGAGCCTGGCATCATCTGTGATTTCTAGCTTATCACAGGCTAAGACAACGATAGAGTTAATAGAATCTTTGACAAATTTATATGAAAAACCCTCAGCTTCGAATAAGGTATTTCTTATGAAGCAATTATTTAATTTGCAAATGTTGGAAGGTGGATCGGTACATAGGCATCTTAATGATTTCCATGGTTTGGTAAACTATTTAAATTTAGTCAATATTGTTTTTGATGATGAAATTAAGGCTCTCTTAATTTTATGCTCTTTACCTGAAAGTTGGGATAACTTGGTAATGGCAGTAAGTAATACTGCGTCTGCTTCAAATATCTTAAAAGTTGATGATGTTGTTAGTGTAATCTTGAATGAATAAATTCACAAGAAAAGTATAGGGGAATCATCAGGGAATGCTTTAAGTGTTGAAAGCAGGGGAAAGCAAAGAGAAAAGATTGAGCAAAGGAGATCAAGGTCAAAGATAGGCAAGAGATTTGGATTCAGAAATGGCAGTGTAATTTGCTGGAATTGTGAAAAGAAAGGGCACATAAAGAAAGATTGTTGGGTGAAAGAAGATCAGCATAAAAGAAATGAAGAAGTAGATGTTGTTGCAGGTATTGTTGCACAAGATGCTCTTGTATGTTCCTTGGATAAAGTAAAATCTTGGATTTTAGATTCTGGTGCCTCTTTTCATGCAACCCCAAATAGGGAATTTTTTCATGATTATGTCCATAGAGACTTTGGAAAGATTTATTTAGGGGATGGTAAGCCTTGTCAAATGGTTGGTAAAGGGAAAGTGCAGCTGAAATTGCAGATGGGTAACACATGGGTGCTGAAGGAGGTCATGCATGTCCCAGTCCTGAAGCGGAATTTGATTTATGTAGGAAAGTTGGGTGATGAGGGATGCATAGTAACTCTCACAGTGGACTCTTTGAAAGTTTCTAAGGGTGCACTTGTTTTAACAAGAGGTAAGAAAGTAGGTACTCCTTATCTATCTACTTGTATTACTGATTCTCCTTCTAGTTTATCTACTTCAGATGTAGATGCGAAGATGTGGCTCTGTAGGCTTGGTCACATGAGTAAGAAGGGGATGCATGTTCTTGAGTCAAAAGGTAAGAGTTCAGATTCAGAAAGCATAGATCGAGATTTCTATAAGCAACAAAAAAAAGTGAGGTTTCTTGAAACTCATGCTACAAGAAAAGATTGGGTTTATTGCATAAAGAGAAAATTTGATGTTTTTGACAAGAACAGGAAAGCCTTGGTTTTCAAAGAGAAGATGATGGACAGAGATCAGCTCAAGGAGCTGAATAATTTTAAGCAGGGCATTTTGGACAAGGTTATGATCCAAAGTGAGCTCATGGGTAAAAAGTCATCACTCACAGAAAAACACAGTTACCAACGTCAGTCAGGTGGAACTGATGTCGAATAGGCAAGTACCGACATCGATCATGTGCAGACCAGAGTCGATGGTGTCGGGTAGGTGGACACCGACGTCGATCAAAGAACCAGCATCGACGATCAAGTGGAAACCAACGTCAGTCAATGAACCGATGTCGACAATCAGTTTGATCGCATGGAACTGACATAGGTCAGGTGCAGACTGAGGGGTGATCGAGATCGATCACTGTCAAAATAAATTTTGGGCGGATAGCAAGCTGTCAAGGAGTCTCAAACGCCCATGAGGAGGATTGAAAGGGTAAGTAAGCCTTAGATTCATTATTCCCCTTCTTTACACTACTTGTTGTTCACTAATGGTCAAGAACCAGGAAATTTTGAAGAGGCAATGCAGGTAGAATCTAGGAAACAGTGGGAGCATGGCATGAGAGAGGAATTTGATTCTTTGGAAGAGAACCAAATGGAAGATTTGGTGGAGTTTCCAGCCAAAAAGAAAGCACTAAAAGATGAATGGATTTCTAGGTTAAAGAAAGGAGAGAATGAACGCATGAGACAGAAGGCCAGGTTATATGGTCTTGAGCAGGCTGCAGGACAACGGTGTTTAAGGTTTGACAGGTGTATGACAAAGCATGGCTTAGTCAATGTCAATGTGACCATTGTGTTTTCTTTACCAAGTTGGATAATATTAGCTACATTATCCTATTATTGTATGTAGTGTCTATGCTTTTTGTAGGGTCACACATGCAGGAGATTACTGAGCTAAAGGTAAAGTTAGTTCAGAGGATTGCCATGAAGGATTTGGAAGCAGCAAAGAAATTCTTTGGCATGAGTATTTCTAGAGACAGGGAAGATCATAGGTTGATGTTGTCTCAGGATGATTATGTGAATAAGGTAGTGGAGAGGTTCAATATGCAGGATATAGAATCGGTTAGCACACCTATGGATGGACAATTCACAGAACAGTGTCCCAAATCACATGATGAGGTTGAGTACATGTGTACTAGACTTGATGTTACCCAAGCAGTGGGAGTTGTCAGCAAGTTTGTGGCCAATCCGGGAAAGACGCACTGTAAAGTAGTTCAGTGGATTCTCAGGTATCTGAGAGGGACCAGTAGTAGGTATACATGCTATGCAGGGTCAAGCACTTCTCTACATGGGTATGTAGATGCGGATTTGGTAGGTTACTTGGATGACAGGAGAAGCACCACAGGATATGTGGTGGTTGGTCTTCAAGATTGAACTTGAAGAGGGATACAAGCTAGGAAACAAAATTAGAGGACATCGTTGTACAGGTACAAGTGCATCTATTTATCTCCAAGTGGGAGATTGTTAGGTTGTGGAGCTAAAAGCTTCATAGGTATGCAAATGGAGGAGGTTGCTCAGTGTGACAGCAACTGACGTTGGTCTGATCAATCGACATCAGTCATATCTAGTCTTAGAGCAATCGACATTGGTCATGGATCAGTCAACATTGATCATATCCAGACAAACAGGAACCGACGTCGGTCACCTGTGTGTGCATGCGTGTTTGCATGCGTTTCCAAAATTAGACTTGTTCTATTCTAGGAGGTCTGAGTGTTTACATGTGAAGACTAATTTAAGTCTTGAGTCTGTGTTTCTAATTATTGTTTGTATGGGATCTATTTAATAGACCCATGGGACTGTATTGTAATCAAGGACAAGGAAGAGATCCTTCCAATTATAAGATCAGTTGATCTGCAGGTTGTTGCAAGATCAAGGGAGATCTACATGGTAAGTAAGATCAGTTGATTTACAGGTTGTTGCAAGATCAAAGGAGATCTACTTGGAGTACTTTGAGTACTTGGTGGACTGGCAGTATTGTTACTGACTGGTGGAGGGAACAACTCGATTATTGAGTTGTGGTTGTAATTGGTGGTGAGAGTGAACCCTTGAGGGAAAGAGATATGTACATCTGAGAGGTGTGGGAAGAAGAGTGACTTTTTCATTGTATTTCCTTCTGGAAGAGTATTAATACAAGGTTGTATTATCTCTCATATTCTGTGTTATTTTTGAATTCTAGTTACATATTACTTCTGGTTAAATTTCATGTTTAGTTGCTTATACAAGGTAATCAATTGTGCTCCTTAATCCTAACAATTAACTCACCATTTTCTTTTGTCAATTAGGTCTCTTCTAGGCCTATTCAAATGCTCAGTCTTGGAAACCATACATGGTCATATTATACCTGATTATAAACTCTTGAATCTTGTCAATCATATGAAATTACTTAGTAATACCAAGTTTTAGGATATTTGTATAGTGGGAGTTCAAGATATTGAAGATGCCATCTCAAAACCCTAGATGACAGTTGCACTAATTTGCACAAGATCGAGAGGCTAAAAAATTCAAAATTTTGAGTTTCATCAGTTTTCAAATCAAAATAAAAGTATTGTGAAGTTTTCCTAGGCATATCAGAACTCTTCTAATAGTTACTTGTGAAGGATCCAACTTTATATGCTCAAAAATGACATAATCACAAAATTATGAGTTGTCTCAATAAACTGTGTAGGTAGAGTGTTAATAAAATGGTACAATGTGAGTTTGTTTTTGGTTTCAAAAGGATCTAAGGATCATTCATGGTCTACGTTAATTTAATCCACCCTTATCAATATCTACTTGAACTTGAATAATCATTCCAGGGTTTCAACTTATCATTTTCTAAAACACTATGAACTCTTAATAGATGGTGTGTCAAATATGGTAACCTCTGTAATCCTCTTCATAGAGTTAAGGTTTATAAAAGAATATAAACCCATTTTAGGGTCTTCAAAAACTTTATAAAACTCCTTCAATACGGATTTTTTTTGTTTGATTCACCCTACAAGCCACTCTAATAAGCAAATACACAAAATTATGATGAGACAGAGGACTGAGTGCAAGTTTCTTATATTCTTGCATTACAATATGGAATTTTAAAGCTTCACCATTGATGATTCTTAATGACCACCATATCTACTATTTACTTGATGAAACACCATGCAATAATCACACAACATTTACCAAGTACTCTTCATTTTCTTGTCTCTTTGGACTGTAGCAAAATAAATATACCAAAACCCTATATCTATATATCAATTTTCATCAATAGATTTGTAAAAGAATATCATTTATCTCCAAGAACCATAATAGAGATTGATCATCAACCAAATTATGCTTATAATTCCTCTTATAGTCTCTTAAAACATCCTTTAGTCTGGAATCTTGAATACTATAACAAATAAACTAAAAATTTTACAACATAGACAGAGTTCACTCCATTCTTGATCTTCTTTATTGCTTTTGATGTTCTCTCTTCCTATCTCCTCATACCTCTATTCTTCTCTGAACTTATACTAAATTATCCTTACTTATATGCATAAACATTTGATATATACCCCTAAAACATGTAACTAACTCCTTATTCTTATTCACTCAACATATGGAGGTAGTTACCAAAATGCCATTCTTGGGTTGCATTTCTCTTGGTCACCATGTGTACGTTGAAGTAAATTTGGCACACCTCCCTAGGATCAACTAGGTTCCATTACAACCTTTCACTATTATTTGACTTCCCTAAAGACTTCAAAATACTTCACATATCTACACATAGTTTATAGTTTCAATTTTTCAAATTTAGTGTTTTGGCAGGAAAAGCTCTACAAGCCAAAATACATAATTACAAATGCTTTTGTGACTCCATACGTTCTCCTAAGGAATCAACTATACCTCATAAATCTTCTAAATCCAAAACTTCTCATGATTATTATTCTACTCATGACTTTCCTTGATGTTCTTGCATCGCCAATGAAAGATCCCGAATGGAAGTGTTAGATGCTACATTGGTCGTAAATACCATGAGATGGTGGGAAACACATAAAGCATACATTAAGAATTGGTACACCCTTGTCATACTCGTTGATATGTGGTACATTCAATAATAATGGAAGTTCAAATCTCTCACCGAATACATAGGAAAGGAAACTCCACATCAAAATATTAATCGATATGAAGCATATTAGAAACAGATTGGAAAAACTAACCCAAATTTATGGGTGCAATATTTCTAATGGAACTTAGGACATATCTCGTGGATATGGTATATGAATGAAGAAAAATGAAGAGAAGACAAGAAATAGAATTAGATCCTTAATGAATTTTATAGCACATTTAATTTTTTTGGATCCAAGTAGAAGAATATGTTGCATTTTGAGAAAAATCTAATATTTTCTAATATCCTCTAATGAAGATGGAATAAATCGATTTGAAAAATATAAAACAACATAGAAAAGATAGAATCAAAATGCCATAGAGAATATGGATAGAATATACATAGGGAAGAATCCAAAAATGGAAGAAACGAAAAATCAAAAAGCCATACAAGTCCTAGATAGAGTATAATAAAATATTTTGACAAGATGTTATAAAATAAAAAACATGTGTTCTACCAAACATACCCTCATTCCTTTTTTTATAATGGGGACTCACTATCTTTCTAAAAAGGTCTAGCCCTATCTTGAAAGTCTTTTAAAAGAAAACTTAATGTATTGCATTAACTTTGTTATTCATCAAACCTATGAACATGCTTTATTTTCTGGAATAACCTACTAGTGTTCTTCAGAAGTTGTGTATATATAGGTCTCAGCTCATTTTGTTCAGTGAAATTATTTGATGAACTTGTTTAGGACTATACTTAATAGGATCCAGTATCCATAACTTTGTTTAGAAGCCTATCTTCGATAGTTTTTAACACCACATTTATATGGACCTTCCCATGACTTTACTTTTTGGTGTTTTCATTCACAAGGATTGTTTAGGATAACTATTCAAAATTCTTGTTTATAGGGCCTCCATAATTTTATTCGCCCTGAATTAAAGACTTCACCATTTACTCTTTGAGACCTAATTTTTAGGAACCAGATTTTTGAAAGTTTTACACTTTGGCCTATCTTGGTCTTCGAAACATCTATCTAGAAAGGCTCCTCAATGACATTACTTAACACAAAATTGGTCTTTGGAAAAAGTATTCGGAACATTCATTCAATGAATTTATCTAGCTCATCTAGGTCTTTAGTTATTTTGTTTGGTAAAATTATTTGATTGGAACATTTGACATTTTGGTCTTCAGAAAATGTGTTTATCTCATCAAGGTCTTTAGCAAAATCATTTAGAGCTTTTCTCTAAGTCATTTTTGGTCTTCAGCAAAAGTGTTCATAAATTTTGTTCAAGAAACTCGTTTATCTCTCAAACATTGTTTTATCATGATTCTTGAATATCGAGAGCCTTATGACATGGTAAACCAAAGTGAAAGAAGTGATGAAATCAAACTTGGAAAAAGACAATGATGTGGCACTCTTACTAAGCATCAACATTGCTTATGTGGCATACCCACCAAATGAAGTGGCAAAGTTCAAATTGAACAAACAAATCAAAGTTATAGGCATTGGACATTAATGGTGCATGAACTAGAAATGAATGCCAAAGTCATATCAAATCATTGTGAATGATGACAAACTCATTGATCTCAAATTAACTTGTGAGCTTAATTTTTCCCCTACTATCAAGCCCTATCTACCAGCATTTTGAGCCTAATAGTATACTCAAGAGAGTCAAGTTATTAACTTGCAAACTAGACTAATATCAACATAGTCGAATAGCCATGGCATCTTCTTCTAAAGCATTATGAGGAACTCTGGCCCTATCAAGTTTTTCTATCAAATATTTGACTAAATACAAAGATATGTTCTTTAATCCTATGGTATTCAACAATGACTCTAAAAAAATTTCAGCACTGTGGGAGGTGATACACCAGGTTGACACATATACACATAAATATAAAAGTTGACTCTGACACAATGGTAATTGGGTGAAGACATAATTCCCTTTAATCATCATTGGATACACTTCAAAACAACAAATCCATAGGTCATGTCATGCATTGACCTCCTACTAGAATTATTCTTCACTGGGAAGATAATTGGAGGTGTGTGTCTGCACCATTTAGAACACAAAGTAGTCATTATGTGCATCTTAGGTGATGCATTTCAAAAGTACCTATCCCTCCCCATTGATATGATACTTATGATTTGCATAGGTTAGTATCATGTAAGAAAGAGAAATAAATTAATAAAACACGCAGCAGCTAGATGTTCCCTGGGTATACCATCAACTTGAAGGATAAGCAGCCATTGCTAGTGACCAAATTCAAGATAGGATCTGAATTGGGATGACACTATTGAATAGTTTATTTAGTTATTAAAGCATCAAATTCCTCCATAATGAGTGGGTTCTATTATTTGACTTATTAATGACCTCAAAGTTAACATTCACTCTAGGTGAAGTAATCAGTGTAAGGTTGTGGGAGAAAATATCACACAAGGATAAGAGGCCTTAGAGATGTCATCTATACATAATGTCCTACCTTGTCGATGTTGTCTAAGACATAGTATATGTTCATAACGGGTCAATCTAGATCCCATATCCATATTATATCAAGAATTGTATATGTGATTCATATTCTTTCATACACATATATGCATATGCTCAGAACATTATACATATTGTAGAAGATGTCTACCCCCAGGTATGAATGGCTATCCATGAGTCCCCCTACCTAGGAAATCCAAAAGCATTGCAGATACAATGTTGATTAGGGGAGAATACTGGTTGTACCTAGATTACACTATCATCCTAGTCATAGGCCATAAGGTAGCACCCCTATGCCTCCCCTAGTATGTCCTCAATAAACTAGCGAAGCAATAAATTGACTACCAATGATGGTGGGGAATAAATGAACACATGCAAAATAGAAAGAAGAGTTACTATAAGGGCTCCCATCTCATGATGAGATAATGTGCTACATAAACTATAAGCATTTATATGAAGCAGGCATGTACAAAGAGTATTATTCATTGGCTACATTACCACACAGGGACTGGGATCCACATGGTTAGGTATATAAACACATCAAGGGACTTAGAATTTCCTATCAACATGATCCCTATGAACATTATTTCTTATTCCTTAATGCTAAGGTTGATGCCCAAGTCAAATAACAACCACAATCAATCAATTTGATATAAGACCTCTTGAAAATCATTTAAGGGCATCCTTCTATCTCAATAGTGGATGCACGCACTAGACTCCCACCAGCTAAAGGATGGGATTCATCATAATTTTGGGTTAATATGTCCTCTTAGCCAGCAAAGGATCAAGGTCAACCCTCACAGACACCCCATGTGGCACTCAAAGCAGTAAAGAAGGAGATAGGGGTGCCTAATATCTCACTTGGGGGAGCACAAGATGAACCTATTTGTCTTGACTCTTCAAACTTTGAGTGCCCTTCCCAGCCAAATTTTTCATCAGTCCTAGAGGTGATGTACTGGACACATCAATCACAACCACACAAGACACACCTTTAATAATTGGGAAGACAACCATTTATTACAAGAGAAATTCAAGGGCTCAACCCCCTCCACAGAGCCCAATTAGAAACATGATCACAAGAAGCAGTTGGAGGTGAACCCACTGATAAGTAGGTAAAAATTCAAAGAGCCAAGATATTGATTCTCTAGGACACAAACGAAAAAGCTCTGTTGCATGAGCAGCCATCAAGTGATCAAGCATCCCATTAAATTTTAACGACTCATATTATGTATTATGTTTCTCCTTTTATTGTTAGTACTTTTGAGTTTATTTCACTTAGTCATGTTGGTCCCCATCCCCTTGTGGTATCAAAGGTGGAGATTGTTCCTACACAACCAACCTTACTTGTACTAAAGGTAGAGGATACTTCCTCTACCATTATTATTCATACTCCCCCAATTAGTCTACTTCCCATTGCATCTTTTATATCCATTCCTATTATTCCTACTATGATTCCTTATGGTACTATCCTAACTCATATAAAGACAAAGAAAAAGGCAATAAATAAGGCTAGGGGAGCAGTGGCAAGTCCTCATCTCCATGTTTCATCTACTCAATTGGGTTTACTAGTGCCTCCCCCAGTTACTTTCAAGATACTACTATGATAACAATAAAGAAAACTGAAAAGAAGAAGCCTGTTTATACAGTTCACCTACTACCTCAATATGGTGGAGTGGACTGGTCTAAAATTATTCGTCCTTCACTTCCTAATCCCCTACTAGAAGAAAATTTGAATTAGACATCAGGATAATTATTAGGTGAGATTACAGTTCAAGACACTCAACCCATGGATCCATCCCAACGAGTCCTCCCATAATGGGCAAGAAATATGCATTTAGATGCTTCTCAGAGACCTAATCTTGTAATTATGAAGTTTCCCACTATAATTTCTATATTTAAAAAATATATAGGGAATGTGTAAAGATGAGACTAGGAGAGGGGTCATAGTGGAAGAGAGACAATAAGTATTTACCTTGTCCAAAAGGAAGGATACTAAATTGGGGTAGTCCCCATACATAAAGGATGTAAAATCCTATTTTGAAACTCATTAAGATGTTCTATGGAGATGCATAAAGGAACTAAAATGGCAAGAAAAGAGCTATATCAATAACTAGAATAAATAAGGGAATAATAGAAAATTATCCACATTTTCATATAGATAGAGACATTTGTGCAGAATGCCACATCTAGATTGTATAATATCCTAGAATTGATTGCTGCATTGAGGGCAGAATTTGTACCTCGTATAGTAGAAACCACTAAATTTTATAATTATTTGAAATGAAATGAAAGTAAATTGAAATTTATTATTATTTATACAACTACTCAGGCATATGATCATATAAATCTAATAGCACCATTGGAGGCTACTAATGCCCTCAATTTGGTAGTCATCAATATACAGGAGGCCAAAGAGTAGATCACAGTAGCTGAGGTAGTAATGTCTAAGTATGTAGAGTATGAAACCCTCACTTTGTAGATTTTAGATGAGTTAAAGCTCTCACAGGCCAGGAATTCTACAAGTAGGCTTATCAACAAGGTCAATTTTGATCAACTCCTACAATAGGCTTCAATAAGCTTCAAACAAAACTTACAAGGAAAGACATTAGAAAAAATAGAAGTTGAGCTGAATTTTTCTAAGAAAAAGGTCACAGAGGTTGAAATCTTTAGAACTAATTTCAAAAACACAAAGGTTAATCATGCAAGGCTCCTTGAACACTTCAATAGCTTGTATAGACCTATGTTGCTTAATATAGACATTATCAGGTACCATCATGACATTGACAACAAACACTATCAATTGTTGGAACCAAAGAAGAAAGCTAAAGCTTCAACTTCTAGTTTGGAACAAGCTATAAATTACATGTCTCCAACAACCTCCAGTGCCATGCAAACACCCAATAATCCTTAAGTTGAAGGCTAATTCTATATGTACATATACAAATAGTACTTGTCTTTGTACTTATAATTTACTTATACTTAGCACATAAATGTAAAGTTTCATGGATTGTATGTAAGCATGCACATGTTTCATTGCATTGTACAGGCTAACTAAACTTGATGTAGTTGTAATCAGCTATGAGCATGCACACATCAAATTTTGATGCTAAAATTATCACTAAGGTTCTAATTATATAATGGAACCATGAGTTCACATGCACTTAGACGATAATGCATCCCCTCCCCAAGTTTATATATTCATCTAATTACACATTCCAAAAGGTTGGAAGTTTTGTCAATACATGAACAAATCAATTTTGATTGTCATGTAACTGTGTTTATGTTCTTTCCTTCTATTTATGTGTTATTAAGGTTTTGCTTTCTTGTTTGTGTTAATAAAATAATTTAAATTGTGCAAAAGCTAAGGGTAATTATTATTATTTTCATTAATGTATGGTATTAGATATGCAAAACTATTGAAAGTTAGTAGATTTCATTGATTATTGAGTAGTTGGTTAATATTGTGTTAATATTATTAGTTTACAAGAGTGTTTTCTCTCTGGTATGGTCTTCTAAATGTGTGCCACAATTGCCTTATAAGCCTTCTTGGTCCAATCTATAATCTCCCAATTAAGGGTGTGCCATAGCAAATCTAAAGGGAACAACTTTCAATTGAAATTATTAAGTTGTCTATATTGTTTCCCCAGACTACCTAACTATGTTTGTCTGTGAGTATGAAATAGATACAAACATCAACATTAGTTATGAAAACACTTGTCCAATAAGAAATCAACCTAGGAAGTGACCTCTTGAGACCACATAACCTTTTTTTCTTCTCTACCCTTCCCTCTTTTAGAATTTTATTTGATTGAGACCTACCCACTCTAGATTAGGTACCACCCATCCATCCCACTCACATAGGTTTAATTTATTTATTAAGATTCATTTCACTACAAGAAAACCTAGTTAACAACCTGCATGTTATGCTTTCTATTCTCCCACAAGGTTATTTAACCCATAGCTACAACTCATGTTCTAAAGTGGAGTTTACCTCAATTGAGATCTTAAAATATTAGAGGCTACCTTGTTCAATTTAGGGATGTGCATAAGACCCACATCAATAGAAACAAAATTTGGCGCTAGAAGGAGGGATACTTTTGTGTCTTTCCTAGTGAGAGATTATACCCTGTGTTGAGTTGGATTGTAGATGCCCAATAGAATTACCAGGTTTAGGGCCCAAACTAGTTTTTTAGTTTCCCCCTTATCATTACATCGAAGACCTAGATCTGTACTGCTTGTTCCCAATAGACTTAGGACTAAAACACTATTTCTAATAAAAAGCATCCATCCCATCAATCATTCTATGCCCAAAAATAACCTTGGTTAATTGGGTCTACCATTGTCATCCTAAGAGATGTACACAATTTGCCTAAGAAACCAAAGAAATCTCTAATTTCTTTCTCCCCTTCAAGAGGAATAATTATAGAGGAACACATCAAGTCTTTCAAGGCTACTTTAAGATTAATGAATGTTATTGATGAAGATGGTGCATGCAAGCTTTTCATGTCTACCTTATAAGATGTTTTTTATGATTGGTACCTCAACCTTCAAGAGAAATCGATCACTTCTTGGAATGCAGGTTAGAGAACATTTATTTCCCAATTCAAACAAGTTAATAGCCCCAAACTAGTGTATCAACATTTCACCAACATGAAGAGGTAGCCCAATGAGCTAATTTAGGATTTCAATGCTAGGTTCTAGAAGATGTACACTTGGCTCAATCTAGAGTATAAACTAGATGGAGTATTGGCATTGGAGATGTATAAAAATGCCTTGGAGCCAATCACTATAGTGTTCCTATGAAGGGTTATTATTTCCACCACTCTGTCTTTAACATATAAAGAGGCTATCAATATTGATAGACAACTAAACCCTCAAATACTAGGCACTCCCAACATCAATGCTAGTTTTAGACCTAAATCCAGTCCCTTATGTTAATGAAAATGTCCCTAGTTTCAACCAAAATAAACTATATGCATTTCCTCCTCTAATGCAGTAAATGCCTAATCAAAATTATGGTTAAATCAACAATCAGGTATAGATGAATAGTCATCAACAAAACTAATATCCAGTGCCCTTTATTATTACAGTTACATAAGGAATTGATTCTACCAAAGTAGAATTGGGTTCTATCTAGAGAATGGTCCATAAATTGAGTAATGACGTCTTGAACATGCAAATAAAGATAGGTAACACCACTGGTTAGAATAATAACTAGAATTATGGGTTTTAAATATATAATAGACCCTTCAATTGGCCTATGAATAATATAGAGTAGCAATCCAGCAAGTTTCTAGAGATCAACATAGTAGAAATGGCTCTACCCAATTGGTGTAAAGTCCATAATACATCACAACATGGTGAATTTTAATGTGTGGTATTATGTGCAGCATTCAATATCTTTCATAGGGAGATGGTAAGGAAAAACTCGATGAATAATCCATTAGAGTTCCACCCAAAAGTTGACTCTTCAAACACCATGATGGTATTTGAAACACATGAGTCTTTCTTCCTAGAAGAAGACAACAATGAACTAGATGATAAATCTGATGAAATACATGCTTTCCATCAATATCAAAAGGGCAATTGCAATCTGAGGACTAAGCTGCCCTTCACAACATCTAGTCCTCTGAACAACACTACTATTCCACTGAATCCAAGTGCCGACAACAATCCACCTCCCCCAAAATGGAATGAACATCCCCAAAATAAAGAGAAGAAAGTTAAAAGAGGGTATAACATTGTTGAAGACATGAATAAGATTAAAACCAACATTACTCTTCATGAATTGGCTCAAATCACTAAATAAAAGGAGCCCCTGTGGAGTTCTATTACATGGAAGGCAAATGCAGAGAAGATAAAGGTTGCTCACACCAATGGCATATACAAAATGAAACCATAATTTACACCTTTCTTATTGACCATACGAGAATTTGAAAAGAATATCCACAATTGCTTAGTCAATTTTAGAGCTTTGGCCCTGATGATGCCTACTTCAATTTGTCAAAATTTGGGTTTGACTCCAAACCCAGTAAAGAGAATGGTTTGATAGTTGGATAATAATGTGGTCCCTATAATAGGAGATTTAAATGGTGTACGCATCTAAGTAGCATCTGAACCATGAGTATAAATTATAATTGACATACTGTTAGTGGATATTCCAAAAGGATACGAACTCCTTCTCAGCAGAGGCTAGTCCAAAATATTGAATGAGTATGTAGCAACAAACTTCTCTCACATTTAGTTACCATGGAGAGGTATCCCAAACTAGATTCAAATTGATCGAGAGATAAGAATGAAGCACCCAATTATTGAATAAAATAAAAATAATGAATAGTAAGTTATAAATCTTCTAATCGTGGGATCTATATGATTACTAAAAAATATGAGGTTCAAAAACTAAAAGTCCATGGATCTTCCCAATTGTGGACTCTCCACTTCAACATCATGAGATCCAAGCAAGGATCAAGCATTGGCATTGAATTAGTGGAACCATAAGGAAAGATATAATTGATATCATATAGATTATAGTTCTCTTGCACCAATAATAGAGTGGAATATGAGCCATTAATTTTGGGGTTGCATTTTGCTCTCAAAAATAATGCCAAACAACTGTTGATTTATGGAGACTCAGAACTGGTAGTCAATCAAATCAAGAACAAATACCACTGCAAACTATCATATCTAAAAAGGAAAAAATATAGATCATGAGATTTAATTGAGTCTTTAAGGCCTTAAACATAGTGGTTATGCCTAGAGATCAGAATCAATTTGTTGATTCATTGGCTACTTCAACTACCAATTTAGCACCCCTATAAGAATCCAAGGTATAGAGATTCTCCATTGAGATAGAACCTTGTCCATCTATTCTAGACAACTTAAAAAAAATTCAAGTATTTGATGATGACAGCATATCATCTAATTCTTGATGAACTCAAGGTAATTTGAGTCTCAAATCATTGATGACAAGGAAATTAATTACCTGTGCCAAAAGGAATTAGGGGAAGAAGGAATCATTCAGCTGAAAGAAAACTACCTCCCTTTGTGAATGGTTTCCTTGGAAAGGAAATTTGATATGGATCCTCAAGCTCAGCATCAAAGGCAACCAAAAGTAAATGAGTCTACATTTAAAATAATAATCTAGGAGATGAGTATGATTTGTGTTATGTTAACATTGGTCTCAGTTGCACTCAAGAGGAAAGGCAAAGGGTGAAGAATATACTCACTCGATACAAGGATGTGATTGCATGTACATAGGAAGACATAAAGGTTTTCAACCCAAAGGATATTATCCATAAAATCACATTGAAGTTGGACCACAAACCATTCAAGTAAAGGTAAAGGCTAGTAAATCCTATCCTAGAACCTTTTATTCAAAAGGAAGTGGAAAAGTTGTTGAATGCAAAAATAGTTTTTCCTATCAGACATTCTACTTGGGTGGTTAATTTATTTCCAATATGGAAGAATATTGGGGAGATTAGGCCCTATGTTAATTTCAAAAATTTAAATAAGGATTCTATGAAAGATAATTATCCATTTCCTTCTCTATACAAGGCCATCCTAATAGTGAGTGATTCTAGAATGATGTCTTTCTTGGATGAATTTTTAGGATATAATTAGGTACTGATAGAATCAAAATATGGAATGAATAAAGCGTTCACCATGAAGTGAGGTATTTATGTGTATAAGAGGATGGCATTTAGCCTAATCAATGCAGGTGCCACCTTTTAGTAAGTTATAGACCATGCCTTCTAAGGGTTGATAGGTAAATGTATAATTATTTATATGGATGACCTCACACTTTTCTCAAATGCAAGGATTGATCACGTAGGTCACCTACAATCAATATTTAAAAGATGTAGAAGGTTCAACATTTCACTAAACCCCAAGAAGAGCATATTTGGCATCATAAAAGGCAATCTCTTGGGTTACAACATCACCAAAAATGGAATTACAATAAACCCAAATAGAAGTCAGGGGATATCAAAGATCGCATTCCCAAACAGTAAGATGGAACTCAAATATTTCTTTGGGAAGTTAAACTTTGTGATAAAGTCTATATCAATATTTGTAGAAATAGTTCGACCTATAAATGCAATGCTCAATGACAATGCTAAAGTGGAATGGACAGCAAAGGTCCAGAAGTCTTTTCAAGCTAATAAAAATGGAATATCTCAGGCCCTTATATTGATAAGTCCATACTTCACCAAATACTTCTTGTATTCATTCACTTCAAAACATACTATTACCATCATACTCAGACAGAAGAAATATGAAATCGAGCATCATATTGCATTCATGAACACAAACTTGAAAGAAGTAAAACTTAGGTATTCCATGATAGACAAGCAAATATTTTTCCTTGTCAAAATGGTAAATAAATTTTGACATTACATTTTGAGGAACAAGACCATCTCCATTGTATTGAATCATGTTGTTAAGCTCATTTTGGTGCAAAATGAATCGGGATAATGTAGAGGAAGATGGATGGTAAAACCTTAGGAGTTTGACATAGAAATCAAGCTTGCCAAGATCGTTAGAGTTTAGCGCATCATTCAACTCATGAATAAGCCCATCCCACATATCATCATTGAAGAGGTTTATGAAAACCAAGTACCTAAAGGAGATTGGTGTATTGATATTATTCAACACTTGCTCACAGGTACCTACTCCCCATAACTTAAAAGAGAATAGAGAAGAGATTTAAGAATCAAAGTGGATCATTACATGATTAAAAAATGGATCTTATATATAAATAATTACGAAGGCATCTACTTGAGATGCGTATCATGAGAATAAGCTCAAAAACTTATAAAAAAATTTCACCAAAAGATAAGATTGTGGTCATCCCTTTAGAAACACCACAACCCATAAAATGTTCAAAATGGGTTATTATTGGCCAATAGTCTTCAAGGATGCATATGTTCATGTTATAATATGCCATGAATGTCAAGTCCTAGTGAAAATATAATTACACACAACAATGCCTCTATAGCCTGTTATAGAAGGAAGGTCATTCACTCAATGGAGGTTGGACTTCATTGGGGTCATCAATCTTAATTCTTTAGCTGCCATAAGTTTGTACTTACTACTACAGACTATTACACATGATGTACCAAAGTTGTAGATATAAAACATTCAAGAGCACAACATGTAATTATCTTTCTAGAAGAAAATATCACAATTAAATTTGGTACTCTCATCTCTCTAGTTTATGGTAACGAGCCAGAATTTCAATTAGTTGAATTCACTAAATGGGTCTGTGATAACCAAATAACCATCAGGTCATCATCCAACCACTACCCACAAGAAAATGGATTGGCTGAATCAACAAGCAATAACCTAATTGATGTCATTAAAAAGTTTATAGCAGACAAACTAGAAATTGGCACAATCTACTAAAATATGCATTGTGGGCTAATCAAACAAGATACAAGCAGGAACTCAAAGCCTTGCCTTACTAATCTATGGGAGACAACTAATTTTTTCAATCATGATTAAATTACCAACATATCAATTTATGCAAGAGTACATAGAACCAAGTGAGACGGTGAAGTCTTGATTACTAGACATAATAGAGATGAAAAACTCAAGGACTGAAGCCTTACAAGATTTTAGTAAATATCAGGACAGTGTGAAAAGATAGTTTGACAAAAGAGTAAAATTCAAAGAATTCAGAATATTTGTTCTGGTGCTTCTATGGGACAAAGCCCATAAAAAGAAAAGACAACATGACAAGTTTATGCAATTGTGGATTGGACCTTATTAGATTTTAAAAATCTTGTGCAACAATGCTTTTTGTTTAAGGGACCTTTAAGGCAATGAACTAACACATCCAATCAATGGATAGTTTTTAAAGCATTACTTCATGGTTATACCATCTAAGAATATCCCTGAATAACAACAGATGTGGTGGTAAGATTAAGATTAGAGTAGATTTACTGCTTTATTAGAATAATTTTATTACTTTCACAGAGTAGTTTCCTCGCTTCTTAGATTAGCATTCTTTGTTTTCAGTATTTTGTTTTATAGTTTAGCTTCCTGCGTTCTAGATTGGACATTTTCACTTGTCCTATGTAAATACGATTGACTTCCCCTAATATGCTTAAAGCAAGTATCCAACCTATTAAGACTTCCTATAACATATTTAGAAGCTAAAGGATCAGTCTCTAGAAAAATGAACCAAAAAAAGGTACACTAAATTGTTTACTTACAAGATTTTGCACCCTTATATTTTAGAATTTAAGTATGCAATAGGAAAATTAATCATTATTAGGATAACATTTAAGACTTCAATCAGGCATATAAAAGCTGCTCTCATTACTACATATAAATTTTATAAAATTTTCTCACTTCCACTAGATCAAATGCAGTTATCATTTTAATACTTGTTTGAAGAAATAACCATTGATATGAGTATAACTAACATGGACAATCTAGTAAACTTATGCTTTTGTAGGTACCAACTCACTATGATTTCTACTCTCTCTTCCACCAATATTCTATAAAATAAAAATATAACAAAATTCACGATCAAGGCATCCATGAAAGAGTGATCAAGCAAAACTTAAGAAAAATCCAAAAGTGATCAAAAACTCAAATGATGAAATAAGTTCAATGTACCATGCATCATGTAAGAATATAGGAGGAAAGAGAAGGAACCCATGGTACCTATGTCAGGGCTATGGATGCATATTTGGCAGTGGAGCAATGTTAGAACCTCCTTAGTTTTCAAATATTTTTTCTTCGAAACCAAAATGAAACCTTTAGTTATCCCAAGTCTCTATTAAAGTCCTCACAATAAGGATAAAAGGAAATCACTTCCTCCCACATAGATCTAGAGTAATTGAAGAAGCATGTTGTATGTGGTTTTTAGGAGTCTTTTTGTATGTTTGATTTAATTATTTTTGTGAAATGGTTCATGTTTGATCTAAAAGATGTTAACCAAAGGTTCTGGGTTCTCAAATACTCAAGTATTTCTCTTGTAAGTCACCATTTATTGTACCCAACATACCTCCATTATTTTTTTTAGAATAGGGACCCATTATCTTTCTAAAAAGGTATATCCCTATCTTGAAATTATTTTAAAAGAAAAATTTATGTATTGCACTAACTTCGCTATTTGGAAAAACTCTGAACATGTTTTGTTTTTGGACTAATCGACTAATTTTCTTCTGAAGTTGTGTATATACTAGTCTCAGCGGATTTTGTTCAGTGAAATTGTTCAGTGAACTTGTTTGGGACTATACTTAGCATGATCCAGTCTTTAGAACTTTTGTTCAGAAGCCTATCTTCCATAATTTTCAATACTTCGTATTTATAAGGACCTTCTCATGAATTTACTTTTTGGAGTTTTCATTCACAAGAATTTTTTGGGACAACTATTCAAAATTCTTGTTTACAAGGCCTCCACAAATTTATTCACCCTGTATTAAAGATTTTTCCATTTACTCTTCGAGACCTACTCTTCAAGAATCAAGTTTTCAAAAAATTTACACTTTGACCTATCTTAGTCTTTAGAGGCATTGTTCAGTAAGACTCCTCAATGAAATTACTTGACACAAAATTGATCTTCAGCAAAATTGTTTGAAACATTCATTCGGCAAGTTTCTCTGGCTCATCTAGGTCTTCTACAATTTTATTCGGTGAAATTGTTTAGAAAGAACATTTGACATTTTGGTCTTAGACAGAAGTGTTTGGCTCATCGAGCATCTATGGCGAAATCATTTTGGACTTTTCTCAAACTCATTTTTGGTCTTCAACAAAAATGTTCAAAAATTTTATTTGGGAAACTCATCCACCTCTCAAACACTGTTATATCCAGAATCTCGACTATCAACAACCTTGTGGCATGGTAAAGCAAAGCAAAAGAAGTGATGAAATGACACTTGGAAAAAGGTAATAATATGGCACTCTTACTAAATATCAACAGTGTTTATTTGTATTACCCACCAAATAAAGTGGTAAAGTTTGAATTGAATAAATAAATCAAAGTTATAAACATTGGACATTAATGGCATAAGAACTAGAAATGAATGATAAAGCTATATCAAAGTATTGTGAATGACGACGTGCTCATTGATCTCAAGTTAATTTGTGAACTTAATTACTCCCCTGCTATCAAACCTTAGCTACTAGTGTTTCAATTCTAAGAGTATACTTAGGAGAACATAGTTATTAATTTGCAAACCAAAACAATATCAACATAGTCAAATAACAATGGTATCCTCATCTAAAGCATTTAAAATAACTCTAGCCCCATCAAGGTTTTCTATTAAATATTTGACTGAATACAAGGATACATTCTTTAAGCCCGTAGTATTCAGTAATGATTATAACTATTCAACACTATGGGAGGTGATACACTAGGTTGACATGCATACCCACAAAGAAAATTTGACTCCATCTCAATGACAATTAGCTATAAACCTCCTCCCCTTCAGACATTAAGGAGTACACTTTATAGTAGAAAAGTTGGAGGTCATGCCATACATTTACCTCCTAAAATACTTATTCTTCATTGGGAAGATAACTGGAGGTACATTTTTGCACCATTTGGAGCACAAAATAGTCATTGCATGCATCTCGAGTGATTTCAAAGTTACCTCTCCCTCCCCATTGTAAATGTTATAATTTGCATAGGGTAATAGCATGGAAAAAATAAAAATAAATTGAGAAAACACTCAGCAATTAGATGCTCCCTAGGGAGACCATCAACTTGAATAATACACAGCTAGTGTCAGTGACCAAATTCAGTATGGAAATCTAAATTATGATGGCTCTCTTGAATAGGTTATTTGTCTATCTGAGCATCAAATTCCACCACCATGATTGGGTTATGTTCCTCGACTTACTAATGACCTCAGAGTTGAATTTCGCTCTAAGTGAAGTAATCAGTGTAAGGCTATGGGAGAAAATATTACACAAGGATAAGAGGCCTCAGGGAGGTCATTTCTACATGATGTCTTAACTCATCGATGTTATCCTCAGCATAGTCTACATTCATAATGGGTCACTCTAGATCCCATCTTTAGACTGTATCAAGAATTATATATATGATTCCTATTTTCTATGCACATATACACATACACTTAGAACATTGTACGTATTACAGAAGATGTCTACCACCACGTGTGGATGGCTATCCATGAGTCCCCACTACCTAGGATATACAAAAGTATTGTGGATACACTATTAATTAGGATATATTATTGGTTGTACCTAGATTACAATGTCATCATGGTCATAGGCTATAATGTAGCACCCTTACGCCTCCCCAAGTATGTCCCTGACAAACTGATAGAGTAATAAATTCCCTACCAATATTGTGGGGAATAGATGAAGACATGCACAAGAGCAAGAAGAGTTAATTCCATGGCTCCCATTGCATGATTGGGAGAATGTACTATGTAAACCATTAGCATTTCTATGAAATGTGTAGGTATAATGAGTATTATTCATTGGCTACATTACCACACAGTGATTGGGATCCACATGGTTAGGTGCAGAAACACATCAAGGGACTTGGCATTTCCTATTAGCATGAGCCCTATGACCATGATTTCTTATTCTTCAATGTTAAGGGTGATGCCCAAGTCAATGAATGAGCACAATCAGTCAATTTGAAATAAGACCACTTGAAAATCATTTAAGGGCTACCTTCTATCTCCGTAGTGGATGCACATACTAGACTCCCACCAAATGGAGGATGGGATTCATTAGAATTTTGGGTTAATGATCCCTCTCATCCAGCAAAGGATCAAGGGCAACCCTCATAGACACCCCTTGTGCCACTCAAAGCAGTAAAGAAGGAGCCAAAGGTGCCTGATACCTCACTTGGGGGAGAACAAGATGAGCCTATTTATCTTATCTCTTTAGATTTTGAGGGGCCCTACCTAGCCAAATATTACATCAATCCCAGAGCTTTCTATTGTGGATACATCAACCAAAGCCACATAAGAGGCATCTTCCACAACTAGGAAGACAACCATTTGTTACAAGAGAAAGTCAAGGGCTCAACCCCCTCCATAGATCCCAGTTATTGAAGCACCATCACAAGAGGCAATTAAAGGTGAATCCACTTATGAGGAGGTATAAATTCAAAGAACCAAGATCTTGAGCCTCCAGAACATAACGAAAAGTATCAATGCATGAGAAGCCATCAGGAGAGCAAGCAACCCCTTCAGTTTCCACTACTCTTATTGTGTCTTATGTTTCTCCTTTTATTGTTAGTACTTTTGAGTTTGTTTTATTCAATTTTTTTGGTCCCCATCCCCTCTTGGTACCAAAGGTGGAGGTTGTTCTTACACAACTGACCTTGATTGTTCCAAAGATAGGGGATACTTCCTCTACCCTTATTGTTCCTACTCCCCTAATTAGTCTATCTCTAATTGCATTTTATGTACCCATTCCTATTATTCCTACTACAATTCTTTCCACTACTATCCCAACTCCTACAAAGATAAATAAAAAGGCAACAAAGAAGGCTAGAGGAGCATTAGCAAGTCCTCAGTTTTATGTTTCATCTGCTCAATTGAGTTTACCATTGCCTCCCCCAGTTCCTCTCAAAATACTGCTATGATAATAACAAAGAAGGTTGAGAAGAAGAAGCTAGTTTATTTAGTTCACCCACTACCTCAATATGGTGGAGTGGACTAGTCTAAAATTATTTGTCCTTCATTCTTTGATCCCCTACAAGAATAAACTTTGAAGCAGACATCAAGAGAACTATTAGGTGAGACTATAGTTCAAGACAATCAACCCATAGATCTAGCCTAGCTATTCCTCCCATAGTGCGTGATAAATATGTAGTCAGAGGCTTCTCAGAGGCCTAATCTTGTAATTTTAAATTTGCCCACTATAAGTTCCATATTTAAAAATTCTACAGGGAGTGTGCAAATGGTGAGGACAAGGAAACTGGAAGATGAGACCGGGAGAGGGGTCATAGTGGAAGAGAGACAAGAAGTATTTACCTTGTCCAAAAAGAAGGACAAGAAATTGGGGCAGTCCCCATACATAGAGGATTTCAAATACTATTTTGAAAATCATAAGGATGCTCTATTGGAGATACATGAAAGAACTGAAATGGCAGAAAAGAGTTGGATCAATAATTGAAACAAATAAGGGAATAACAATAAATTGTGCACGTTCTTGTACAGATAAAGATAGATGTGCAGAATACCACATCTAGATTGTACAATATCTTGAAAGCTATTGTTGCAATGAGGGTAGAATTAGCACCTCATATAGTAGAAACCACTAAATTGTATAATTCTTTGAAACAGAATAAAAATAAATTGAAATTTATTATTCTTTATATAACTAATAAGGCATACGCTCACCTAAATCTGATGGCACCATTGGAGGCTATTAATGCCCTCAATTTGGTAGTCATCGAGACATAGGAGGCTAGAGAGTGGATTACGTAAACTGAGACAGTAATGCCTAAGTATGTAGAGTATGAAACTCTCATTTTACAAATTTTGGATGACCTAAACCTCTCACAAGCTATGGATTCCACAAGCAGGCTTATCAGCCAATTTTGATCAGCTACTACAACAAGCCTCAACAAGCTTCAAATAGAAGTTACAAAGAAAGACATTAGAAGAAATAGAAATCGATCTGAATTTTGCCAAAAAATAAGTCACAGAGGTTGAAATCTTCATAACTAATTTTAAAAACATAAAGCTTGAGCATGCAAGGCTCCTTGATCAAGTCAATAGGGTGCATAGACCTCTGTTGCTTAATATGGGCATTATCAAGTACCAGCATTACATCGAAAACAAACACTATCAAGTGTTGGAAGCAAATAACAAAGCTAATGCTTCAACTTTTAGTTTTCTAAAAGCTACAATTTCAATGCCTCCAACAACCTCCAATGCCATGCAAACAACCATTAAGCCTTAAGTTCAAGGCTAATTTTGTATGTATACATGTAAATAGTACTTATGTTTGTACTTATAATTTACTTATACCAATCACATAAATGTAAATTTGCTTGAACTGTGTGTAAGCATGCACACGTTACATTACATTATATAAGTCAACTGACCTTGACATAGTTGTAATTAGCTATGAGCATACACACATACAATTTTGATGATAAAATTAAAACTTAGGTTCTAATTGTTGAATGTAACCATGAGTTCACATGTACTTGAAGGATGAGGTGTTCCCTCCCCACGTCTATATATTCGCATAATTACATATTCCAAAGGGTTGGAAGTTTTATCAATACAAAAAAAAATTAATTTTGACTATCATGCAATTGCATTGGTGCTCTAACCTTGTATTTCTATGTTATTAAGATTTTACTTTCTTGGTTGTGTTCATATAGTAAATCGAAGTGTGCAAAAGCTACAGATAATGCTAATTGTTTTAATTGATGTATGATAATTTTAGATGTATAAAAACTATTAATAGTTAGTAGATTTTATTGATTATTGAGCAGTTGGATAAAACTGTGTTAAAATTCTTAATGTGCAGGAGTGTTTTCTCTCTAGTATAGTCTTTTAAATATGTGTTGCAACTGCCTTAGATGCCTTTATGGTTCGAGCTGTAATCTTTCAATTAAGGGTGTGCCATAGCAACTCTAGAGGGAGCAACCTTTAGTTGAAACCATTAAGTTTTCTATACCGTTTCCCCATACTACCTAACTGTGTTTGCTTGTGAGTGTGCAATAGCTACAAACAACAAGCATTAGTTTTGAAAACACTTGTTCACTAAGAAACTAGCCTAGGAAGTGACCTCTTGAAACCATAAAACCTTCTTTTCTACTTTATCCTTTCCTCATTTTCAAGTTTATTTGATTGAGACCTACCCACTCTAAATTAGGTACCACCCATCCGTCCCACTCACTTAGGTTTGATTTCTTTACTAAGATTCATTTTACTACAAATAAACCTAGTTAACAACCTACATGTTCTACTTGTTATTCTACCACAAAGTTGTTTAATCTATACTTGTAACTCATGCTCTAGAGTGGATTTTACCTCCATTGAGATCCTAAAATATTAGATGCCACCTCATTCAATTTGGGGATGTGCATAAGACCCACATCAACAACATGACCCTAAAAAAGAAAAATAAAGTAATCCAAATAACATCAACTATACTGTCCAAGAAGGGGGGAAAGAATTGGGTGAATATAATGAAGATAAGAAATAATATTTCTATCAACCATTAAAAATATGCCAGGAAAATATAGCCCATCAAGGAGATCCCAAACTAACTAAAATTGGATAGTACTAGGAAGAATCCACAGTTAGGAAAGTAGGAGAATTGTTGAAAGAATATGAATGTATATTTTGAAATAATTTCACGAAACTCCATGGCATTAAGTCTGAGCTAGCAACCATGAAATTTTAGATAAAATTGGATATCAAACCTACCTAGAAGAGACCCTATCATCTAAACCCTAACACGAAAATCAAATTCAAGATTGAAATAGATAAAATGTTAGTCCTGGGCATCATAGAGCTAGTCGATGATGTGAAATGGATTGGCCTAATGGTATGAAAAATTAAAATATCGATGAAATAATAATGCATTGATTTCATACAATTAAATAAAACCTGTATCTAGGACCTCTTTCCCATACCATTCATAGAATATGTTTTGGAAAATATTGCAGGGAAAGAGGTATATTCATTCACAAATGGATTCTTAGGATATCACCAAATTCAAATTGACAAACAAAACCGACCAAACATTCTATATAGAATGGGGTTCATTCATTTACATAGTGATTCCATTTGGCCTTAAGAATGCCCTAGCTATTTTTAGTTGGGTCATGGTCAATGTTTTTAAAGATTTTATACATGATTTATTAGAAATCTATTTAGACGATTGCACTATTTATGGATTATTAAAATATCATATCCAAGCACTGAAACTAATTTTTGAATGATGTTGAATGTTACAAATCATGTTAAATCTTAAAAAATGCATATTCTTGATGCCTAAATAATTTAAAAAGAAGGATTGATGATTGATCCCTTAAATACAAATATAATTGTAAACTTGCCACCACCCAAAACAAAAAAATAGGTGTGTACATTGTTATGATACACAGGATCCCATTAGGATTTTATTAAAAATTATGTCACAATCACTGCACCGGTAGATGAGCTATTGAATAAAAAGGATAATAAATTAATTGATTCATGTATGCAATAAAAATTATAGTTGTGTGTTAGAAACCATGAAATATTAACTCAAAAATTTCTACTTTAATCTAAATCAAAATAACTTAAATTAGGCTAACAAAAATAGAAATCAAAACCCATGAAAATAATTGAATTGTACTTGTTTTACCTTTGAAAACCCCTTCCTTGTTGGATAATATTTGCCCAATTGGATTGATTGTTTGCAGATGGATGGATTACTTGATGTTTGATGTATGATTGTTCTTGCTTGATTGATTGGCAAGACGATAGAACTATTAGATTCTTGGATTCAAGATGGTTTTGCATGTGGGTGTATCCCAATTTATAGGAGTTACATGGAGAAAATGGATGGTCAAGATTGATCCATGTTGGATCTTGATCAATGGTGGAGAATAGAGGATCCATTATGAGTTAGTTGAGATATTAGAATTTCCTTCAATTTTAAAGTCAATGGAGAAATTTAGATAAGGTGGTGAGGAACTCAATGCATGGTGTGGAGCTGAAGGATGAGACAAGGAGATTTTAGAGGTGATTAGATTAGTTAGTGGTGGATTAGTAAGAGGATTTTATGGTACTCTTAGTGGAGGTAGGTGGAGGAAGGTATATAGGAATATAAAATTCCTAGGAAATATATTAGTGGTTAAGTGAGGGATAATTAGATGATTAATCATGAATGGGATTCGGATAAGGTTAATTGATGCGTAGGAGATGTCAAGGGGGATTGGTTTATTGTTAGTAGGGTGTTGCTAGGGTGAAATTAGAAATTAAGGAATATGGTATTAGTGGACATAATTAGTGATAAAATTAGTAACAAACGAATGGTTAATTTTATATGTCTACATTTTGACCCTCTTTGAAAGGGTGTTATGGATAGAAGAAAAAGTGTTTTTTCAAAGAAGTGAAGAAGATTGAGACAGGTGCATTAATAGTGCCCCAAGTGGGTAGATAGTAGGTTAGTGAAAACTAGTATGGGTGATGCATCCTCGAAGGGTCATGTGAGGAGGAATGAGACTGATGACTGCTCAAAAGGAGAATCAAGTTATCTAGTTAGATGGGAGAGGAGAAGAAATAGGTGGGATGCGTGGATATAAAAGAGGGGTTGGGATAGATGTCATTAATATTGTGAGATTTGAATTTTCTGGATATGATGATGTGTGATTGATTTGATTACATGTAATTTGTGAGCTATGATTGATCGATAATTGGATTGTATAGATTTATTATGCCCCAATCAATGATATATTAAAAGGAATGGAATGGATAAATGTATGACCTTGGATGTGCCCTAGTCAATGACATATAAAATGGGTAGGACGTAAAGTTAGCATAGATTGATTAATAAAGATGCAAGATTAGATTGGATTGATTAATTGATTCAATGATGATGTTATGGATATATTTGATTTATTTACAATGACATGACATGGATGTATGCCCCAAATTTGGTTGAGGAATTTATTTTCCCCAAGTAATGATTTATGCGGGAAGTTGGATTGGAAATGATATATCCCAAGATGAGTAGATTCACACTTGATTTGTCTCAACCAACAATGTATGTGAAGGGGTAAAAGTTGTGAGTTTGGACATGGGAATGACATCTCTAGGTTGATTTCGACACAGAAACGATATATCCTATTGATTTGGATGTACTGATTAATTGATGAAAGATGTAACTCAAAGATTGAATCAATTAGTAGAAATTAATGACAATTAAGTGATTGATTGATACTAAATTTAAAAATGAGGGAGCGGAGTGGGATTGGAGATAAGATTGTGTTGAAAGAGAAGGATGATAAGAAAAAATAAGGCAAATATCAATGAAATGTTAGTAGCGAAATGTTAGTTGTATGGATGGTAGCAGAATTGTTAAAGGTAATGTTAGTAATGAATGTTAGATGTGTTAGATGAGTAGACATGGGAAATGTTAAGTGAGTGGATAAATACTTAGATATATGATTGCCTAACTTAGATTATTTAACTTGGATAGATGTTTAAATGTTCAATAGATGATTAAATAGATAATGTAAGTATTAATTTGTGTTCATTAGCTGAGCCATATTATGAGCAATCATGTTTTTAATGTAGCATTGGGTAATATGCACCATGATATGTGTAAACATGATGGCTTTTTTCCAAAATGCATGTTGAACTAACTCAAAAGATAAAAATATTTAAAAAACAAAATGCACAATTAGCATGTAGCATAATGCACCATTGGTACTAAAAACCAAGATAGTATATTTATTTTATTCTATCGCATAAACATAAATAAGATTAAAAAACGAGAGAAAATATGGACAATAATGTCTTGACAATAAACATATTTACAAAAATCCTAATCAAGACATGGAGACAAAATTTATAAGTAAATAAAATACAATTACTAAGATCTTAATAAAGATAATGAACAAACAAAGATATATACATGACACTCCCAAAAATAGTTAAGCATCGAAGAAAATATAAAGATTATATAGGAAACACATGATACATGATAAATACACAAAATAAGCACTCAAGGATTTACTTCCTAATTATATGATGTATGTGTTGTTATGTGATTAGTGTTTTATCCTTTGTCTTGTTAAAAATACTTAGGATGGGTAAACGAGTCACGATTCAACTTAGCTTTGTTTAATTTTACCCTCAAGAAAAGATATATGATTGGATTAAAAGAGAGTCATAATGACTTGCTGGATAGACGTAAGGATTTCGCTAAAGACAATAAAACAACTAAGATATTTTTGGATTTTTGGATTTTATGTTTATGTTGACTTTTGGAGATTTTTCTTATTTTTAAGGGATTTTTAGAATATTGGGACAAGACTTATTGACAAATTGGAAACTAGCAAAAGGATATCCATTCCAAGTGCCAATAAGAAAGTACCAATAGTGGATAGTCACTGAAAAGGATAGTGGGTGGAGGAAAAGCTCAAGATAGGCTCCTCAAGGGTCATATTGAATATCCGATTAGATGCCCCTCGTCTTGTTTAGCTCATACTCTATTTTTAAACTTGATTATTATTCCTTTCAACTATTTTGACCACTATGTTATAACATATTGAAAAGATACCACCATATCGAATGTTGTTGGGTTTATGATCCAAGGTCATTTATTTTAATGTTTTGGTTAATTATTTTATTTATTGTTATGTTTTGTTAAATAAGAGATGATTCATGGGTTATTTGAGAACCATAACCACACCTGAAGCTTTATAAGCTTTCACATTCTTATAAATAATTATTCCATACAATTACATTTGTTGTGTTGTGTGAAATGTTGTATTCATAATGTAATTTTCAATTTTCTCCCCTGTTCCTAGAGCCAACAGTGGTATCAGAACTTGGCATATGGAGGATTGGGAAACTTCTCAGACCCTATGGGAAGCAAAGAGAGAACCATTTTTTTTAATACAGTATAAAGTTTTGAAGATTTTAAATTTTTATATACTTTCCAATTTATTTTCAACCCCTGCACAAATCATACAGCCTTCTACGACATATTACATGTATTGTGCCATGTTGAGATCAAGTCAAAACCCGTGTAAAGTTTGTACGGCAAATTATGGTGAGAGTGCAGATGCCATTAATATTATTTAAACACAGAAACCGGGTGGTCATGAGGCATCGTACAATCAAACAAGAAAGCGAAGGATGATGGAAGCTTTCACTAAACATTGCTAACCATTAAAAAAAAAAGTGTCTGAAGCTTCACCAAGTATACGCCACTTTGATAAAGTAATATGTATTTCACAGTGTCTTCATTGACAGCCGCAAGGATATATTTGTTTTGTATTTTTCTCAAAAAGGAAAGGTTTCAAATATAAATAGTAGAAGTGCAAAGTGTTAGTAGAATAACTATGAAGTGCATGCTCAGATTCATCTTATTATCATTTGATGAATGCATAAATTTGGTTTGGATCTATGAAAAGCAATGCCATTGGATAAATCCATTGCATTCTATGTGATGGAATCTGCATACTTGAAGAAGTTTCGGTAGATCTTCAAATCAAAAAAAAAAATCATAATTAAATCTCAACACTACTGAAAGATATAATAGATCCCATTAGCGATGGCTTACTATTTTAATTTTGTAGGCCTTTGAACACCTTTCAAGTATATTAAGCCATCTCTGATGTTAGTATGTAGCGCAGCCATGGCATGTTGAAGAAGTTTGAAAGCTTGTCAAAATCTGGGAATACCTAAAATCAGCATGGGTCCCACAAGGAAAGTAGTTATTCTTTTCATGCAAGTAAATAAGGGTTATGGTTTTTTACTTTCACGGATTTTTTATTTTTGAAAAATATGAAGATATTTTAACTAAAATATCTGGCATTAATGTATTTGAATTGATTAAAGAGGAGTTTGTTAAAAGCATTTTACCACTCACTTGCAGTAAGAGAGGTTGATAGTTCAAATTTTAAAAAAAGTTTTATTTTTGTCGTATTTCATTTTATCGCGTTTGTCATTTTGAATATTGTATTGTGACAAGTTTTTGGACATTACAGACACATGGAATGGTTAATTTTGTAATTTGAAATGTCCTTATATGAAGTTTTCAATAAATGCATTGCAACTGATGTATAAAAGTGCATTTTCGATCGAAATTGACACCTTAAAAATAAATTTTTTTCTAATGTCACCTCATTATTGTGCTATCAAAAACGATACCATCCATTACATGTCCCAAGATCCTTTTGATTGACACCATCTAAGTGACAACTAGAGGTTGGATGATCTATTGGAGGCTAGAGGATAATTACCCTCTCCAATTAGCTATACATTTGGAGTATGGATTCAATGCTTGAATGGTAAATTTTGCCCTGTGCCCTTGCTTTCAGTTTCATTTTTGGCTTTCTATATATGATATTCATGACATGGAGCAGACATAGTTATTTTTGTTTATCTCAATGCATGGCTTCTCACCTCTCGCTTGATAGGGGGAGAAGATATAGGCATTGGTTGAACTTCAATCAGTCGTCCATGATAGTACAAGTTGATAGGGGTTGCTAGCACCAACAGTGTTGAGCAAAGATCGTCAGCGTTTATTGGGTATCATAAAGAGGTGTCATACAGTGTACAGATTTGTCACTTGGACAAGTACCTGTGTGGGACCTTATGTGGATCGATGTAGTTGGACATGCCAAATCGTGTTCTACTATAGTACGGTACAATGATCACCGGGGATGAGCAGGCCTTGATCGTGTTCATCAGTAATTTTTTGTCACAACTCACAAAAATGGGCTTCTTTATGGAGTAGCATCAGTGTTTGGTCAGTGCTAAAGGTACATTACACCACTTACAATTGCGATAGAGTTTCTTTGATTATTTCAGGGTCATTGCTCCAATTCATTCATCTACTATACCACTTTGGATCAAGGGAGAGTTTGTTGGGTTTATGATCCAAGGTCATTTATTTTAATGTTTTGGTTAATTATTTTTTTATTGTTATTTTTTGTTAAAAATGAGTTGGTTCACGGGTTAGTTGAGAACCATAACCACCCCGTGAAGCTTTATAAGCTTTCACGTTCTTGTAAATATTTATCCAATATAATTATATTTCTTGTGTTGTGTGAAATGTTGTATTCATAATGTAATTTTCAATTTTCTCTCCCGTTCCTAAAGCCAACAAATGTTGCCCAAAACATGGTTATATGCACGACTTAACAAAAGTAAAAATGGGAAGAGGGGATGAGGATGATGGGTATGATGGTATATGATAGGTATGATGCCCTGGATAAGGTAAGGCTTTCCCTCCAATGTGCAAGGTATACCACATCAGATAGATATAAAAAATGTCTTCTACAAGTGACGTTGAGGATTGGTTTTGATCACTGTACTTGCCCAAAACACCATAAAACTAGTTTTCACCGTTGGACAAATGATTTTTTTATTTATTTTTGGATTTTAATAGGATATATTGATGCAACAACATCAACAATATTCAATTTAATAACTTCTTCAGATGCATGATATTCAACTTTTCTAAATCCCGGCCATCCTGTGTAGCTAGTTTGTATGCTCCTGAACCATATTTGGTGATGGTCACATAAGTTTCAAGCAAAGTAGACTCAAATTTTTCTTTATTTTCATGGTTTGTGTTTGTATTTCTCTAATTTTATTTAAGGACGAGATTTCCAATTTCAAATTATCTTGGTATGAATTTCTTGTTATTATTTGCATAGCTAGTGTTGATATGACTTTAGGTGATTTAGGGCATTGATGTGATTTTCATTAAGAATTTCCAATACCTGAAGTCATGTATTCGTGTACTCTTCTTCATCGATGAGGCCTTGTAATGAGTTGCGGAGGGAAGGTAATTATATCTCAACACGCATGATGGATTTAGCATCAAAAGCCAATGAGTATGGAGTGGTGCCAGTTGGAGTTTGTAAATTTGTGTGGTAAGCCCACATAACAGGATAAATTTGGAGATTCCAACCATGACCAACATCGTTAATAATTTTGATCATAATTTTATTGGTCACCTCAGTCTGGCCATTACATTGAGGGTAATAAGGTGTGGACCACTTGTGTTGGATATGAAAATGATTGTAGAGGGTTTTGATGTCCTTAAAAAGGATTTTCCATTGTTAGTGATGATCGCAGATGGGATTCCATAACTTAAAATGATATAATTGAAAATGAATGTAGATATATGTTTGCTAGTGGCATATGTGAGAGGCATGGTTTCCACCCAATTAATGAAATATTTTGTAGTAGTTATGATGTGCTTGTGGCCATCAGATGAAGAGGGGTTGATTTTGCCTATGAGGTCAAATCCCCATGTGGAAAAAGACCATGGAGTGGTGATAGACTGCAATGCTTATGATGGGGCGTGGAGAATATCTACATGCTTCTGACATGCTATGTATTTTCTGACATATAGAATTGCATCGTGATCCATAGTTCGCTGCTAATGACCTATTCACAGAATATTTTTGGCTAGGACCATTACACTGGCATGCCCCACAAATGTCAGCATGAACCTCCTTGATATCTAAGTTATCCTCCTTTGAATTCAAACACCTTAACAGGGTACCATCATATCCTCTATGATAGAGCATGTTGTCGAGGATAGTGAAACATAAGGATTTTTGGATAAATGCTTTGCGATGAGTTTGATTTAGGTATGGCAGTAGGATGTTATCGTGAAGGTAGTTGTAGATTTCTTGATACTAGGGTGAATTTGGACTAGAGATTTCACATAGCATTTCAAATTCAAGAATTTTATAAGTCGGGGCATTAGTTGCTCGATTAGAAATTGGGACTGTTATCTATCTTGTGACATCTCAAACAAAGAACCGATTGATGCCAACGCATTTGTTGATTTGTTGTTGGCCCAAGGAATTTTTTCAAATGTTATGTGCTTGAAATACTTTATGTAATTGTCAACCACATGTTTATAAGGAACAAGTTTGTCATCCTTTGTATGATATTGTAATTGACTTGTTTTACAAGTAATTGTGAATTACCATAAACTAAAATATACTAAATGTTCCTTTGGATAGAAAGTTTGAGCCCTAAGATGAGACCTTCGTATTCAGCGATATTGTTTGTGTAAGGAAAACCAATTTTAAAAGCCTTCGAGATAAGGTCTCCTTGAAGTTTGACAAAAAAATAATCTTGCCCCCAAACCATGGGTAGTAAAGGAGCCATCAAAGTAAAGTTGTCGTGTTTTTTATTCACTGGTAGAAGGGATTGATTCATTTGGAAATCTAATGGTCAACAATTGTATGTCGGACAAAGGAGATTCAACAAACTGATCTTCTAGAACCTATCCTTTAATTGAATTTTGATTCACGCACTCAATGTCAAACTCACTCAATATCATGATCTATTTTACCATTCTGCCTATTAAAGTTGATTTGGATAACATATATTTAAACATATCCACTTTGGCAATGGGCTTGGTTTTGTTGTTTAACATGTAATGGCAAAGTTTTTTTTATGCAAAGATGACTGTGAAGCATGCTTTTTGGATGGAAGTATAGTTAAGCTCATGGGATACAAAGGTTCTAGTGAGATAATAAATGTCTCATTCTTTTACCTATTGGTCATGTTGAGCTAGTAGAGCTCCTAATGCACAATGAGTAGAGGATATATACAAGAGAAATGGTTCTCCAAGAGTTGGCGGGACTAGCATTGGTGGATGCAAGTCTTCTTAACATTATCGATTCCAATGAAACTTGGTCCCTTCAAAAGCCAAATGAATGGATTACACTTATCAACGACCTGAGAGATGAACCAATGAATAACTTGGATATTTCCTTGTGTACTCTGAAGTTTCTAGAGATTTTTTAGTGGAGGCATTTTAATTATTACTTTGACTTTTTCTAAATCAACCTCTATACCTTGTCTAGACACAATGAACCCTAAGAGTTTTCTCAATGTCACACCAAAGAGATGAACCAATGAATAACTTGGATATTTCCATGTATACTCTGAAGTTTCTAGAGATATTTTGGAGGCATTTTAATTATTACTTTGACTTTTTCTAGATCAACCTCTATACCTTGTCTAGACACAATGAACCCTAAGAGTTTTCTCGATGTCACACCAAAAATGCATTTCTTAGGGTTTGATCAAACTTTATATTCTTAGTCATTCAAAGATTTTTCTTAGCACTTTTAGATGTTTTGCCCTTGTTTTTTATTTTTTCAATATGTCATCGATGATGCCATGCATCATGTCATGGAAGCTTAATGTCATTGCACATTGATAGGTTCCACCTACCTCTTTAAGCCAAATGACATGACTTGATATTAAAATGTTCCCCATGGATTGGTGAATGTTGTTTTTTGTTTATCTTCTAACGCAATTCGAATTTGATTTTAACCTATGAATCCATCCATGAGTGAGAGCATTTCGTATCTAGTTGTTGAATCTATGATTATATCTATGTTGACAAGTGGAAATTCATCTTTAGGGGCAAGTTTTGTTGATGTCTCTAAAATTAATGAAAATACGAAATCCAACCTATGGCTTGCTCGTTAGTATGATGTTGGTGATCTAGTATGAATGGTCAATTAGACAGATAAACCCAATGTCTAAGAATGTTTATAGTTCTTCCTTTACCAAAAACACCACCTTTGGATGCATTTTGTGTAACTTTTGCTTGATGGGTTTAGCATCTAGATGAAAAACAAGATAATACACTACCAGAGATGGATCTAACCCCATAATATATGCATATGACCATGCAAAATAAATATAGCGGAAACAAAAGGCATTACGATAGACATAAATTAACGAATAGGGGAACAAGAAATAGAAAATAAATTTGTAATAATTATAAAAGACATGATAAAAAGGAGTAGCCCTAATTATAGGGTTATTGCCCTTCTCAAAGAAAACTTTAGTCCATAGCGTTGAGACTATGTATTCATAAATGTTTGACACCGAGCAATAAATGACCCACAACTAGTCAAAATGGATCAATTTTCCAAGAACCTCTAAATTTCAAAGAACCTCCCAAAGTTTTACGTAGAGCCTTTGAGTTTTATAGAGACTCTGGAAGAATGGGTTAAAAAGAGAACCACAAAATAAAGATACCACTGGAAGAAACCCAAGGAGTGTTAGCTATGACAATCTTATGAAAACAGAGGGAAATTGTGGCTTCAAGAGTCATAGTTGAGAAGTTGAACTCTAAAATATTAAAAATATTAAAATCCCAAAAAATTCTAAAGTTAGACATGCAATCTATGAGGAGATTAAGGAACAAGAAAAGAAACACACAGATACTTGCTTTGAAAAAGAGTGGGGATGCCATGGAGTGGACTACCTCCAAAACTTATGCCTCATGAAATGTGATTGCTTTAGAAACTACACAAAAAATACAAGGTAACTATTTTTAAAGGAGATTTTCAAACGAGGTTTTATAAATTTGTATTTCCCACTTAAGAGCTTTCATGCAAAGTGTCAAATTGTATATCATCTAAATCTTCACATAATTACCCACAAGCATTTACTAATAATTTTGGATGGGAACTCCTTTTCTTCTTAAAATTGATTGGAAGAACCTACTTAAAAAATTTAGGAACCCCCCTTCCACATGACCGCTAAATATTATTTATTGAGAGCTAATTTATCATAATTTCTTTTAATTTATTAAACAAAATAAACTCATTCATCAATCAAGCCTAACACATATTGCCTTCTCCATCATTGATTTGACAACATCACAAAGGATCCAAAATACAAATCTACCTTCAAAGACGAGATTTGGCTATACTTTGTCAATGAAAAGCCTAAGTCAAAAGTTTTATGCTACCATTCTAACACAATTAAGGAATATACAAAATTGTATCGTTTAAAATTTGCAAAATTTGACATTGATCCAGCAACATAACAAACTTTCAAAACATTTTTCTTAAAAACAAAAAATCAATTATGCTTTGCCTTTGATAAACTCCATTACAAGGGTTGTAAAGATTTTAAGGAAAAATTAAGTAGAAATTTCAAAAAAAATCAACCTTGTCATCCAACATAACAAAAATTCACTTCGAAATATGAAGCCCATCAATGGGTCACTTGCTAATAACCTCTCACTGATGGGTTTAACATTTTGGAGGAAAATTAATTTCGAAGTACAATTTTCCAATTCAAATTTAACAAAATTATGATTCCCTGACATTAATCTTGTAACATAACAAGACTACAAAAAAAAAACTCTTTTGACACAAACCCAAGGTATTCGTTGCTGTAGTGAAACCCTAATTTGAGGTTTTTAGTCTTCCAATGAAAACTTAAGCCAAAATAACATTTTCACCATTCAAATTTCACAAAAGTCAATTGCCACAACATCATTTATGTAATATAAAAGAAATTAAAACAACACACTATTGAAAATACAAAGTCAATATAAACCCTCTCAAAAGGTTTAAACATTCCAAAGACAATATATGGCAAAACGAAATTGCAACATCCAAATTTAACAAATTCAATTATTTTGCGACTACAATAAACTAAAATTAAAAAAAAAATTAAACAAAACAAGATGTCTTTGAATCAAAACAATAAACCCTATTTTAACAAGGTTTTTTTGAATTCCAAAACAAATCAAACAAAAAAAAAACACATTTACAAATGGAAGGTAAAGTATGACACCTTGAATTTTACAAAATCCACTTGCCCTTGCATCAATCCCCACTAAAAAAAAAATTGAAACAACAATTACGATAATTTGACACCTAAACTACCCAAAATTTATCCGCCTCGGCATTGCTCACATGACATAACAAAACTCCAAAAAAATAATTCTCTTAAAAACACAAAATCCAACTGTGTTGCAGAAAATAAACCTATTATAAGCCTTACTCAATGGTTTAGCATTCAAGGAAAATAATTAAACCAAAAAAACACAAACCAAAAGGACAATTTTACAACTCACAAAAATCCCCTGTAACTATAAATGCCCCTGCACTAAAATCAACCCAAAAAAACCCGATTTTACCACCCAATTTTCAAAAAAAACACAAATTTACCTTTCAAAGGGAAAGCATTGTTTTACCACCCAAATATCACAAAATTCAATCCCAAACCAACGACGAACAACAAATTGATTAAAATTTACTAAAAACAACTATGTTTCACTGATGACAACCACTGACTCAAAGGTTTTCAAAGAACAAAATTAAACCCAAAAAAAAAAGGTTTATAATCTAAATTGAAAACATAGTCAAATTTTAAATGGAAAGAACACTCATACCATTTGAATTTCATGTAATTTAATACAAAGTTATAATCCTACTACATAATGACAATTAAAAATCTTGAAAAAAAAATTAAATAACAAATTAATAAGTGTGACATAGCTTATATAAAATTTTGGTGATAGAAAGCACTGTAGTTGCTAATTGAAATAATTATCAAAATATACAGGTAATAACAAGCTTCCAAAAGCTTCTTTCAACACAAAAAAATCCTTGACCCGAGTTCTTATAATGTAAATGTGAAGTAAGCTAAATGCTGGTGCATATTTTCTCCCTTTGTAAAAATCCATAAATAGTTGGTTCTCTTTTTTTCCCACATCACCTTTAATCAAAAATAACAAAAGAGTGTCTTCCATGGATACACTTGAGTATTAAAAAATTGAAAGCTATAAAACATATATTAAAAAAACATTCCAAGACGAAGATTTATTAATAATCTCATAGCAAAAATTGATTCAGATTATAGAGAATCAATCATAAAAGGACCTTTTGAATTTTTTAATCCAAAAATGAGATCATACAATTTTTAGAAGCAAACTAAAAACAATACAAAAGCTTCAATGGCTGTTCAAAAAACACAATAGCATGGATGTTTATCCGCTGAAGATGATTGAAAAAAGAGAAATCAAGATTGTGTAAGTTGAAAGCTCAAACAAGAGGAATGTCTGAAAATATTTTTGAACCTTTTATGAGAGCAAATTTTGAAGCTTTGTTGAGCAAAATCAATGAAAAAATGACTGACCTAAGAGAATAAATCTTTTTGAACCTTTTATGAGAATAATTTTGGAGCTTTGTCAAGCAAAATCAATGAAAATGACTGACCTAAGAGAATAAATCTTTTTATTAAGTGTTGTTACAGAGCAAACCAATTATCCCGCATTACAGAGGACACATGTTATGGACATTTATTTATATTTTTAGAATTGAGAAAATTAATGCCACTATTCATTTGCCTTGGATAATAACATCTCAAAACTTTCAATCAATGAATATGGATTTTATTTTATTTTAATTATAAATTTTATTAGTAAATGTGTAAATTAACTATTGAAAATGTTTAAATATTTCAATACACCTAAATCTTACCACTCCTTCCCAGCATTCAAGAGGCAATTAAGGCATTCTAGATTTCCATGTTAATAACATCTCAATAATTTCTGCCAATCAATCATACTTAAATAAAAAAAATTAATAATTTATATTAAAAAATATACAATTTAACTATTGACAAACTTCAAATATTTCAACGCACAAAAAATAACAGAGTTTTGATTGATGAACAACATGCATAGTTGAATGATTTTTTTAATAATTTTTATTAAAAAATTTACAACTGAACAATTGAAAAACTTTAAATATTTCAATGCACAGAAAATAGCAAGTTTTGATTTCTGAACAATACTTAATTGGAAGTTAAAAGTGAATTGAAAACTATAGATTAAAAAATATCAATGCATACTCCAAGCACGATAAAAAAGTATACTACTACAACATTGCTTCTTAAATGGAAAGTATACTCAGTCCTTTTGAATGGAAAGGTTCAATCAATATAACTTGTTTATTAAGCATTTTAAATTTACCAGTTCAAAACCAATTTAAGAAGCAAATACAGTAAAGTATAGATTTGTCAACGCGGTCTCAACCATTCACTATTGCTTGAGTAATAACTATTACAAATGACAATTAAATGAACAAGTCTTCGTATTTGTCCATGTAGGGAGAGTTCTAATCTGTCAACTGAAACATAATCGTGCAATGAAAACATACGGAAGACTAGGTGTCCAAGCAATAACTAATGAAGATGACAATGAGATGAACAGGTCTTCATATTTAATCATGTAGGGAGAGTATTGATCTTCCAACTGAAACATAATCGTGCAATCAAAACATACTGAAGGTTAGATGACAATGAGACGAACAAGCCTTCATATTTATCCATGTAGGGAGATTACTAATCTGCCAACTGAAACATAATCGTGCAATCAAAACATACTGAAGGCTAGATGTCTTTCACAGTGCATACCAGAGTCGTATTACTCTTTGGTTTAGTCAAAACATGAATGTAACTGCCAACCCAAACTAATTAATTCTCAACATGGTCAGGACTGAACCTAGAACTACTTGTTCTTACACTGATTGAAGACATACCACAACTCAGAAAATACAAGAACTCTCTATTAATAACAAAAACAATCGCTATTGGATCAACCCACTGGGTCTAGGTATTGAAATGATTAAGTCACAACTCATAATTTCAAGATTGATGCACCAGTCTTGAGAACATTACAATGTAACTATGCTGCTACAGTAAGTTCTCTATAAATTCATTATGCTGGACAAGAATCCTAAAATAGTCATCAAGAAACCAATAGTACATAAACTAAAACCTTTATATGAACCATAGTTCAGAATTATGAGAATACAATATTTATGACAATGAACAGTACAACAGCAAACTCTTCATTTAATATTAGGCAATGACTCCTAGTACAGTTATCAAGGGTATTTGAGTCTTTTTTCAAGAGCGACCAAAAGTATTTTTAACTACATAAAGGATTCCCATTCATGATCACAATGTCAAGAAGAATTACAATGCTAGAGAGGATATACAAATAGTTCAAGTGCCTCATAAGTCATTGGCACTACTACAAGACCCTCATGAAACAGCTCATAGAAATCAACCAATTGGTTCTGCACTCCCGAAAAGCATTCTTGTGCTTGAACACCAACAAAAAAAAAGGATGTGAAAGCTAAGCCCATCCATATGGTGGTAAGCCCTACCCACCCCAACCATCAGTTTAGGGTTGGAAGAGGCCACCAAACGAAGCCCAGGGATACAAAAGCAAATGAGAGCAAGGGTTAAGGAAAAGATCATATGTCCACCAGAGTTAGGGTTTTTACACAAAGTAACATACAGCAAGAAACTAAGTAACAAACAGACCAACAAACAGAAACCCACCATGCATCATGCCAAATCAACATTGAAAAGCCTTCATAGCTGTTCCAACAATATTTCATCCGTACGCCATCAAACAAACTCACACTACCATCTCAACAACCACCTTACTCAAATCCAAATGCAACTACAGCGGCCTGGAAACACTGATAAGAAGAATGTGTTGAGTTTCAGGAGGATGAGGGCCCTTCATGTAACCCACCCATTTTCCTAGGGTTTCCTCCAAGAATAAAACAGTGGAAGCCAAGCATGCATAGATTTGAAACAAACAAGCAAAGAACTTACTTGAAAAATGCCCTCCTTTTCCATTTCTTTTCTTCTTCCACCACCACTGTGTTCTCCTCCACCTGCTTGGGTACAATCCCAAACTGCCATATATCCTTCCACCGGATTCCATGGCCACCACCAAAACATTAATGCCTCCGAAGTATGGATTCTAAAAATAGTTTCCACCATCATCATGCCTGCAGCCAAAACACAGGCCTGAAAACCCTATAATTTCTCCATAATCTCCTCACTCTTCTTTTTCCCTTTGAAATCAACGACCCAAAATGATAGCTAATTAAACACTATCCAAGCAAAAACCCTAAAATCAGGTGATTTTGTCTCAATAATAAATTCCAATGCCATGACAAATTCGTGACCCCATCATGGTCAAAAGAACTTTTTACCACAAGAAGACCACAAGCATAATCATTAACCCCTTTTACCACCAACTCACTAGGACTTTGAAACAAATCAAAAGGTCCTTTATTTACACATGCCAAAGCATTACCAAAACTTATAAGCTTTTATAAACAACCAATGCAAGCTTATGGACCTTGACAACAATTGCAGGCTTATGTTGCTCAAGCTAACAACTCAATGGACCTGCTTTTAATTTTATTATTAAACATTCATGCAAACATAACAGGCACAATTGGCTATAAGCCAAAGACGGCCTCTGAACAAACAATGCTAACGATTATGCACAGTTCTAGTTAGCACAATATGACACATCACAAAAGGGAATGGTGGACAATTGACTTGATCTCTTTCTTTTACCTTATGCTCATATACCTGTATAGCACTGATGCAACAGTTTGATGAAGTCTTCCAACCCCGAACCTAGCTCAGTCATCCAACTGTTATCTGCAATCACAAATGACATCAGCAGTACCGGCTCTACATAATCAACATAAAATAAATAATGAATGAAATATAGCCAACTACAGCATGAACTGAAACACTAAAATATAAGCTCAAAGTAAATACAGATCAGATCAAATGCCAAGTATCATAATAGCAAAATGGCTCATTAAAACAGTACAGCAGACACATTATTCAAGGTCTGCCCAAGAAGGATATGACAACTTGGAGGAATATTGTTGATAAAACAAATTGTTATTCGGTAACAACGATGTTAAATTAGGAGACCACATTGTTGGCATGGCTCCGCTCAATGCATTCTTCAACACATCCAATACTTTGAGTTGGATACAACTAGAATTATTTGCAAAAAGTCACCCTTGCAAATGATTGCTTAATACATTTACATATTCCAGGAGAGGACTGGTTTGCCATAGGCAAGAGGGAATCTCTCCAACAAGACTATCGTTAGCTACTTCCAAAGCCTAAAGTGATAATTGAGTCGAAATCCATGCTCGAATTTGGCCACCAATGCTACATGATATCAAATTTAACATGTTTAACTTGAAGGAGGGAATCCATGTTGTGCTAATGATTAGGACACAATTGGATAGCTCTAGCTGACGTAACATAGTAAGGTTTGAGGAAAAAAATTCTATAATTTGCACATGGTGGTTAAAGGAGAGGTAGAGGGACTGTATGGAAGATGGCAATGTTGAGGAAGGAATGCTCTCATTGAATATATTGCCATTAGCACCGAGATAAAAAAGGGAGGAGAGACTACCAAATGATGAGAAAGAGTCCCACTGAACTGGTTGAAGGAAATGTCTAACATCTCCAGTAAAGATAGATTGCCAAAGCAATCTGGAACTTGACCTGTTAATTGGTTTGTATCAAGACAAAGATAAGTCTGGTGAGATGACAAACTATATGGGGAATATCCCCACTCAAGGTATTGTTATATAAATCTAGATGCTGAAGATAGGAGAGTTTTTCCAAACAAAAAGGAAGAATACATGTTAATTCATTGGACTGCACAAGCTATCTGACAGTCATGACACCTCCATGAACACTGTTATGGCTGATATTAAGTGTGAGCACACAGTTGGTGTGATTGTGGCAAGATATGCCAGCCCAGAGTGTGCAGCAGTCAGTGCCATTCACCCATGAACTGAGAATGCCATCGGAGTCATTCAAGGCTGCCTTGACATTTAGTTTTGAAAAAACTTAAAATATTTTCATCTTCAAAGAAAAAGCAATTACATTTTTATTATTAAAATATATATAAATAAATTTACAATTAATTGAACCTTATAGATTTGTTTGGAAAAAAAAAAATTGAAAAACACTTGATTATTAGGTAGTAGACATATTGAATAACACTCAAAATAAAAAAATTCTGCCAATAAGGACTCGACCATTTGGCTTTGACTTCAAATCCTTGAATTTCTCATTTGTAAATCTGGATACGAGTGGCAATACCCATGCAGGGGCTTGCATGTTTTTCAGTATATTTCCACAAAAAAATCATTTCTATTTGTACACAACTCTACTCTTTGGTATACTTCCAGAAAAAAAATCTCATTGCTTCCCACAAATCATTAAGATATAATGTATGGGCTTGTTTGAGAAATGATATGAATGTATAAATAGTTGTATTGATAAGTTGTTTAAAAAAACATATTGTTGTAGGTGACATGACTAGAAAGGTTAGGAAAGGATATTCCATGATACCGAATGCCCTACCTAAATGTGCAGGATAGTTTATGGTGCATAAGAAGCACATAACTATACTTTAAATACAATATATATATTGAATACAAAGAACACACGCACACACACATATTGAATACAAAGAACAAATACAAAGAAATAATTGAATGTAAATATAAAATGTAGAATATAAGATATAGAATTTGAAGCCCACTTGTCTCTTGGTTGGGGCTGTCTAAACTCTTACGGTACCCCCTTTCTTGACATGGCATTAATTATTATCTATTTCAATTGGAAACCCGTTTCACATATAACTTAATATTAAAAATTCATAAAATTATATTAAATCCACTAAAATTCTCTAGTGAATTCAAAACTATTAATAACACTTGAACGTAAATGAAAGACCCAACACAGATCAAATTATTATAATAATTTAGAAGTTTAATTGAAAACCTAGACTTTATTTGCCGATTAAGTCTAAGCACAAGAGGCTCTTATTTTTACCCTTTACATTAAACATTATATTACAAGTAGGGAATTACAGCATATTACAACTTCATAATGTCAGTTGTTAAGCCAAAGAAATATAAACTTCAAAATAGCATCAACTCTTTTAAAGTATTTCTTTCTCCACCTAAGCAATGAGGTTACAACTGCAAAAGCTTCCCCATATGACAATCCCACCCCAATACCATACCAAGGAATTTTCTTGCTCTTCTCTTCTTTCTTAATAGGAGTGGGAGGCGGAGAAACAAATTCCGGCCAAGTGCAATTCTTTGGAAGGGGACATCCCCATAAATGTGGGTTCCCTAAGAATGATGGATTTGGAAATGAGTTATCTTTTCTCTTTCGGGTAAACTTCTTGAAAAGTTGTTTTTGGACAAATTTAATAAGCCCAAAAAACTTAAAAATTCAAGCTTAGAGGGAAGTTTTCCAAAGAACCTATTTCTAGATAGGTCCAAGGAGTCCAGCTGAATCATTTGTCCCAAACGACTGGGAATTGCCCCGCTCAAATTGTTCATTGATAGATTGAGCACCATCAGCCCCTTCAACTTCCCAAAATCAGATGGAAGTTCCCCCTCCAAGTAATCTTGGATAGACCTATGGAGGTCAAGGTTGAAAAAATATATGGATAGTGTTGTTTTGTACCTTTAGAAATCATTTCCAATGCGTCCATGTACAAACAGCTTTCAACATCAGAATTTGATATAGCTAAATTTTTTTGATATGACAATATGGAACCATTTTTCCTGGGCAGGACCAATTATTTTAAGCATAAAATGTTGTATGATTAAAAGATAGATCCAAGATTTGGAGGTGAATCAGTTAGCCAATTTGTAAAAGAATATTGCTTTTAAAATGATTTCCCTTCATTACCGATACTCTCAACTCTGAAAGATTTCCAATTGATTTTTGAACTTTCCCTTTAATGGAGTTGTGCCCAATATCAGGAAAAAGTAGTTGTGTACAATTTGGTATTGAGGAATGGAAAAATCCCTTTAGCTTGTTACTCCCAACCACTAATGAGTATAGGTGGTTTAGCTTGTTACTCCCAACCACTAGTTGATTCTGGAACTTGCCCCTTAATTGAGTTATGCCCAATCTCAAAAAAAGGTATGTGCACAATTTGTCATTGAGGAATGGAATGATCCCCCTTTAGCTTGTTTCTCCCAACCACTAATGAGTATAGGTGGTTTAGGTGTCTGAGCTCATGGGGTATCCTCCCCTCCAAACTATTATTTCCCAAATTCAATGCTTTAAGTGCAGAACAAAATTGCCCTAGGTTGGAGGGATGATTCCATTCAATTTGTTATTTGCCAAATGTAGAACCTGAAGCTGAGATGAGTTGCCAAAGCTTGGAAGAACTTTATAGAAGGTGGCAATGTTGGGGAAGGAATGCTCTCATTGAACCTATTGCCATCAACATAGAAAACAAGAAGGGAGGAGAGACTACCAAATGATGAGGGAAGAGTCCCATTTAACTGCTTGAAGGAAATGTCTATTATCTCCAGTAAAGATAGATTGCTGAAGCAATCTGGAATTTGCCCTATTAATTGATTCTTCGAAATAAATTAGTGCTGCAATAAAGATAGATTGCCAAATCAATCTGGAATTTGACCTGTGAATTGATTGTTAGAAATAAATAAGTCTTGCAATAAAGATAGATTGCCAAAGCAATATAGAATTTGACCTGTTAATCAATTGTTAGAAATATCCAACTCACGAAGAGAAGAGACATTGCCAAGGAGCAGGGAATGACGAAGCGAAGAGATATTAGCCAAGGAGTAGGGAATGACGAAGCGAAGAGATATTAGCCAAGGATCAGGGAATGTTATAGCTGGTTGATTACCATAAGGATGAAGTGTACGCAGAGAAGAGAGGGTACCTAGATAAGACAGCATGTTTCCATTCAATTGATTACCCCCAGGATCAAGGCTACGCAGAGAAGAGAGACTAGAACACAATATTCCTCCGCTTGGATAGTTTCCACTAAGCCCAAGCTCGGTTAAGGAAGAAAGATTACCCAAACATGATAGAATATTTCCACTGAGTTGGTTAAAATAAAGAATAAGATAAGTCTAGTGAGATGACAAACTGTATGGGGAATATTCCCACTCAAGATATTGAGATTTGAATCTAGATGCTGAAGATGGGAGAATTTTTCCAAATATGAAGGAAGAATACAAGTTAATTCATTTGATTGCAAATCTAGGAAGGTGAGAAAATGAAGACTGGCATGTTATGGCTTATATTAAGTCTGAGCACATGATTGTTGTGATTGTGACAAGATATGCCAGAATAGAGTGTGCAGCAGTCAGTGCCATTCACCCACGACCTGGGATTGCCATCAAAGTCATTCAAGGCTGCCTTGAAGGCGAGAAGAGCTTGAGATTCATGGGGATGACATCTGGGGAGGCAGGGACATGGGAATGGGTTGGTGAAGAAGATAACAAAGAAGGCTATGAGAATAATAACAATAAGATTTTCAGAAATAAAAGCCATTAGGGAAAAATGGGTTGAGATCATATCCACCACTATATATAATAATAACAGTAAGTTTTTGAGAAATGAAAGCCGTTGAGGAAAAATGGATGTGATGATATCCACCACTGTATATATAGATATATGTATACATAGTGGGGAGTAGTGTTGTATACAGTTATAATACTATTCCCCACCAGTAGTTAATATTTTTATTAATTTCAGCTTGCAAACCATGGCATAGACCATAGTCATATGGACCGTGTGAAGAAGGTTTGCTCACAGCAATATAAAATGAACAGAGAGAAAAACTTCAAGGATAATTTGCCACAAGGGCTCCGAACAACACCATTGCAGCAGAAGCCAAGGGAAACAAAGTTGACAAGATTAATAATTTGGGCTGGTAAGATGTTTTTCAAGTTCACAAAATACGTGACATAAATTCTTGGCCTTTAGAGCCCAAAGATTTCAAGTACGTTCAATCAATAGTCATGTACAGCTGCACTTATACAAATCCATTAATGGTAACATTTTAATCTACTTGAATTAACACAGCAAAATCTACAGGAAATGTAATATTTACAATTATTGCAGTGAAACAATTGAGGATTTCCACAGATAGATATTCGCGCACACAAAAATTGCAAGAGAAAATAACCCTGAATTTGTTGCTAGAGAAAAGGGTATGTGAAAAAGGCATTTGCAGGGGAAGATAAGCCATTCTTTGGCACCAAGGTAAGCCATTATCCTCCCTGCCCTAGACCTGACCTGATCTGTGCAGGATAGTTTATAGTGCATAAGAAGCACTTTAACCATACTTTAAATAGGAGTTGGGCATACCTTAACTCCTACAATATATATTGAATACAAAGAAGAAATAAGAAGAAATAATTGTATATTGAATGCATATAACAAATAAGAAGAAATAATTGTATATTGAATGCAAAGAACAAATACAAAGAAATAATTGAATGTAAATAGAAAATATAAGATACAGAATTTGAAGCCCATTTGAATCTTGGTTGGGGATGTCTAAAGTCGTATTATTATTGTCATTTGAATGTAAATAAAAAGAAGCAGAAGTTTCAAGCACCTTTTTTTTCCTACAGGAGTTTGCATTTCGTGAGACGGCATTAATTATTATCTATTTCATTTTGGAAACCCATTTCACATATAAGGTGACATCAAAATATCATAAAATTATATAACATCCACTAGAATTCTCTAAACGTTAATGAAAGCCCTCACACAAATCAAATCATTGTAATAATGTGACAACATTAATTATTATCTATTTCATTATGGTAACCCATTTCACATATAAGGTAATATCAAAATATCATGTAATTATATAACATCCACTAGAATTCTCTAAACGTAAATGAAAGACCTCCCACAAATCAAATCATTATAATAATTAGAATTTATTTGAAAACCTAGACTTTATTTTCCACTTAAGTCCAAGAACACGAAGCTCTTAGCTTTACCCTTTACATTAAACATTATATTAGTAGGGAATTACGGCTTCATAGTGTCAGTTGTTGAGCCAAAGAAATATTAACTTCAAAATAGCATCAACTCTTTCAAAGGATTTCTTTCTCCAACTCACTATTACTATAAGCAATGATGTTATGCCAGCAAAACCTGGTCCTTATGACAATCCCACAGCAATACCATACCAAGGAATTTTCTTGCTCCTCTTATTTCTTAATAGGAGTGGGAGGAGAAACAAATTTCGGCCAAGTGCACTTCTTTGGAAGGGGACATCCCATAAATTTGGGTTCCCTAAGAATGATGAATTCGGATATGAGTTATCTTTTCTCTTCGGGGTATACTTCCTGAAAATTGGTTATTTGACAAGTTTAATGAGCCCAAAAAACTTGGAGATTCAAGATCGGAGAGAAGTTTCCAGAGAAACTATTTCTAGAAAGGTATAAGTAGTCCAGTTGAATCATTTGTCCCAAACTAATGGGAATAGGCCATTAGCCCTCAGATTGTTCATTGATAGATTGAGCAGCATCAACCCCTTCAACTTCCCAAAATCAAAAGGGTTTCACCCTCCTAGTTATTGCTAGATAGATTTATGGAAGTCAAGGTTGAAAAAATATATGGATAGTGCAGTTTTGTTACTTTAGAAATCATTTTCAATGCATCCATGTACAAACAGCTTTCAATTTAAGAATTTGATAAAGCTAAATCTTTCTAATATGACAATAAGGAACCATCTTTCCTGGGCAGGACCAATTCTTCTAAGCATAAAATGGTGTATGGGATAAATCCTGATGTATGATTAAAAGACAGGACCAAGATATAGAGGTGAATTAGTTGGCCAATTTCTGAAGGAAAATTGCTTTAAAATGATTTCCTTTCATTACCAATACTCTCAACTCTAAAAAAATTGAATTGATTTAGGAACTTGCCCTTTCTTCTTCCAACCCATTCCCATGTCTCTACCTCCCCAGATGTCATCCCCATGAATCTCAAGCTCTTCTCGCCTTCAAGGCAGCCTTGAATGACTCTGATGGCAATCCCGGGTCATGGGTGAATGGCACCGACTGTTGCACACAATGGGATGGAATATCCTGCCACAATCACACCAATCATGTGCTCAGAATATTATATATACATACAATGTGTGTATGATATCCCAGGCCATGGGTGAATGGCACTAACTGCTGCACACTCTTGGATGGAATATCCTGCCACAATCACACCAATCATGTGCTCAGAATATTATATATACATGCAATGTGTGTATATACACACTGTATGTATGTATATACACACAAATTGTGGTGGAAATCATCACAACCATTTCTCCCCTATGGCTTTCACTTCCAAAAATCTTCTTGTTATTATTGTCATCGCACTCTTTTTTATCCTCTTCACCAACACACATTGTGGTGGATATCATCACAACCCATTTCTCCCCAATGGCTTTCACTTCCCAAAACCTGATTGTCATTATTGTCATCACACTCTTTTTTATCCTCTTCACCAATGCATTCCCGTGTCTCTACCTCCCCAGATGTCATCCCCATGAATCTCAAGTTGTTCTCGCCTTCAAGGCAGCCTTGAATGACTCTGATGGCAATCCCAGGTCATGGTGAATGGCACTGACTGCTGCACACTCTGGGATGTAATTTGCCCACCAACGTTGCATGATATCAAATTTAACATGTTTAACTTTTAAGGATAAAATCCATCATGTGCTATTGTTGAGTACACAATTGGATAGCTACAGCTGACGTAACATGGTAAGGTTGAGAAAAAAAAACTGTAATTTTCACATGGTGGTTAAAGGAGAGGTAGAGGGACTGTATAGAAGATGGCAATGTTGAGGAAGGAATGCTCTCATTGAATATATTGCCATCAACACAAAGATAAGGGAGGAGAGCCTACCAAATGATGAGGAAAGTGTCCCACTTAACCGGTTGAAGGAAAGGTCTATTATCTCCACTAAAGATAGATTGCGAAGCAATATGGAATTTGAACTGGTAATTGATTGTTAGAAATAAAGAAGTGCTGCAATAAAGATAGATTGCTTTGGCAATCTGGAATTTGACCTGTCAATTGATTGTTATAAAATAATAAGTCCTTAGAAAATTAATAAGTGCTGCAATAAAGATAGATTGCCAAAGCAACCTGGAATCTGACCTGTCGATTGTTATAAAATAATAAGTCCTGCAATAATATTGTGGTGAACATATATGTATACAATGTGTATATATATATACATTATATGTATACACACACATTGTATATACACATACAATGTGTGTATGTATATATAGACATTGTATGTATATATGTATATATAATACACACATTGTGGTAGATATCATCATAACCCATTTCTCCCCAATGGCTTCCACCTACCAAAATTTTATTGTTATTATTGCCATCGCACTCTCTGTTATACAAATACAATGTGTATGTATATATACACACATTGTATATATATGGATATATAGTATACACACTGCATATATATACACACATTGTGGTTGATATCATCACAACCCATTTGTCCCTGATGGCTTCCACTTACCAAAATCTTATTGTTATTATTGTCATTGCACTCATTGTTATCGCACTTGTTATACATACAATGTGTATATACACCACCTATATATACACACATTGTGGTCAATATCATCACAACCCATTTATATATATATATACACATTATATGCATAACACATTGTATATATGCATATATACACATTATATATATATGCATATATACACACATTGTGATGAATATCAACACAGCATATTTCTTTAGAAAGCGAGCTAATTTGAAGGAAACTATGTCTCCTCAATGCGAAATTGATACAACGTTGGTAAGCGAAAATGTGCTACATTGTCAAGTCGGGTTGAGTTGCGAGCCCGGGTTGTGCATTGCAAGCCGCAATTATGTATATGTATAGAAATGGGTTTTGATGATATCCACCACAATGTGTGTGTTGTGTATGCTATACACACACACACACATTGTATGTGTATGTATAACCAAGAGTGTGATATATACACACATTGCATATTTATGTATATATACACATTGTGGTGGATATCATCAGTGTCACCGCATTCACTGAATTTAATGGTATAAATTTGAAATCCGTCGAACTTCAAGCTACTATTGAAAAATTCGTTAGAAATTGCGATTTAATTCATAAATATAAAATGTGTTAAATAATATTAAAAATTGTGCTTTTTAGGGTTTATATCAACAGTTGTTGTTGGGAATGAAAAACCGTTTTCAATGATGTCAAAAAAATGCGATTTAGGGTTTGTGTCAATGTTGGGGAGCTTGTGTAAGTGCAACTATGTTTGGTCGTGGCCCGTGGGAATCTGCTAACAGCTAAACTCACCGGTGATTCCATCATGCTTGCAGTCCAAGAACATTTCTACATTCTGTCATGCTTCCACTAGATTCGTGCCCGTGAACTTTTTTGTGGTTGGCTTGACAAATTTACCCGTATTATAATGTATTTCTAATCTAAAATTAGATAGTACTTCTAATGTATTTCTATTTATATTTTATAGTTCATAAAATTTTAATACAGTAATATAACACAATATATTATATTTATAGGTCATAAAATATTAATGTATGAATATAATATAATAAATTTATAATTATTTTAATAGTTTATAATATAATAATATAATTTATAAAATTATAAAAATATTATATTCCATTATAAATAAGTTATATTTTATAATTTATAAGATATATATATATATATATATAAAATAGTTTTAAATTTATTATTTATAGATTTTTTTTAAATATATATCTTTTAATTATATAGATTTAAAATATATTAAATGTATATATTTGTTTCAGTCGAATTTAATCACGAATTTTATAGATATTTTTTTAGTAACAATTTTTTTCTGATTTTTTGCTCGACGATTTCGAACACGAATTCAAATATGGTGACTATGGATATCATCACAAACCCATTTCTATGTGTGTGTGTGTGTGTTCTATTAAGTCTATAGACACATTGTATGTGTATATATACACATTGTGTGTATGTATAACACAAAGTATGATATATATACCATTGCATATTTATGTATATATGCACGTAGTGGGGATATCATCACAACCCCCCAACACACACACACACACACACATATATATATTATTAAGTTTATATTTGAAGGATCATACGGTATTGGTAAGAAGAATAATAATGAGGGCGGCGAGATGGAGATGGAGATGGAGTGTGCCATTAGTGGGAGTGGGCAATGTGAAACTCTAGACTGTGTGGTAACAAGGTACATGTACAACGTCCAAATTATTATTATATTTGATAATTAAGCACACTTTTAAGTACCTCTACTTATTATTATATAATCATTTGCAATCATTGTCATTCTCTCCTCTACAACCATTTTAAACGAGGAAGTTGTTCGTTTTAATACTGAAGATGGAGATGGAGATGAAGTGAGCCATTAGTTCATTTTAATATTGAAGATGGAAATGGAGACAGAGTGAGCCATTAGTAGGAGTGAGCAATGTGAAACTCTGGACAGTGGGGTAACACGGTACATGTACAACATCCAAATTATAATTATATTTAATAAATAAGCACACTTTTAAGTACCTTTGCTCATTGTGTTATTGTCATTTGTGATCATTGTCATTCTCTCTCCTCTACAAACATTTTAAATGAGGAACTTGTTTGTTTTACTACTTAAAATGGATATGGATGTTTATATTAATTCTATATTTGAAGGATCAGACAGTATTGGTAAGAATAATAATGATAATGAGCAAGTTGAGATGGAGACAGAGATGGGGATGGAGATGGAGATGGAGTGGACCAATAGTTGGGAGTGGGCAATGTGAAACTCTAGACTGAGTGGTAATAGGGTACAAGTCCAAATGAGGCATTCAAGGTCAAGCTCAGGGTCAAGTTCGGGTTCAAGCTCAGAGCATTGCAGCTCATGCCGGAAGGCAAAGCATCAACCACAAATTGAGGTTGCTGGAGATCTTAATTCCGAGCAAAGGATCAAGATCAAGATCAGGGTCGACCGAGCTTGACACAACCGGAATGTTGGAGGCTATCAAGTACGTCAAGCATATGCAGGTGCAACTTGAGGTTCTAAAATATCCCTCTCACACATGGTACACATTGTGTACACATATATGGTGGTGGATATCATCACAACCCATTTCTATACACATAGAGAAATGGGTTGTGATGATATCCACCACCATATATGTACACATATAGAAATGGGTTATAATGATATCCACCACCATATATGTGTACACAATGCATACCATGTGTGAGAGGGAGATTTTAGAACCTCAAGTTGCACCTGCATATGCTTATATACACATAGAAATGGGTTGTAATGTACACATATATGGTGATGGATATCATTACAACCCATTTCTATATGTGAACATTTATGGTGGTGGATATCATCACAAACCATTTCTATATGTGTATAGAAATGGGTTGTGATGATATCCACCACCATATATGTGTACACAATGCGTACCATGTGTGAGAGGGAGATTTTAGAACCTCAAGTTGTGCCTGCATATGCTTATATACACATAGAAATGGGTTGTGATGATATCCACCACAATGTGTGTATAAAAACATTGTATACACACACACATTGTGGCGGATATCATCACAACCCAACATTGTGGTGGATACACACATTGTATACACACACATTGTGGTGGATATCATCACAACCCATTGAAAATGTGTGTATTACACATTGTGGTGGATATCATCACAACCCAACATTGTGGTGGATACACACAAATTGTATACACACACACATTGTGGTGGATATCATCACAACCCATTGAAAATGGGTGTATATGTAGAGAGAGAAATGGGTTGTGATGATATCCACCACAATGTGTATGTATATACAATGTGTGTGTGTGTGTATCCATGTGTATACAATGTGTATTTACACACACATTGTAGTGGATATCATCACAAGCCATTGAAAATGTATGTATATATAGAGGGAAATGGCTTGTGATGATATCCACCACAATGTGTATATACACACACATTGTAGTGGATATCATCACAACATTGGGTTGGGATGATATCCACCACGTGTGTATACAATTTGTACACACATTGTGGTGGATATCATCACGTTTGGTTGTGATGATATCCACCACAATGTGTTTCCAATGTATATACACACACATCGTGGTGGATATCATCACAACGTTGGGTTGGCATGATATCCACCACCATCGTACACACATTGTGGTGGATATCATCCCAACCCAACGTTGTGGTGGATATGATATCCACTGCAATGTCATGATGTGTGTACACACATTGTGGTGGATATCATCCCAACCCGTATGTGTGTATTTGCGTAGTGGATATCATCACAACATTGGGTTGGGATGATATCCACCATGTGTGTATACAATTTGTACACACATTGTGGTGGATATCATCACAACGTTTGGTTGTGATGACATCCACCATAATATGTGTTTCCAATGTATATACACACACATCGTGGTGGATATCATCACAACATTGGGTTGGGATGATATCCGCCACCATTGTACACACATGATGTGTGTACACACATGATGTGTGTACACACATTGTGGTGGATATCATCCCAACCCAACATTGTGGTGGATATGATATCCACCGCAATGTCATGATGTGTGTACACACATTGTGGTGGATATCATCCCAACCTGTACACGCATTGTAGTGGATATCATCACAACGTTGGGTTGGGATGATATCCATCACAATGGGTGTATGGGTTGGGATGATATCCAACACAATGTGTGTACACACATCATGTGTGTGTACACATTGCGATGGATATCATCCCAACCCAACGTTGTGATGATATCCACCATGATGTGTGTACACACGTATACATGTCAACCTGGAGTTGCGCCCTAAATCGAAGACTTGCATGAAATGATCAATCCTCTATCCAATTGAAACAATGGGATCTTCTCACGAGAGTGGGTGCCTCAATGGTGAGAAGAACCTCCAAAAAAGACCGGTTCCTGTAAGATGTATCAATGACAATCTCTACTCTGTGCTGCAGACTACCATGGAAAAGGCAGAAAGCAACTTGAAAGAGAAATCCTATCTAATAACAGTGATACACCAAAATATTGATCCACTCTACTTGGAACCTTGAACACTGAACAAACAAGGAAAAAGGAAGACCTTCGATTTCAATCGATCACTATGCATAAGTATTTCGTGAGAAGGTTCAATCCAATGACCAAAACATAAGGGAAAACGATGGAGAGAGGTCTAATACAAGACACTTTGTAGCCACCTAACATCTACTTACAGTTTCAGCAAAAGACATAAAGAACACTTAACATGACCTACATAATACGATACGCTGGCAACTAAGTACAAATCAGAATTTGAGAAGGGAGAGAAATCTACCACATGCAAATAGCTGAATGAATATACACTATGCCAGCACTTGCAATTTGAAAAAACAGTCCTATTGATTGAAGAGGTTACATAACTCACCAATGACAGAGTCTGGTCTTGTCAAGAGAGGGATACAATTCAAAGCTGAAAAGACAACTTATATAAAAAATTACAACAGCCAAGAGTTGGCATTTGAAAAATAGGAGAGAGGCTAAATCCGTCCAACTCAGCATTTACAAAAAGTCTATTTGTCTTGCATGAAGCTCCTTGGCGTTAGAGGAAATGGACAGTGAGTCCAAGCTTGGCTTATTCCGCTCCTTGCATGAGAGTTGCACCTATCTTCAAAAATAGACTTCTCTTTAGCTACTTGGATTGAAGAAACCGTCTTTTGCATGAAAGGGACGCACAAATAGATTTAAGCAGTCTGCTGGAACATTTGAAAGCACGAGTTTGACCGAAGATGAGCTTGACTTCAACAACCAGTCAACTGAAGCTTTGACCAATCAACCGAAAATAGCCTTTGCTTGCATGTATTTTCTCTTATTTTGGTCTGCCTTGTTCGTGGCTTGTCTATTTTTGGCGGGATTCTATTTTCTAATTTATTTTGTCTATATTAGTCTATATTTCCTCGGATTTCCAGGCTATCTCCTTAGCCCTTTATTTCTAGGTTTTTCGTTGACTTTATGCTTTTCTCTTTGTTTTTTCCTTCAGACTATCCCCTGTCGACTCATCTTTTTTCTGCGTACTTTTGTTTCCTTCGGATTTCTGTCTTGCCTTTGTTGTCTGTGGATTTTATTCCCTAGCTTTTCGTTGACTTTATCTTGGTCTTGGATTTTTATTTTCTGTAGAAATTTGTTTTTCTGCGGAACTTTTGGATTTCCTTCTTGGCTTATTCCCTTTGATTTTCTTCGAAATTTTCATTTGACAAAAAAAATTTCGCGGACTTTTTTGTTTATCTCCCTAGCCTTACCTTGGTTGTATTTCCTCAGGCTATATTCTCTCGGACTTCTTGTTATGCAATTTTCCCGAATGAATCCCTTCAGACTTTTTGTCCGAAGGATATCCTTCCTCCAATTTCTCTCTTTGCCTTTATTTTCCATCGGGTTTTTCTTTGTCCCGGATTTCTTCGGACTTTTTAGCCTTTGTCTTTATTCTACCACCAGCGAAATGCCCTCTGCAAGGGCTTCTATCCTTGGAATTGGCTTTTCGAAAAAATTGTAGGGCACCCGGGCTTTTTGTAGGGAACCCAGAGTTTTTGTAGGTGTCCTTATTCCTTCAGACTTTCTGTCTCCTTAATTCCTTCGGACAAAAAGTCTAAAGGAATTGAATACTTTGTAAATTGTCCCTTTGAAATTCTCTCGATATTCTCCCAAGTCCTTTGAAAAATCTTTTCCCTCTGACAAAAAGTCCAAGGAAATTGTCCATCTCTTAGCCCGACAAAATGTTGAGAAGACAACACTTTGGAAAGAAAACACTTGGGAATAGTCGTTGTAAGTTTGAAAAACAAACCTGTATTCCGTAGGTGTCCGAAAGAAAACACTCGCCTTCATTCATAAGCAAACCTACAGGCTTGTAGGTTAACCTTAAGGATCGCTGTAGGTGGACATTGCCAAATCTGAAAATGAGAACGCCCCTTCGAATCCTTTGAATGACCAAAACTTTACCTGGCTGTAGGCTCTTTCCTTGGCTAATACCTTGTTGTATATGATGGCTATAGATGGCTCCTTGGGATTTGCAAGGTTGTAGGTGTCTTTACCAATTTACATGGCTGTAGGTGTCTTTTTAAGGACCCCAAAACTGATTTACAAGACAAACTGGTACCATAAGACCATCTTCCGAATAGTAAGGTCGACAATTTTGCCCTGTGGGGGCAAAAATGTCAACAATACACATGGTGGATATCATCTTTACCCAATGTTGGGATGATATCCACCACAATGTACAAACATTGGGTTAGGATGATATCCACCACGATGTGTGTCTATACATTATATACACACATTGTATACACGTGGTGGATATCATCTCAACTCAATGTTGAGATGATATTGTACATTGTGGTGGATATCATACGTATGTATACAATGTGTGTACACACATTGTATACACATGTGGTGGATATCATCGCAACCCAACCACCACAATGTACACACATTGTGGTGGATATCATCCCAACATTGGGTTGAGATGATATCCACCACGTGTGTATACAATGTGTGTACGCACATTGTGGTGGATATCATCACAACGTTGGGTTGTGATGATATCCACCACAATGTGTGTAGACAATTGTGTCTACATACACATTGTGGTGGATATCATCGCATCATCATCATAACATTGGGTTGCGATGTGATGATGTCTACCACAATTTGTGTGTGTAGACATTGTGGTTGTAATGATATCCATCACAATGTGTGTATACAATGTTTCACACACATTGTTGTGGTGATGATATCCACCACAATGTGTGTATACACATGTACACACATTGTGGTTGTGATGATATCCACCACAATGTGTGTATACAATGTTACACACACATTGTGGTGGATATCATCACAACGTTGGGTGTGTATACACATTTTATACACACATTCCGGTTGTGATGATAGCCACCACAATGTGCATACAATGTTACACACGCATTGTGGTGAATATCATCACACCATTGGGTTGTGATGATATCCACCACAATGTGTGTATACAATGTGTAGACACACACATTGTGGTGGATATTATCATAATGTTGGGTTGTGATATGATGATATCAACCACAATGTGTGTGTACACAAATTGTATACAAACATTGTGATTGTAATGATATCCACCACAATGTATGTTTATACACATTATATACACACATTATGGTAGATATCATCACATCACAACCCAACATTGTGATGATATCCACCACAATGTGTGTATACACAAATTGTGGTGGATGTGTATACACATTGTATACACAAATTATGGTGGATATCATCACAACCCAACGTTGTGATGATATCCACCACAATTGGGTGTGTATACACATTGTATACACACATTGTGGTAGATATCATCAAAATGTGTATACACACCCATTGTGGTGGATATCATCACAACATGGTGGATAACGTCACAACATTGGGTTGTGATGATATCCACCACAATGTGTGTATACAATCATGGTGGTGGATATCGTCACAACGTTGGGTTGTGATGATATCAACCACAATGGGTTGTGATGATATCCACCACAACGCGTGTATACAATCATGTTGGTGAATATTGTCACAACAATGGGTTGTGATTATATCCACCACAATGTGTGTATACAATGTGGGTGTGATGATATCCACTACAATGTGTGTCTACAATATGTCTACAATGTGCCATCACAATGTGTATACACACACATCGTGGTTGATATCATCACAACGTTGGGTTATGATGATATCCACCACAATTTGTGTGTATACACATTGTGGTTGTGATGTGATGATATCCACCACAATTTGTGTGTATACACAATGTAGACACACATTGTGGTTGTGATGTGATGATATCCACCACAATGTGTGTGTATACACATTATATACACACATTGTGGTTGTGATGATATCCACCACAATGTGTGTATACATTGTGGTGGATATCATCACAACGTTGAGTTGTGAGGACATCCACCACAATGTGTGTATACGCATTGTATACACACATTGTGGTTGTGATGACATCCACCACAATGTGTGTATACGCATTGTATACACACATTGTGGTGGATATCATCACAACCACAATGTGTGTATATAATGTGTATACACACTGGTGAATGTCCTCACAATGTTGGGTTGTGATGTGATGATATCCACCACAATGTGTGTATACAATGCGTATACACACATTGTGGTGGATGTCCTCACAATGTTGGGTTGTGGTATACACACATTGTGGTGGATATCATCACAACCACAATGTGTGTATATAATGTGTATACACACTGGTGGATGTCCTCACAATGTTGGGTTGTGATGTCATATCCACCACAATGTGTGTATACAATGCGTATACACACATTGTGGTGGATGTCCTCACAATGTTGGGTTGTGGTATACACACATTGTGGTGGATATCATCACATCACAACCCATCCTTGTGATGATATCCACAACAATGTGTGTGTATACACATTGTGGTGGATATCATCACAGTCCAACGTCGTGATGATATCCAACACAATGTGTATACACACACATTGTTGTGGATATCATCACAACGATGGGTTGTGATGTGATGATATCCACCACAATGTGTGTATACAATGCCTATACACACATTGTGGTGGATGTCCTCACAATGTTGGGTTGTGATGTGATGATATCCAACACAATGTGTGTGTATACACATTGTATGCACACATTGTGATTGTGATAATATCCACCACACACATTGTGGTGGATATCATCACATCACAACCCAACATTGTGATGATATCCAACACAATGTGTGTATACACATTGTATGTACGCATTGTGTCATTTATCACCACAATGCGTACATACAATGTGTATACACACATTGTGTTGGATATCACACGACGTCGTGATGATATCCAACACCATGTGTGTGTATACACAGTGTATGCACGCATTGTGGTTTGATGATATCCACAACACGCATTGTGGTTGTGATGGATGATATCCACCACAATGTGTGTATACACATTGTATGCATGCATTGTGGTTGTAATGATACCCATCTCATTGTATGCACACATTGTGGTTGTGATGGATGGTATCCACCACAACGTGTGTATACACATTGTATGCACGCATTGCGATTGTAATGATACCCACCTCATTGTATGCACACATTGTGGTTGTGATGATATCCACCACAACACAACCACAATGCGTGCATACAATGTGTATACACACACATTTTGGTTGTGATATCATCCATCACAACCACAATGCATGCATACAATGTGGTGGATATCATCACAACCACAATGCGTACATACAATGTGTATACACACACATTGTGGTGGATATCATCCATCACAACCACAATGCGTGTTGTGGTGGATGTCATCACAAACACAATGCGTGCATACAATGTGTATACACACACAGTGTGTATACACATTGTATGCACGCATTGTGGTTGTCATGATATCCACCACAACACATCACAACCACAATGCGTGCATACAATGTGTATACACGCACATTGTGGTGGATATCATCACAACGTTGGGTTTGGATGTGATGATATCCACCACAACCACAATGCGTGTTGTGATGGATATCATCACAACAATAATGTGTGCATACAATGTGTATACACACACATTGTGGTGGAGATCATCCATCACAACCACAATGCGTGTTGTGGTGGATATCATTACAACCACAATGCGTGCATACAATGTGTATACACACATTATGATGGACCACAATGCATGCATACAATGTTTATACACACATATTGTATGTGTATCCACCATAATGTGTGTGTATACACATTATATGCACGCATTGTGGTTGTGATGATATCCACCACAACACATCACAACCACAATACGTGCAATGCATGCATACAATGTGTATACACACACATTGTGGTGGATATCATCACAACGTTGGGTTATATCCACCATAATGTGTGGGTATACACATTGTATGCACGCATTGTGTTTGTGATGATATCCACCACAACACATCACAACCACAATACGTGCAATGCGTGCATACAATGTGTATACACGCACATTGTGGTGGATATCATCACAACGTATTGTATGCACGCATTGTGGTTGTGATGATATCCACCACAACACATCACAACCACAATACGTGCAATGCATGCATACAATGTGTATACACGCACATTGTGGTGGATATCATCACAACGTTGGGTTGTGATGTGATGATATCCACCACAATGTGCGTGTATACACATTGTATGCACATAGATGTGATGATATCCACCATAATGTGATTGTATGCACACATTGTGGTTGTGATGATATCCAACCCGAGTTGGATTACCAGCCCGAGTTGGACTACTAGCCCGAGTTGAAAAATGAACTTGATTATCATGGGATCCTTATGAGAATCATGACATGGATTTTAACTTATAACTACTACAGGGGAGGGTGTTCTTTGAATGCCTTTGCGGGAAAACAAGTGAAAACATAGGGAATGTTTTGTTCCGACCTTTACCCGCAAACAATTCAATATACTTCGATTGCAAAAGAAATACTAAATGGATGAAGGCAACCATGTTTCCTCTTTAATGTGAGATCGAATATTGGGTGGACCCTTATTTTTGCCTCGGATTTCCGTATTGCAGTTTGTTGGTTCAGATCTCTTATTTCTCTGCGAAGAGTAGCAATTTGATGTTCGGGTCTTTTGAGTCAGTCTAAGCTTTGACCTCGGGCCACTGTAAGGGTTGTCGATACCCCTTTTGACAAATCACCCACCTAGTTGCATTTTAAAAATGAGCGTGATTATCATGGGATCCTTATGAGAATCATGACTATATATATATATATTATATATGTTCAAGTGGGGAGCATTGTTGTATACAGTTAGATTAGAAGTAGTGGTTTGAATGCTAAATAGTCAAAGTTTAAATTATTGAAGAGCATTACAAAGACACGGCTAGAAAGGCAGTAAAATAGTTGGAACTGTTGGAGTTGCCTTTCCAACCCGAGTTGCATTGCCAATATGATGCATTTTTAAAAAGAGCATGATTATCATGGGATCCTTATGAAAATCGTGATACGGTTAGAATACTAGAGTGGCTTGTATGTTAAATACTCGGAGCTTAAAAAATTATAGCGCAGAACAAAAACACATGCAGGCAAGCAATAGGAAGTAAACTATGGATATCTAAGTCTAAAATCAAAAATTTCACATTCAATTTGACTTTAAAATTTTGGCATGCATTTATATTTTTAAATTTCTATGTAAATACACTGAAATTTCAAAATTTTAGCACTTTTATTTTCGGCTAACAATACAATTGATTCCCTAAAAGAGCTTGCACTTTCATTTTCAGCTAGCAAAACCTCCTAGAAGGTGGAGGAATCACTAAAGATGTCATAACGCTCGAAATATTTCCAAGAATTGTTATACTTTGCAAACTTGACCTCCTATTGCTTACCTACCACTTTAGTATTCTAACCGAATCCAAAACTACTCCCCACTTGAATATATATATATATATATATATATATATATATATTCAAGTGGATATACAAAACTACCTACCACTTTAGTATTCTAACCGAATCCAAAACTACTCCCCACTTGAATATATGAAAATATATATATATATATTCAAGTGGGTATACAAAACTACAAATCATTTGATACTTCTTTTGATTTGTAGTTTTGTATACCCACTTGAATATATATATATATTCAAGTGGGTATACAAAACTACTCCCCACATATATTAGATTGCATTTAATATTTTTATCAGAAGCTGTAATTTGTGCTATAGCGGGCAATTCTAGAAAGTAACACAGAACTGAAACACAAAAACAACAATGAAATATGGATGTGTTTTTCATTTGATACTTCTTTTGTTTAATTATCATTACAATTACAAACTGAAAAAACCCTCCATTGAAACCCAAATCATTCTGTTCCTCTTGTTTTTTTTCCTCCATGGTGTTGAAAAAACACCTGATGACAAGACAGTCGATGGGTTACTAAAGAATAACATACAGGCTTTAATATTAATGTTTTAAAGGTGTAGGTAATTCTTGAAGAAATGTGTCTTTTCAACACCTCTTTGGTCACTTCTATGACATATTACATGCAAAAAGGGGTTGATGGCGCAGCGAAGTGAGACCCCTTACAAAAGTTTATATACTCCATTAAAAAAAAAAAAAAAGTGACTCTTACAGTTTAATTCACAATCTAAACCTAAACCTAAAACTGGTATCTTGCCCCTCCCATCAAAACCATATCATTTTCCCCATTTCCCTCTCTATTTCTTCTTCTGCAAAAGCTCAACCCCTCCAGAATACCCAGCTTAAAAAGCCCCAAAGCCATAAAGTGCCCCAGGGCAAGGTAAGCGAAGCCACGCAACCTTCTTCCATAAAAATGGCAGAAAATGAAAATAGTAGCGGCGGAGTCAAAAGAAAGAAGACGCCTGTAGCAGAAGCTGAAAAATGCTTCTTAGTGCAGTATACACACATTGTGGTTGTGATGATATCCACCACAATGTGTGTGTTTGCAATGTGCATACACACACATTGTGGTGGATATCATCACAATGTTGGGTTGTGATGTGATGATATCCACCACAATGTGTGTGTATGCACATTGCAAACACACACATTGTGGTGGATATCATCACAACCACAATGTGTGTGTATACAATGAGCTTGATTATCATGGGATCTTTATGAAAATCATGACATCGATTTTATCTTATAACAAATATGGGGGGAGGGTGTTCTTTGAATGCCTTTGCGGGAAAACAAGTGAAAACACGACAAACGTTTTGTTCCACCCTTTACCAGAAAACAATTCCGTATACTCCAGCTGTGAAAGAAATAGTAAATGTATGAAGGAAACCATGTTTCCTCTTTAATGCGAGATTGAATGTCGGGTGGACCCTTATTTTTGCCTCAGATATCCGTATTACGGTTTGTTGGTTCGGATCTCTTATTACTCTGCAAAAAGTGGCAGTTTGATGTTCGGGTCTTTCAAGTCAGTCGAAGCTTTGACCTCGGGCCACTATAAGGGTTGTCGATACCCCTTTTGACAAATCACCCACCTAGTTGCATTTTGAAAATGGGCGTGATTATTATGGGATACTTATGAGAATCGTGACTATATATATATTATATAAATTCAAGTGGGGAGCAGTGTTGTATACAATTAGATTAGAAATAGTGGTTTGAATGCTAAATAGTCAGAGTTTACAATATTGAATAGCATTACAAAGACATGGCTAGATAGGCAGTAAAATAGTCGAACTGTTGGAGTTGTCAGCCTGAGTTGCATTGCCAATACGATGCATTTTAAAAATGAGCATGATTATCATGGAATCCTTGTGAAAATCGAGATACGGCTAGAATACTAAAGTGGTTTGTATGTGAAATACTTGGAGCTTAAAAATTAAAGAGCAGAACAAAAACACATGTAGGTAAGCAATAGGAGGTAAACTATGAATATGTAAGTCTTAAATCAAAAATTTCACATTCAGTTTGACTTCAAAATTTCAGCATGCATTTATATTTTTAAATTTCTATATAAATACATTGAAATTTCAAAATTTTAGCACTTTCATTTTCGGCTAGCAATACAATTGATTCCCTAAAAGAGCTTGCACTTTCATTTTAAAGAGCTTGCACTTTCATTTTCGGCTACTCCTAGAAGGTGGAGGAATCACTAAAGATGTCCCAACACTCGAAATATTTCCAAGAATTGTTATGCTTGGCAAACTTTGGTCTTCTGAGATAAGAGTCATGTGAGGACAACAAGAATTGACTTTGTTTTAGACCCATTGTTGTAGATGCAAAACTTCTCCCCACTTTAGTATTCTTACTTATACAATGTGTATACACACACATTGTGGTGGATATCATCACATCGCAATGTCATCACGACGTTGGGTTGTGATGATATCCACCACGATGTGTGCATACAATGTTACACACACGTTGTGGTAGATATCATCACAACATTGGGTTGTGATGATATCCACCACAATGTGTGTATACACATTTATCCACCACAATGTGAGCACTTACAACACCTGACCTCTCACTTTCTCCTTCTATTCTATTACCACCATGTTAACTATCTCCATGCATAACTAATCCTTTTATAACGTTTCTTGGAAAACAAGAACTCTCACAATGAACTCCTCCACATAGGAAGAAGTTACAAAACAGAACCCTTGACCTTTTACTTGATTCACCTATACATCATAGTTCCCACATTGGAAAACCTCCCTAATACAAACCTAAGGCCTTATAAGCCCGTCAACAAACATAATCCATCATTATTTTTGTTCACAACATTCAAACTTCACTCTAAGACCTATACAATATTTCAAATTTTCAAATGATGGATTTTGGAGGGAAACTCCAGAATGAATATAAATACCCACAAAAGAAGACTTCTAAGAGTCCTAACACCTCCTAGGGAACCCTATGAGGTCCCTCACACTATCACATCCCTGTTTACATCAACTTTGCAAAATTTCCATGATGCTCCTGCATCACTCAAGCATTGCTTGACAAGAGGAATAAAAAGTAGTATGTATGAAGGAGAAGCTAGCCATCAATCTTTTCAAAGCATCTTGAAGGAAGAACAAACTAAGCATTCGAGACATGGTGCAGGAGGAAATAAGTCTTATAGGCCTCTTTAATCAAGATAATATGTGAAAGAAGATAGACAAACAATTATCTATTATAAATCAGTTTTTGGTGGTACTCTGCAGGGAGCTTTTATGGTGGACTGCATTCATACGCACTTCTGGTGGACTACATTTAGAAAGTTGAAATCCCGGTTGCTATTTTGAATCCAAAAATAGTATGAGAAAATATCCAATGTTTTAACAAGAAAGCCCTAATAAGCTGATTTTGGATGTTTTAGATCCTCAAGTAAAAGGGTTGTTAATTTCCTAGCATCATTAACAGGACCAATAAGGAGGGACTAGATGCTTGAACATGGACCATGAATTATAGGAAGGGTTGGCTTGGTTTTTCATCAAAATAATGACTGTTAGTTTCAATCCACTCAAAGACTTGCCTTGTATTGCTCTAATGTCGGTTAGGGTTACCCCTTGCATTTTAGAGTATTTTTTGAGGAGACAGGGAGACTATTGGATCTTGCATCAAACAATCTCATATTCTACCAAATACATGATTAATCTTAGTTGCAAAAATATATAGTTGCCATGATTTAAGCAAACATTCATCTACTTCAATTTTTAGATTATACTTGCATGAAGTTGAAAACAAGACATGGGCTATGAGAAAATCCCTCTCAAATGCAAGATTTGTTGAGTATGGGCATTCAGACCAGACTTTAGCAAGGGATCAAAAGATCGAGTCAATCTTGTGTCAGTATCTATGATGAATGAAGATAAAAATAGCTTCAAAATGCAGTGCACCTCTTAAGAGAGTCAAATTCAATCCTATTAAAATAAAGTATTGTATCGACTTACAATTGGCATGGAAGCAATGGCATTGGGCATCTTTTTCCTTTTCTTTGTGAGCTTCTTTTTTTGATTTGTGCAAGAAGAATTGGGGATGAGGTGCTATTCTCCAAGGGCTCACCATGCCTCCTCTCTTCCTCTTGCTAGGAGAAGGTAAAGAAATCATACAGTGTTGGGATGCATTGTTATGATTTCCTTTGCTCAGAACCAACTAGTTATACAGTGTGTTATCTCTAAATGCAAACACTGTTAACTCATCTCTAGATTGCAATGAGTATCAACAAATTTCCTCCCAAAAAAGAAAAAATGTGACAAAACTCAACAAAAAGAGCTGTTGTAATTAATTTTCAGCTGTGTTCTTTTCTTTGGCATTAATTAAGAATATTTCCCCAATTTTCTATGTATACATACATTGTGGTGGATATCATCAAAACCCATTTATATATGTGTATAGAAATGGGTTGTGATGATATCCACCACTATCCACATATATATATATATATATATATAATGCTAAAGAAAAGTACGTAGGGACTATTATAATTAATTTTCAGCGGCATCCTTTTCTTTAGCATTAATTAGGAATATTTCCCTAATTTTATATATACACACATTGTGGTGGATATCATCAAAACCCATTTCTCTATATGTGTATGAAATGGGTTGTGATGATATCCACCACCTACACACACACACACACACACACACACACACACACACACACTCCTATTGCTTACCTACATGTGCCTTTGTTTTGATCTTTAATATTCTAGGCTCTGAGTATTTTGCATACGAACCACTTTAGTATTCTTATCATATACAAAACTACTCCCCACTTGAACATATATATAAACACATTGTGGAAGATATCGTCACAAAGAGTGTGCAACAGTCAGTGCCATTTCACCCATGCCTTGGGATTGCCATTAGAGTCATTCAAGGGTGCCTTGAAGGCGATAAGAGCTTGAGATTCATGATGATGACATCTGGGGACGCAAAGACATGGGAATGGGTTGGTGAATAGGATAACAAAGAGTGCAATGACAATAATAACAATAAGATTTTGGGAAGTGAAAGCCATTAGGTATAAATGGGTTGTGATGATATCCACCACAATGTATAGATAAATCGTACATGTGTTGGTATGCATTGTTATGGTTTCCTTTGCTCATAACCAATCAATTATACAAATAGTGTGTTATCTCTAAATGCAAAGACTATTATCTCAGCTCTGGAATACAACGAGTATCAACAAATTTCCATCACAAAAAAAAATAATGTGACAAAACTCAACAAAAAGGGACTGTGATAACCAATTTTTAGTTGCATCCTTTTCTTTAGTATTAATTAGGAACATTTCCCTAATTTTCCATATACACACACATTGTGTCGGATATCATCACAACCCATTTCTATATATGTGTATAGAAATGGGTTGTGATGATATCCACCACTATATGTGTGTGTGTGTGTAGAAATGGGTTGTGATGATATCCACCACTATATATATATGTTCAAGTGGGGAGTAGTTTTGTATACGATAAAAATACTAAAGTGGTTCGTATGCGAAATACTCATAGCCTTTGTTTTGATCTTTAATATTCTAGGCTCTGAGTATTTCTCATACGAACCACTTTATATATATATATATATACATACATATACAATGTGTATACACATTGTATGCACATAGTGGTTGTGATGATATCCACCACCACACATTGTGGTTGTGATGATATCCACCACAACCACAACGTGTGCATACAATGTGTACACACACAAATTGTGGTGGATATCATCACATCACAATCCAACGTTGCGATGATATCCACCACAATGTGTGTATACACATTGTACGCACACATTGTGGTTGTGGTGGATACCATCACAACCACAATGTGTGCATACAATGTATACACACACATTGTATGCACACATTGTGGTTGTGGTGGATACCATCACAACCACAATGTGTGCATACAATGTATACACACACATTGTGGTGGATATCATCACATCATATCCACCACAATGTGTGTGGATACACATTGTATGCACACATTTTTGTGATGGTGTCCACCACAACACAACACATTGTGGTGGATATCATCACAACCACAATGTGTGCATACGTGCATTGTGGTGGATGTCATCACAACCACAATGTGTGCATACAATGTGTATACATACACATTGTGGTTGTGATGATATCCTCCATAGTGTGTTGTGTTGTGGTGGATATCATCACAACCACAACGTGTGCATACAATGTGTATACACACATTGTGGTGGATATCATCACATCAGAGGGTGTGATGTGATGATATCCACCACAATGTGTGTATACACATTGTATGCACACTCTGATGTGATGATATTCACCACAATGTGTGTGTATACACATTGTATGCACACATTGTGCTTGTGATGATATTCACCACAAATATCTATACTTACATATTTTCTGGGGGCCCATATCTATACTTATATATTCTCGAGGGGCGGGAGGCATATCTATACCTATATATTTGTGAAGGGTATATCTATATTTTTGGACCAAAAAAAGTAACTGCACGGTTAGATTGGGGATCGCCCTCCCCCATCCCTATATATATTATTTGAGACGTTTATTACGAGATCTGGACATTGACATTAATCAAATAATTCCTATTCAAGAACATTAATGGAACAGTTTAAATATGTTCAATGTAGTAATGAAAAGCAAATTTAGAGATGGAGGATAACATGAGTAAGGGGTTGATCAATGTAACCCATCTGGGCTATTATAGCAAAGTTCATGTGCTAGTACACCGTTGGATTGTAATTTGATGATATCCACCACAACGTGTGTGTATACAATTGTGACGATATCCACCACAATGTGTATGTATACACATTGCATGCACACATTGTGGTTGTATTGAGGTGATATCATCACAACCACAATATGTGCATACAATGTGTATACACACACACTGTGGTGGATATCATCATATCACAACGTTGATGTGATGATATCCACCACAATGTGTGTATATGCATTGTGATTTATACACACGTGTTGTCGTGACATTGTGGTGGATATCATCACATCACAACATTGATGTGATTGTCACGGGGCCAGCTCTCCGGAGCTGGCCAACCGTGTGGCACCGCTTGTTCCAACCCGAATCTCTCGTTGCGACGGCATTCTAAAAGAACTACAGACTACGCCTTCAGTGTTTACCATCACAAGTACATCTACAAATACAGTGGACAACTTGTATAAAGAAAGGATTAGCAGCGAAAAGAAAAACACACACTTGCAAAGATCGGGAAATCAACTCAAACACACACGAGCATTCACACATTGCAAGAGAACTAGGAGTAACGTGTATTTTATTAACTCTTCAAGACAATCTGGTCCAAAGTACAATAAACATGCCAACTAACCAAAATACACAACGACCAAGTCAGGCTCAGCGGATAATGCTCGGAACCACTCATGATTAAAATGAACAATTCCCTCCCAAGGTCTGATTACTCTCTGCCTAGGACAACCTAGCCCCTGCTTCACGAAATCTGAGACCAACAGAACTACTCACAAACACCCGCACGACGCTTGCACAGACACGTGCCCACGGTCCACATAAACTTGGGACTGACACACCAGCTTCACAATGATTCACTTTTCACCACTTTGACAGTTCAAACTTGCATTCACTCAAATCACTGTGCAAAGAAAGCTAACCATTCATTTGATCAAGGCAGACCAACTCGTGAATGTAGATAGGGATGTTGAAGCAAGACACCCCTCATAAACTCCACTTAAAAATCGGCGACGTCCTCAACACCAGCACAACTCCACTAGCAGGAATCCACGAGGCAATCTTTTATTCAGACTCAACCCAAAGCCAAAAGATTAACACGTCCCTTCTTCAAACCCAATCCAAGCTAAGAGGCCAACACTTCCCCTTTCCCGGGTCTATCTAGAATCTAGAGTCAAGAGACCAACACATCCCCTATTCAGACCCAAAGCTAAGAGATAAACACATCCCCTTTTCAAGCTCCCTTCAGAGTCAAGAGACTAGCACAACCCCTTTTCAAACCCAAAGCTAAGAGATAAACACATCCCCTTTTCAACCTCCATCCAGAGTCAAGAGATTAACACGCCTCCTTTTCAGACCCAAAGCTAAGAGATAAACACATCCCCTTTTCAAGCTCCATTCAGAGTCAAGAGACCAACCCAACCCCTTTTCAGACCCAAAGCTAAGAGATAAACACATCCCCTTTTCAAGCTCCATTCAGAGTCAAGAGATCAGCACGCCTCCTTTTCAGACCCAGAGCCAAGAGATAAATACTTCCCCTATTCAGGCTCCATCCAGAGTTAAGAGACCAAGGCCAAACTCCATGACCTTAACTTTGAGGGTTTCCACCTGCTCCCAGCTTGCTGAAAAACTACCATTCCAACACCACTAGAAACTCCCTCTGCTTCAAATTGCCAAGTAACCCACTATCTTCACCTCAACAAACCGTTCCAACTGCCGCTCTGATTTTACCCATCACATACATAGGACACTTAGGCGGGAACCATCACTAATTCGGCTTCATCAGCAACTAAGGTATCCAACTGGTTACAATCTTGAGAAACACGTTGAATCTCTAACAACTTCAGCACGTATATAAGCTTGCCTACTCAAGCCACACCAAAAACAATGCAGCTTCGCAAAATCACCCTGATCTTGCCAACCCCCAAACACAGGGTGGAGGAAAACGGTTCCCGATGACCCACCTCTTCAAGACTCTGCAAACCCAACAAAGCCTAAGTGACCCCATCAAACTTTCCCCCAACAAAGTATTGAATCTCCAAAACAAAAGTATAACAGGGGAAGACAACTCTTCAGATACAACACACCAGGCCAAACAATAGGAACGGAGTCCTTACCCAAGAACTCTCCTCTAGAACCAACTCGATGCACTTGATCAATTATCTTCTATGTGACACAACATGATGATGTTTCCTTGAGCATACTCCATGGCTGTGAAGAACCCACCTCACATCAATGGAAAAAAAGAACCTGTTGCTCCCTTTCAACATCGCAACTGCCACCAAGCAATACAAGATACACTGACTCCTCGCCAATTCTTGCACTCTCCTGCATACTCCACCCAACACCCCTTTCATCTTCCCAATCCCACTCCTCTGCACAATCTTCACGCATGTTTGCAACGGATCCGACACAAAAGAACTCCAAGATGGAGAAAAACTAGCACCTTACCCAACCTGGATAAACCCTGTCTCAGCACAACACGGATGGCTTGTAACTACTCTAAGCCTACTTGAACCCCCGGAGATCTGGAGGCCAAGTTTCCAAGGCTAAACTGATTGACTTTCAATTGCAAAAACACTCGAGTCCACGGGAAGTAAGAAGGTTTTCAAACACAGATCACCCCTCCACAATAATCAACCCCAACAAGTTACAACCACCTCCAAACCCAAGCTTTAGCACACACATCCTCTGCTCACACTGTTCATCCGGATCCACCCTTCTGAACTGCAAACACCCCCTGCCGCTTCGCACAATCTCGGTTGTAGTGACTCCCACCACACGTCCAACACTTCAAAAGGGACTGCTTCCTGCTTGACTCTCCAACTAGTGAGTTCTTCTTGCCACCCACGGAAGTGCTCCAGGACTTACAAGATCCCTCTGAGGACTCCGAAGTAGCCTTCCTTCCCTGGTCACCAACTGGCTTCCCTGAAGACATCCTCAACCCCTTATCAATGCCTCCCCACATGGATGCGCAAGGGACCAAGGTGTTTTTGAATGAATAACCCTCTCTAAAATCCAAGAGACAGTCTGCTACAGCAATTGCTTCGCTAACATCGGACACTTCATGACGACGAAGCTCCCCCTGAGCCCATGACTTAAGATCATGAGTAAACTGAAACAACTTATCCACCTCTGACATGTCAGTGGCCTCCAACAAAAGGCTTTGGAAAGAATGGATATACTCTCCCATCTCCCCCACTTGCTTCAACTAACTCAACTTGGTCCTAGCCAACCACGCTGCATTTCCAGGTCGAAACTGAACCCCAAGGGCTTCCTTCAGATCCTCCCAAGAGTCCAACTTCTGTGTAGAACTCCTTAATGCAATGTCATTAACCAAAGTTCTATACCAAACCTTTGTCGTACCTGTGAGGTACCTTACTGCAACGCGCACCTCCTGTGCGTCTGACAGACCCCCTAACCCTGCCAAGAACTCCATGTCCCAGAAGAAACTCTCCAGAAGATGCATCTCGCTCACCATTATAACACTCCGGTTCCTTCAACTTGGGGAGCTTCAAGACTGAAGAAGAACTAGACCCTGATGCTTTCACAAAACCCGATACTGTTGATCGATTCAAAGCCACTTCATCCTGTAACTTCGTTTGGAACACCAAGCCCTTCTCCAACCTTCCAGTAAGTTTCACGATCGTCTGCTCCATGGTAGTCACCTTCTCTTCAAGCTCACTGAATCTCGTACCCACACGGTCCCCCATCAATTGGAACTGGGCACCAACTCACTCAACAAGGCCTTCACCCATTGCAACAACTTTCGACTTACCAATGTGGCAACTGCCACCACCTTCACCTTTGCCCTAACCCTGCTTTTGACCCTTGTTGGCCGCTTTCTTGAGCAACATCCTGAACAGATCTCCTGCCATACTGTCTCAAACACAACACTGGACTGACTCGACAGGGGAAGGCACAAGACTATTTAACTTAGGCAAACACAATCAAGCAAAACACAAACCGTGTGCTCTAATACCATCACGAGACCAACTCTCCAGAGCTGGCCGGCCGTGCGGCACCGCTTGTTCCAACCCGAATCCCTCGTTGCAACGGGATTCTACAAGAACTACAGACTACGCCTTCAATGTTTACCTGCACAAGTACACCCACAAACATAGTGGACAACAACTTGTATAAAGAAAGGATTAGTAGCGGAAAGAAAAACACACTTGCAAATATCGGGAAATCGACTCAAACACACATGAGCATTCACACATTGCAAGTGAACTGGGAGTAACGCGTATTTTATTAACTCTTTAGAACAATCCGGTCCAAAGTACAATAAACGGGCCAACTAGCCAACATACACAACAACCACCGAGTCGGGCTCAGCGGATAATGCTTGGAACCACTCGAATGATTACAATGAGCAATTCCCTTCTAAGCTCTGATTACTCTCTGCCTAGGACAACCCAGCGCCTGCTTCATGAAATCTGAGATCAACAGAACTACTCACAAACACCCACACAACACTTGCACGAACACGTGCCCACGGTCCACATAAACTTGGGACTGACACACCAACTTCACAATGATTCGCTTTTCACCACTTTGACAATTCAAACTTGCATTCACTCAAATCACTGTGCAAAGAAAGCTAACCATTCGTTTGATCAAGGCAGACCAACTCGTGAATGTAGATAGGGATGTTGAAGCAACACACCCCTCATAATGATATCAATCATTATGAGGGGTGTGTTGCTTCAACATCCCTATCTACATTCACGAGTTGGTCTGCCTTGATCAAACGAATGGTTAGCTTTCTTTGCACAGTGATTTGAGTGAATGCAAGTGTATACACACATTGTGGTGGATATCATCACAACTTTGGGTTGTGATGTGATGATTTTCACCACAATGTGTGTATATACATTGCATGTGCACAATATCATCATTATGAGGGGTGTGTTGCTTCAACATCCCTATCTACATTCACGAGTTGGTCTGCCTTGATCAAACGAATGGTTAGCTTTCTTTGCACAGTGATTTGAGTGAATGCAAGTGTATACACACATTGTGGTGGATATCATCACAACTTTGGGTTGTGATGTGATGATTTTCACCACAATGTGTGTATATACATTGTATGTGCACAATGTGTGTATATACATTGTATGCACACATACAATGTGTAAACACACATTGTGGTGGATATCATCACATCACACGTTGGGTTGTGATGTGATGATATCCACCATAAGGTGTGTATACACATTGTATGCATACATACAATGTGTATACACACATTGTGGTGGATATGATCACATCACACGTTGGGCTGTGATGTGATGATATCCACCACAATGTGTGTATTGCACACATTATGGTTATGATAATATCCATCACAATGTGTGTCACGTGTGTATACACCACAATGTGTGATGATATCCACCACAATGTGTGTGTATGCACATGTTGTCGTGGATATGTGTCACATGTACCACAATGTGTGATGATATCTGTTGTCCCCCAAAAATATCACTCATTTTTGGGACAACATACAGACCAAAATTGTCTCTTCCCTTGTCAAAATTTGTCTTGGGCATTCAAATTCTTCAGTTTTCAAGCTTTTCATAAATCTACGGACTCTGCAGGCAGGTTCATTTTTACAGGTTCAAAGGCTTCTGCATGTGGTTTCAGTCAAAAGAATCAGTTTTTCAACACTTAGTCATTTTTCAAGACTGTTTCAATGCCTTGGTTCAAACAGAAATCTCCATTGGCAAAGATCAGCAGCAGGTTCAACGTTTGGTTCATCCTCTGGTTCAACGCCTTTTGTTTCAAAGGATTGGTTCAAAGCCTAAGTTCAATCAGAAATGTTTATCGGCAAGCATTCAAGCAAAAAGGACTTGAACCATTGAACCGTTGAACCATTGAACCACTTTGGTTCAAAGGTTCAACGGGTTCAAGGTTCAACAAGTTCAACGTCTTTGGCAAGAGTCAAGCGCTTCATCAAGGTTCAAAGTTCAATCGCTTCAATTGGTTCATCGGCTTCAAAACACTTCGCCAAATCAAGACAGCTTGAACCATTGAACCACTTTGGTTCAAAGGTTCAACGGGTTCAAGGTTCAATGGCGGGTTCAACCAAAGGAACGATTCAATGGCTCGGTTCAACGCTTTATTTCACTCGGGTGGTTCATTCCCTTTGTTTCAGCGTCTTTTGGTTCAATCAAATGGTTCGTCAGTCAGTTCAAAGCTTTGTTTGAACCGTTGAACCAAAACTTGGTTCAACGGTTGGTTCGACGTCTTGGTTCAACGAAAAGGTTCAATGTTTTGGCTCAAAGACATGGTTCAAAGGCAAGTTCAATGCTTAGACATGGTTCGGTTCAATGCTTAGTTCATCGGCTCGGTTCATTCAAATTGAACCATTGGCTTGAACCATTTTTGGTTCAACCGATTGGTTCAATGTCTTGGTTCAACGGAATGGTTCATCGCCAAAGTTCAAAGGGGCGGTTCAATGCAAAAGGAAGCTTCTCGAAGGACAAGTGCCCTTGCGGAGGACACTTAATCGATAAAAGCACCCTTCGGAAGGGTCGTTTTCAAGGAAGCCGAAAGGTAATTCTCTCAAATTTGTTTTAAGGCAATTAAAATTGGCTAAGACATAATTCTTTCAGATTTTTGTCCGAAGGAATTCCTTCGGGCAAAAAGTCCGAAAGAAATCAAAGAAGCAAATGCAGGCAAAAAATTCGAAGACTTGTTAAAAGACTTGGTGGAACAAATTTCTGCGGACTTTTCGTCCGCGGGAATTTTCCTCGAAGTTTTTGTCCGCGGGAATTTTCCCCGAGGAAAATGTCCACAGGTGGAAGCATATGAAAAGCCCGGGGGAATATCCGAAAGGTCACCCGAAGAAGCCCGAAAGGCCATTTAAAGACTGCCCGAAGGATAGATATCCTTGTGGGAGGCTATTCCGACTCAAAACAGGTCATTTCTCAAGGCCCGAAAGGGCAAGTCAAATCTGGAAAAATACCAAGCAGAAAGCCGAAAGAAGACCAAGGGGTGATGTGCCCGAGGACGTCAAATTCAACACAATGAATTAGTCGTTGAAAACATAGTGATGGGCACGCGAACGTCAAATTGAAGACAACAAAATAACTTTTGATCCAGACCAGAATGCATTCCCAGAATTCAAGGCCAAGACCAGCAAAAAGCGAGGAATGAATAGAACAGTAAACTGAATCTAGGGCCCGGTTCAATTAACCAGAAAAAGAAGAAAGATGAAGGTAGGATCAGATCCCCAGGTGGACATTGAAAGTTGCGAACTTTCAATAGCGTGACTTGTTTCTCTACATTGATAAAATCAAATGGGTAAAATGCCCCTAATTTCCAGCCTGTCTTCCTATCAGTTCCCAACGCATCATGATGTATTGTTGTTCCCGAGTCCTCCTTGAAGAGGCTATATAAAGGACTTTCATTGTAAACGGATCTCATTTTTGGACAATTAGAACAAAACTCTGCCCAAATTGTAAGGCATTACTGAGACTTTGAGCTCAAATTGTTGATCATATTTTGTTACTGGAATAAGAAAGCAAGTGACTTTTCAGACTTTGTGCTGTGATATCTTTGTTGTTGAGGAAACTGTTCTTATGTCTTTTTCCTTGATTTATTTTTTGTTCTTTTAATTCAACAAGCAAGATTAGTGAAATTAGTCAGAAAGGTAACCTGAAGAGTCAACTGTGGAGAGACTTTGAGCCCCCATAATTGTCTTTCAGTGTGTTTTTTTTCATTTCTGTGTAAAAGACCTTGGGGCGACTTTGTGCCCTCATTGTCCTTCGTATCTTACTCTTGAGCAATTCAGGTGGAGACTTTGTGCTGCATCTCGATTTGCTGGTTATTCCATCCTTTGTTACATTTTGTTGTTACTACCTGGAGTATTCTTGTGGCTTGCTGAATAGTACTTCTGAAAGAAGAGGAGTGTTGTCTGTCATTTCCCTTGAGTTTTTCCTTTGATCCGCACGCATCTTTGAAAAAAGAGAGATGGATGGTTTGTCCTACCCCTGAGTATTATTTTTTGTTTATATATATATATAGCTTATCTATAGAGAAACTCCTCTTGATGAGAGGAGAGATCAGTCCCCTTCTGATGTGGTAAAACTACACATTTGGACGACTAATGTTCCTACTTTGGCTGATCAGACATATTTTGTTTATCAGTACGCAGATCGACAAAATATTCAACCAACAGTTTTTGGCAACTCTGCTGGAGAATATAACCCATTATCATTATAACCCTTATCTATTACAGAGTCTAGCGACTCCGTTTCATGTCTTACCCATTATTCATTATAGCCTTACCATCTTCCTCCACCTCCATTATATTATCTGGTCTGCAAAACCAGAGCTGCTGGAAAAGAAAGCGCAGTTTGAAGCCTCAAGCTTTACGCTAAAGCAAGGCCAGTTTCTTTTCCATTTTTGTCCTATAATCTGGCAACTCCACTCAGATGTGTTATCCCTATTGTTCATAATCCGATCATGACAGTTCGAGGCCCCTTGAGTAACTCATCTGGCCCACTTAATCTAACTCCACCCCTGCATGAGCTACCACTCAGTTCAAGGAAGAATTTCCCCAAATTCTTTGGTGATGGAAGAGTCCACCTTGATGAACACATTGCAGCCTTCACCATAGCTTGTGGTGTGATAGGGGTGGAATTTGAAGACGTGGCAATCAAGTTTTTGTGGAAACATAACAAGGTGCTGTTGCAGACTGGTTCTACCATCTGCAAGCTAGATCAGTGACTCGCTGGGATACACTTAAAGCCAAGTTTGGAGCAAGATTCAAGCCTGCAGAAGATGCACATGCCTTGCTAGCCCAGCTCACACAGATGAAGAAAGAGCCCCATGAACCTATGAGGAACTTCATTGCCAAGTTCAACAAGCTGAGGCACAGGATTCCCATGATCGCCCAGCCGACACCTAAGAATCTCATGTGTTTCTTCATCAACTCACAGCTACCTGAAGTGAGTTTTCTGTTGAGACGGGTTAGACACATAAACCTTGAGGCCGCTCAAGACTTGGCTACTGAGCTAAAAGATGACCTTATCTTGGCAAGAAAGATAAAGAGAGATCCTAACAGAGCTAAACCCTCTTCATCTTCTGAATACTCACCCACAGTCACCACCGATCCAATGGTACAAAAGCTGACAAATGAATTGCTAGCCTTGAAAAGGCAAATGGCACAAAGTATGTCTTCTGCTCCTCTATATAAAGATATACCAAGGAGGACATTCCCTAATCAGCCATATCAAGGCAATGCTGCCAGAAGTCAAGGGCAACAAAATCGTCTTCTTCCTCCACAGAGGAAACCTGCCATTGAAGCACATCCAACAAACTCAGTAGTTGGATATCTGAAAACAGAGCATGTTTCCTATTTCTAACTTGAGTTAGAGCAAGAAAATGGCGTTGATCTCTTCAGGGAGGATCTAAAAGAATCAGCTGGCGACTCCCACATTGGTTTCCTGAATTACCAGGATGAACCCAGAAGTGAAGGTGAAGCAATCAAAGGATCATACACAGTATTCACCCAGTCCCAGAATCAATCAGCCCAGCAAGCCGACAAAGAGAAGACAGAGGAGCGACCCCAACCAGCAATTTCAATTGCTGAGCAGAGAACCCCTCTTCTTTTTCAATCAAAGGACCCGGTGATTACCAAAGAAGTACATCGAACATCTCTATACCTTCTACTTCAGCTTCGCAAACCAGTCCTCCCCCTCTTGGAAATCAAAAGGATGAACTCCCATCCTCTTTTTCAAGTTCATTTCACATGATTGATCATGTCAAGGAATCCAAAATTCAAATGACTGAGTTTGAATCCCTACAAGTCAATCTTGAGCAATTGGACATTGATGGAGAACCAGATGCGGCCTTGTCTGAGACAAAATATGTGGTCACCCAAACATCAGCGCCTGCAGCACAAACTCTGTCTAAGTCTTCAGGAAGGGGTAATTATTTCTTTACCACAGAGGATGTTCATGTTTATGCAGATGAAAGACCTGTAGCTGACAAAAAATTGATCCAAACAAGACTTCAGGAGAATTGGTAGGATGCAGTATAAACAAAGAAGGATCTTCCATCTCTAATGAAGAGAAATCTGATGAGAGATCAGCTTCTGATGATGACAGCAATTCTTCCACCAATGATGAAGTTGGAACTGTGTTGATACCTCCTCAAGGAGATATTCTTCCTTCATGCAATTTGCAAGTCAGCAACACCAACAAAACAACTGGATGTGAATCTCTGTTGCTTAAATTGAAGATTGCTCAAGATGAAGAGGTCAAACTCCTTCACATCAAAGGAGATGTTGAACTGATGGTTTGTCAGGGGTCTAATGCTGACAATCAAAACATGTGCTGGACTGGACCAGTAGAATAACAAGTTATGATGGTGGACCATGTTGCTGCAAATCAAAATCAAGCAAAGGAACCCTTCGCAGGGAGAGCAAGGAGTTATGGTTTTCAGTTTGAAGACCATGACCTACCACAGAGCAAAAAAAAAGGAAAGACCAAGAGGAAGACGCAGAAAATTGGTTACCTGGTGGAGAGCTCCATTCGCCCGTCACCATTTCTGGGGACAAAATGTCTTCTTGCTGGTTTACCAAGATGGTGCACTATTTTCACTGTCTCTCAAGAAGCAGCGTCTGAAATACTTCAATTCTTGAAGTATCAGATCATTGCATATGTATATTTGTACAATTTTTAATTATGTTTTGTTTTGTTTGTTTTCGTTTTTGATGCCTTTCATTTCTAGGTAGCATGACTCCGTAACCCAATGGCATACTTGAAGACACTAGAGATTCTGGATTCTACTCCTTTCAATTCTTTTTGCAATTGACAGATGTTCCCCAACTGGAGCCAGCGATTGTCCCCCAAAAATATCACTCATTTTTGGGACAACATTTGAACTATTTTGGTCTTACAGACCAAAATTGTCTCTTCCCTTTTAAAAATTTGTCTTGAGCATTCAAATTCTTCAGTTTTCAAGCTTTTCATAAATCTATGGACTCTGCAGGCTTAAATCTACGGACTCTGCAGGCTTGAATCTACAGACTCTGCAGGCTTGAATCTACAGACTCAGCAGGGAGAAAAATCTACACACTGTGCAGGAAAAGGAAAATCTACGGACTCTGCAGGCAGGTTCATTTTTACAGGTTCAAAGGCTTCTGCAGGTGGTTTCAGTCAAAAGAATCAAATTTTCAACACTTAGTCATTTTTCGGGACTGTTTCAGTGCCTTGGTTCAAACAAAAATCTCCATCGGCAAACATCAACAGCGGGTTCAACGTTTGGTTCATCCTCGGGTTCAACGTCTTTTGTTTCAAAGGATTGGTTCAAAGCCTAAGTTCAATCAGAAATGTTTATCGGCAAGCATTCAAGCAAAAAGGACTTGAACCATTGAACCGTTGAACCATTGAACCACTTTGGTTCAAAGGTTCAACGGGTTCAAAGTTCAACAAGTTCAACGTCTTTGGCAAGAGTTAAGCGCTTCATCAAGGTTCAAAGTTCAATCGCTTCAATTGGTTCATCGGCTTCAAAACACTTGGCCAAATCAAGACGGCTTGAACCATTGAACCGTTGAACCATTGAACCACTTTGGTTCAAAGGTTCAACAAGTTCAAAGTTCAACGGCGAGTTCAACCAAATGAACGATTCAATGGCTCGGTTCAACCAAGCGGTTCAACGCTTTATTTCACTCGGGTGGTTCATTCCCTTTGTTTCAGCGTCTTTTGGTTCAATCAAATGGTTCGTCAGTCGGTTCAAAGCTTTGTTTGAACCGTTGAACCAAAACTTGGTTCAACGGTTGGTTCAAGGTCTTGGTTCAACGAAAAGGTTCAACGTTTTGGTTCAAAGACATGGTTCAAAGGCAAGTTCAATGTTCGGTTCAATGCTTAGTTCATCGGCTCGGTTCATTCAAATTGAACCATCGGCTTGAACCAGTTTTGGTTCAACCGATTGGTTCAATGTCTTGGTTCAACGGAATGGTTCATCGCCAAAGTTCAAAGGGGCAGTTCAATGCAAAAGGAAGCTTCCCGAAAGACAAGTGCCCTTGCGGAGGACACTTAATTCTTTCAAATTTGTTTAAGGCATTTAAAATTGGCTAAGACATAATTCTTTCGGATTTTTGTCCAAAGGAATTCCTTCAGACAAAAAGTCCGAAAGAAATCAAAGAAGCAAATGCGAGCAAAAAATCCGAAGACTTGTTCAAAGACTTGGTGGAACAAATTTCCGCGGACTTTTCGTCCGCGGGAATTTCCCCCGAGGAAAATGTCCACAAGTGGAAGCATATGAAAAGCCCGGAGGAATATCCGAAAGGTCGCCCGAAGAAGCCCGAACGGCCATTTAAAGACTGCCCGAAAGATAGATATCCTTGCGGGAGGCTATTCCGACTCAAAACGGGTCATTTCTCAAGGCCCAAAAGGGCAAGTCCAATCTGGAAAAATACCAAGCAAAATGCCGAAAGAAGACCAAGGGGTGATGCGCCCGAGGACTTCAAATTCAACACAGCGAATTAGTCGTTGAAAACATATTGATGGGCGCGCAAACGTCAAATTGAAGACAACAAAATAACTGTTGATCCAGACCAGAATGCATTCCCAGAATTCAAGGCCAAGACCAGCAAAAAGCAAGGAAGGAATAGAACAGTAAACTGAATCCAGGACCCGGTTCAATTAACCAAAAAAGGATGAAAGATGAAGGTAGGATCAGATCGCCAAGTGGACATTGAAAGTTGCGAACTTTCAATAGCGTGACTTGTTTCTCTACATTGATAAAATCAAATGGGTAAAATGCCCCTAATTTCCAGCCTATCTTCCCATCAGTTCCCAACGCAACATGATGTATTGTTGTTCCCGAGTCCTCCTTGAAGAGGCTATATAAAGGACTTTCTTTCATTGTAAACAGATCTCATTTTTGGACAATTAGAACAAAACTCTGCCCAAATTGTAAGGCATTACTGAGACTTTGAGCTCAGATTGTTGATCATATTTTGTTACTGGAATAAGAAAGCAAGTGACTTTTCAGACTTTGTGCTGTGATATCTTTGTTGTTGAGGACACTGTTTTTGCGTCTTTTTCCTTGATTTATTTTCTGTTCTTTTAATTCAACAAGCAAGATTAGTGAAATTAGTCAAAAAGGTATCCTGAAGAGTCAACTGTGGAGAGACTTTGTGCCCCTATAATTGCCTTTCAGTGTGTTTTCTTTTCATTTCTGTGTAAAGGACCTTGGGGAGACTTTGTGCCCTCATTGTCCTTCGTATCTTACTCTTGAGCAATTCAGGTGGAGACTTTGTGCTGCATCTCGATTTCGTTGGTTATTCCATCCTTTGTTACATTTTGCTGTTACTACCTGGAGTATTCTTGTGGCTTGCTGAATAGTACTTCTGAAAGAAGAGGAGTGATGTCTGTCATTTCCCTTGAATTTTTCCTTTGATCTACACACATCATCTCTGAAAAAAGAGAGATGGATGGTTTGTCCTACCCCTGAGTATTATTTTCTGTTTATATCTATATATATATATATATAGCTTATCTATAGAGAACCTCCCCTTGATGAGAGGAGAGATCAGTGCCCTTCTGATGTGGTAAAACTACACATTTGGACAACTAATCTTCCTACTTTGGCTGATCAAACCAATTTTGTTTATAAGTACACTGATCGACAAAATATTCAACCAACAATATCCACCACAATGTGTGTGTATACACATTGTATGTATACACACGTGTTGTCGTGGATACACATTGTATGTATACACACATGTTGTCATGGATACATGAAAACACGTATACATACAATGTGTGCATACAATGTGTATACACACACATTGTGGTGGATATCATCTCACATTGTGGGACATGTGACATATATCCACGACAACATGTGCATACAATGTGTATACACACATTGTGGTGGATATCATCACACATTGTGGTACATGTGACACATATATCCACAACATGTGCATACAATGTGTATACACACACATTGTGGTGGATATCATCACATCACAACCCAACGTGTAACGTGATCATATCCACCACAATGTGTGTGTATACACATTATATATATGCATACAATGTGTATACACACATTGTGGTGGATATCATCACATCACAACCCAACCCAACGTGTGATGTGATGATATCCACCACAATGTGTGTACACATTGTATGTGTGCATACAATGTGTGATTGTGGTAAAAATCATCACATCACAACTCAAAGATCTGATGATATCCACCACAATGTATGTGTATACATTGTATGCACACATTGTGGTGGATATCATCACAACCCAACATTGTGATGATATCCACCACAATATATGTGTTTAACATTGTTTACACACATTGTGGTGGATATCATCACAACCCATTTTTCCCCCAATGGCTTTTACTCCCCAAAATCTTATCGTTATTATTGTCATCGCACTCTTTGTGGGATACTCCCCAAAATGTTATTGTTATTATTATCATCGCACTCTTTGTGGGATATTCTTTGAATGCTTATGCGGGAAAACAAGCAACTTAAAACAAATGAAACATTGTATTCCCCCCTTCACCCGCAATCAATGTTGGACTGCTTTGTATACCCAAGTTTAGAAGGAAATAGTAAATGTATGAAGGAAACTATGTTTCCTCTTTAATGCAAGATCAAATGTTGGGTGGAACTTTATTTTTGCCTCGGGTTTTTGTATTGCGGTTTGAAGTCGAGTTGCATTGCCAGCCCGAGTTGCACTTCCAGACCGAGTTGCCTTTTCAGTGTGATTTGCAACTCGAGCCCGATTTGCGTTCCCTACCCGGCTTGCACTTGAAAAAATGAGCTTGATTATCATGGGATCCTTATGAGAATCGTGACTATATATGTGTTGGTTGAATATTTTGTCGATCAGCATACTGATAAACAAAATATCTCTGATCAGCCAAATTCGGAAGATTAGTCGTCCAAATGTGTAGTTTTACCACATCAGAAGGGGACTGATCTCTCCTCTCATCAAGCGGAGGTTCCCTATAGATAAGCTATATATATATAAACAGAAAATAATACTCAGGGGTAGGACAAACCATCCATCTCTCTTTTTTCAGAGATGATGCGTGCGGATCAAAGGAAAAACTCAAGGGAAATGACACCCCTTGGTCTTCTTTCGGCTTTCTGCTTGGTATTTTTCTAAATTGGACTTGCCCTTTCGGGCCTTGAGAAATGACCCGTTTTGAGTCGAAATAGCCTCCTGCAAGGATATCTATCCTTCGGGCAGTCTTTAAATGGCCTTTCGGGCTTCTTCAGGCAACCCTTCGGATATTCCCTCGGGCTTTTCTTACGCTTCCTCCCGCGGACATTTTCACTGGGGAAAATTCCCGCGGACAAAAAGTCCGAGGAAAATTTCCGCGGACGAAAAGTCCGTGAAAATTTGTTCCACCAAGTCTTTGAACAAGTCTTCAGATTTTTTGCCCGCATTTGCTTCTTTGATTTCTTTCGGACTTTTTGTCCGAAGGAATTCCTTCAGACAAAAATTCAAAAGAATTGTCTTAGCCAATTTTAAATACCTTAAACAAATCTGAAAGAATTACCTTTCAGCTTCCTTGAAAATGACCCTTTTGAAGGGTGCTTTTATCGATTAAATGTCCTCCACAAGGGTACTTGTCCTTCGGGAAGCTTCCTTTTGCATTGAACCACCCCTTTGAACTTTGGCGATGAACCATTCCGTTGAACCAAGACATTGAACCAAAAATGGTTCAAGCCGATGGTTCAATTTGAATGAACCGAGCCGATGAACTAAGCATTGAACCGAACATTGAACTTGCCTTTGAACCATGTCTTTGAACCAAAAAGTTGAACCTTTTCGTTGAACTAACGGTTGAACCAAGTTTTGGTTCAACGGTTCAAACAAAGCTTTGAACCGACTGACGAACAATTTGATTGAACCAAACGACGTTGAAACAAAGGGAATGAACCCCCTGAGTGAAATAAAGCGTTGAACCGCTTGGTTGAACCGAGCCATTGAATCGTTCCTTTGGTTGAACCCGCCGTTTAACTTTGAACCCATTGAACCTTTGAACCAAAGTGGTTCAATGGTTCAATGGTTCAAGCCGTCTTGATTTGGCCAAGTGTTTTGAAGCCCGAGTTGCACTTCCAGACCGAGTTGCCTTTTCAGTGTGATTTGCAACTCGAGCCCAATTTGCGTTCCTCGCCCGACATGCACTTGAAAAAATGAGCTTGATTATCATGGGATCCTTATGAGAATCGTGACTATATATGTGTTGGTTGAATATTTTGTCAATCAGCGTACTGATAAACAAAATAGCTCTGATCAGCCAAAGTAAGAAAATTAGTCGTCCAAATGTGTAGTTTTACCACATCAGAAGGGGACTGATCTCTCCTCTCATCAAGGGGAGGTTCCCTATAGATAAGCTATATATATAATATAAACAGAAAATAATACTCAGGGGTAGGACAAACCATCCATCTCTCTTTTTTCAGAGATGATGCGTGCGCATCAAAGGAAAAACTCAAGGGAAATGACAGACATCACTCCTCTTCTTTCAGAAGTACTGTTCAGCAAGCCACAAGAATACTCCAGGTAGTAACAGCAAAATGTAACAAAGGATGGAATAACCAGCGAAATCGAGATGCAACACAAAGTCTCCACCTGAATTGCTCAAGAGTAAGATACGAAGGACAATGAGGGCACAAAGTCGCCCCAAGGCCCTTTACACAGAAATGAAAAGAAAACACACTGAAAGGCAATTATGGGGGCACAAAGTCTCTCCACAGTTGACTCTTCAGGATACCTTTCTGACTAATTTCACTAACCCTGCTTGTTGAATTAAAGGAACAAAAAATAAATCAAGGAAAAAGACATAAGAACAGTTTCCTCAACAACAAAGATATCACAGCACAAAGTCTGAAAAGTCACTTGCTTTCTTATTCCAGTAACAAAATATGATCAGCAATCTGAGCTCAAAGTCTCAGTAATGCCTTACAATTTGGGCAGAGTTTCGTTTTAATTGTCAAAAAAGAGATCTTTTTACAATAGAAGAGAGTTCCTTTTATAGCCATTTCAAGGACTCGGGAACAGTAATACATCATTTTGCGTTGGAATCTGTTAAGAAGACACGCTGGAACTTAGGGGCGTTTTACCCATTTGATTTTATCAACGCAGGGAAACAAGTCGCGCTTATTGAAAGTTTGCAACTTTCAATGTCCACCTGGCGATTTGATCTTACCTTCATCGTTCCTCCTTTTCTGGTTAATTGAATCGGGACCTGGATTCAGTTTGTTGTTCTGTTCCTTCCTCGCTTTCTGCTGGTCTTGGCCTTGAAGTCTGTGAATGCATTCTAGTCTGTAGGTTCAAAGGATCAATAGTTATCTTGTTGTCTTGAATTTTGACGTTCGCGCACCCGTCACTATGTTTTCAACGGCTAATTCGCTGTGTTGAATTTGATGTCTTCGGGCGCGTCACCCCTTGGTCTTCTTTCGGCTTTCTGCTTGGCACTTTTCCGGATTGGACTTGCCCTTTCGGGCCACGGCTTTGAACCTCTTGTTGAACCACTTCGTTGAACCAATCGGTTGAGCCAAGCTTTGAACCAAAATGGTTTAAGCCAATGGTTCAATTGAATGAACCAAGTCGATGAACTAAGCATTGAACCAAACATTGAACCCGCCTTTGAACCATTTGACGTTGAACCAAAGGACGAACCAAACGTTGAACTTGCTGCTGATGCTTGCTAATGGAGATTTCTGTTTGAACCAAGGCGATGAACCAATTCCGAAAATGACCAATTGTTAGAAACCGATTCTTTTGATTGAACCCACCTGCAGAAGCCGTGAAGCCCGTTGAACTTGTAGAAATGACCCTGTTTGCAGAGTCCATAGATTTAAGCCTGTAGAGTCCGTAGATTTCTGAAAAGCTTGAAAAATGAGGAATTTGAATGCTCAAGACAAATTTTGGAAAGGAAAAAGATAATTTTGGTCTGTAGGACCAAAATAGTTCAAATGTTGTCCCAAAAATGAGTGATATTTTTGGGGGACAACAATATGTATTATATAAATTCAAGTGGGGAGCAGTGTTGTATACAATTAGATTAGAAATAGTGGTTTGAATGCTAAATAGTCCGAGTTTACAATATTGAAGAGCATTACAAAGACATGGCTAGATAGGCAGTAAAATAGTCGAACTGTTGGAGTTGTCAGCCCGAGTTGCATTGCCAATACGATGCATTTTAAAAATGAGCATGATTATCATGGAATCCTTATGAAAAGCGAGATACGGCTAGAATACTAAAGTGGTTTGTATGTGAAATACTCGGAGCTTAAAAATTAAAGAGCAGAACAAAAACACATGTAGGTAAGCAATAGGAGGTAAACTATGGATATGTAAGTCTTAAATCAAAAATTTCACATTCAGTTTGACTTCAAAATTTCAGCATGCATTTATATTTTTAAATTTCTATATAAATACATTGAAATTTCAAAATTTTAGCACTTTCATTTTCAGCTAGCAATACAATTGATTCCCTAAAAGAGCTTGCACTTTCATTTTTGGCTAGCAAAAACCTCCTAGAAGGTGGAGGAATCACTAAAGATGTCCCAACGCTTGAAATATTTCCAAGAATTTTTATGCTTTGCAAACTTTGGTCTTGTCATATAAGTGTCGTCTAAGGACAACAAGAATCGACTTTGTTTTAGACCCATTGTTGTAGATGCAAAACTACTACCCACTTTAGTATTCTAACCAGCATTGACCAACTTTACTTCCTATTGCTTACCTACCACTTTAGTATTCTAATCATATACATAACTACTCCCCACTTGAATAGGGGAAAGGTCCCAATAGTTGTGCATGTTCCAATTGTCGAACAAGGCTTTTGTTAACATATACTCCATCAATGGAACATATTGATGCGTATAAATATTAAAGTGCACCAGAAGCTGAACATATAGTATCTAATATTTGTTCAACATTTATTCTATAAAATTAAAAGTAACCAATGACATCTTGACAAGTAAGACTCAAGTATTGATACTCTAATGCACGGTTATTGGTACTCCAAAGGTTAAGTTTTGGTCATAGGTTTAAAATATGCATTTTATAACCTCTCGTGATAAAATCAGTTATATCGTAAAATGTATAATGTGTTAGACGTTGAAACCTTAGTTATAAGTAGTTAAGACAACATATTAAAACAGGTAAAAAAATCGAAATCTAATGTGATGTTATGGCACCTTATTTCACGGTCCAAAGTTAGGATGCTATCGGTTATATCATAAAATGTATAATGTGTTAGACCTTGAAACCTTAGTTATAAGTAGTTAATCCGACATATTAAAACAGGTAAAAATTTCGAAATCTAATGTGATGTTATGGCACCTTAATTCGCTGTCCAAAGTTAAGATGCATGGCTACTGGAACCTTTCCCCTATATATATATATATATATACATTCAAAAGAAGTATCACATGATTTGCAGTTTTGTACTGCTTTTGTAGTTTTGTATACCCACTTGAATATATATATATATATATATATATATATATATATATATATATATATGTTCAAGTGGGTATACAAAACTACTCCCTACGTATATTAGATTGCATTTAATATTTAATCAGAATCTGTAATTTCTGCTACAGCTGACAATTCTAGAAAGTAACACACAACTGAAACACAAAAACAACAATGAAATATGGACGTTTTTTTCATTTGATACTTCTTTTGTTTAATTATCATTACAATTAACTGAAAAACCCTCCATTGAAACCCAAATCATTCTGTTCCTCTTGTTTTTTTTCCCTCTAAATGTGTGCAAAAAAAAATAAAAAATAAACACATCCCAGTCTTCCATGGTGTGCAAAAAACACCTGATTGTGGGCAGAGAACTGCGTCTTAGTGCAGTATTTTGGAAAAAAACCCAACACCCATAAAAGAATAGTCGGTAAATGTCTGGTCCTTAAAAAAAATAAGAGTCGCCGCTTGCTTACCTGCTCATGATGGAGTTGTTGCAGTATCAGTTGAGCGGATAAGGCGAGGGAGTCGAAGGAGATTCGAACCCCAACCTTGATGAAAAAGAACACAATACCTTTGCAGGAGAAATTGACATATCATATAGCGGCAATTGACATGTTATGTACAGCGGGAATTGGCAGATTTTTGGCCACAGCGATGGAGACTCCCCTACACACTGTGGCTGCACGTACCACGGCCAGTTAACATTAAAGGCATATCATATTCGTAGCCTTGAAATTTGTGAAGAATAACATTCGCAGATAAAGTGGCAGTTAACTTGTTCATTGTTTTGGCGGCGCGATAGGACAAATTTCAGAATTAAAAAAATTAATTACTTTAATTGCTACTCTTGAATTGGTAAGAGGAAAGTAATTAATAATGTTTTTGTATTATTTAAAAAATATATAATTTTTTATTATTGAAATATTTTAAAAAAAATTATTATTAATGAAATAATAATTTATAAAAAGTTACGTATAAAGTTCTGTATAAAGTTGATGATATTTGACGAACTCGATGGCGATGAACGAAAGGGAGAAGGAAGGCGCCGCAGGGGAGGGCTCAGGGCTGAACTACAGGGCGGCGCTTGGACTGCAGCAGGCGGCTCATGGATAACGGAATGCTGGAAAGGCTCCTTTTTCACAGATTTTAGGTCCCTTTGTTGCAGAAGAGCCCAATGGCATGCGAATACCCAAGGTCAACGGCTCCCTGGAAAGATGCAAGGAGAGGCCCAAGCTGGTCATACCAATGGACATGATTGTTGAAGACATAGAATATTATTTGAATCATTCCCTGTACTGCAAGTTTTTAGGGCTTAGGACTTCGCTCCAGTTTTTGAAAGCGTGGGCTCAGAGGACATGGGCACCGAAAGGAGAAATGGATATTATGTTGTTAGCTAATAGCTATTTTATGGTCACTTTCACCTATATAACTAACTGTAACAAAGTTTTTGCTGGAGGCCCTTACTTTCATAACCAGGTGGGAATGTTTATCAAGCCGTAGCATGTTGGTTTTATACCATCAAAGGAATTACCAAACCGTGTTCCGGTGTGGGTGCGTCTGCCTCGCTTTCCGGTGGAATGTTGTCGTGAAAACACTCTGCAAATGCTTGCGTCTCTGTTGGGAACGCCAGTAGGTTCTTCAATGTCAACCCTGAAGAAAAAAGTAATGACTTATGCCCGCATTTGCGTTGAAATTGATCTTAGCAAGCCAATACCAGATGTTGTTGAAATGAGTGCGAGACCCTTTTCTTGGGTGCAATAGCTGGATTATGAAACTCTTCCTTTCCGATGTCGTCTATGCCATGCTTATGGCCACTTGCAGCGATGGTGTCCCAAATCAAAATCCATTGAATCTCAACCTGCTCAGCCTGCTCGCATTCCCCCTGGAACAAACAAAGAGAAGGGCACGATTCCAGGTGAGGCGCCTAAAGCCGATGGTTTTATACCTGTTAAAAGCCGCTATAGAAATAGGAGACAAAAACGGTCCTTGAAAGAAAGACAAGTAGATGAATCGCTTAATAGATTTGAAATACTGGATGACCTTAATCAACAGGAGGTGAATCCATAATTGGATCAGCGGATTGAGAGACCAGCTCAGGGGACCAATATTTCAGGTGCTTTAATTGAATCACAGGAGACTGGAGATTGGCACATGGATATGGATCAGCAAATGTTGATTTCGGAAGTATTGACTTCCTCAGTAGTTCCCTCTAAAGAAGATGAAAATCTGCCTCTCACAGGGAAAACCGGGGACCCAAGGGCAGCAAGTAGTAAATCTTCTCCTCATTTGAGACTTTTGCAAAAGGACCTTAAGAAGGGAAGGGGGGAGAAATCTGGCAAGCCTGGCAGAAACAAAGACCTGAAAAAGATTAAGTTAATGGGAGAGACTTTGGTGGAATCGGGGTCAGTGAAGACTCTGGATGCTCACTTTTTGAACCCTCTGAAATGATTGTACTATCTTGAAATGTAAGGGGCTTGAACAGCAGCCCCAGACAAAATGATGTTCACAACCTGATTAGAAGTCAATCTTTTTTTTGCAAGAGACTAAGCTTTCAATTGAAGCTATGTTCAGATTAGCGCCTAAGTTGTGGAGGTAAGGACACTGTCAATGCATTGGTGCTCTCGGATCCTCAGGGGGACTAGCTTGTCTGTGGAATCCACGAAAGATGGGTCTCATAGGATGGTTGTCTTCTAAGTTTTCCATGACTATGATTGCTTCCAGTTTTGAGACGAGGGAAGTCATTCTCCTCTCCAATATCTATGCCCCTACCGACTGGTGGGGTAAACACTCCTTATGGGGTCATATCAATTTTGTCCATAGCTTGGCCCCCTTCCAACCTTGGATTATGGCTGGTGATTTTAACGCTATTGTAGATGTGACTGAAAAGCGTGGTGGTACGTCAACGCTGGACCCCTCTGTTTTGCTTATACGCAATTATATTGAAGCTTTGAATTTAGTCGACATCAGGCCCAATAATGGACAGTTTACATGGAACAATCATAAGAGTGGGAAGCATTGCATTGCTGAGAGACTGGATCGTTTTCTAGTTTCCAGTTTTTGGATTGGAGGTATGTGGTCTACGGGGTCTGAAATTTTGGACTAGAGAGGATCGGATCATTGGCCTATCAAGCTTAATAGTGTTTCAAAGTATCACCCTCGCTCTTCTTCCTTCAGATTCCAACTCATGTGGTTGCAGGATCAATCTCTGTTCGAGTGTGTGGCCAATTGGTGATGGGGTAGCCCTGCCCATGGTACGGCGATGTATATCTTTACTAAATCGCTGCAGTATGTGAAGTATAAGCTCAAACGGTGGAATCACCAATGCTTTATATTTTTCATGCTAAGGCTGTTGCACAGACCAAGCTTGATGGTATCACGAGAA